>OW804102.1:25355589-25488172 GCA_942159475.1 Sthenelais limicola
CTTCTCTCTCATATCAATTCTTTCCTTTTTTCTGCTTTCTCTCAATCCCCCCCCCCCCCCCTCCCCCTGTCTGCACTTTCTCTTTCTCCTCACCTATTCCCCCCTGTAATTTGATGTGCCCTCCTCCCCTCTCCTTTCCTCCTCTCCTTTACTCCCCTTTCTTCTTTATTCCCCTCCCCTCTCTTCCCCTCTCCTCCCCTCTCCTCCCCTCTCCTCCCCTCTCCTCCCCTCTCCTCCCCCTCCTCCTCCCCCTCTCCTCCCCTCTCCTCCCCTCTCCTCCCCTCTCCTCCCCTCTCCTCCCCTCTCCTCCCCTCTCCTCCCCTCTCCTCCCCTCTCCTCCCCTCTCCTCCCCTCTCCTCCCCTCTCCTCCCCTCTCCTACCCTCTCCTACCCTCTCCTACCCTCTCCTACCCTCTCCTACCCTCTCCTACCCTCTCCTACCCTCTCCTCCCCTCTCCTCCCCCTCTCCTCCCCTCTCCTCCCCTCTCCTCCCCTCTCCTCCCCTCTCCTCCCCTCTCCTCCCCTCTCCTCCCCTCTCCTCCCCTCTCCTCCCCTCTCCTCCCCTCTCCTCCCACCAAGGTCGCACCTACACAGACCCTGCATGTGCGAGTGATGCTGCTAAGGCAGAGTTTGCACTGGCCACATGTCGCACGCACATGGGATGTGTACAGGGCGGTGGGGAGATCGGCAGGAAATTATTATTACAATGTATTAAATGTGGTGGCAAGAGGAAATACAACAACTGGCGCTGATTGTAATTATAGACCCATTCTCATTATAGGCGGGTGGAGGAGAGGGACAGGGCACCCAGGGTCGTTAAGGATATGGACAAATACATGTAAACAAGTACTCACATAGGGAAAACGTACTCAGGATTTCTCCTTCAGTGAGAACCACTGAATAACCCACCCAGATTGGTGAAGCCCGTACCCACTATGGTAACATCAGAAGAGCCCAGAATATTATTTGGCCTTATAAATCTAATTATTTTATGAATTTTCACTGTTTGATATCGGAATAAAGGAGAATGTGTTGTGGTCTTTTTAGTGATGGAATCTGTTTTTGAAGGTAATTATATTTTACATTAAAAGATATGTGGGCATGTGGGTATGGTACACATGGTAGAAATTCAAGACATTTCTTTGGTTTAATGGGGAAAATATTATCTAATCAAAAACTGTTAAGCTGATACTCAGAAAAAAACCCATGCCAGTGTGTTATGAGGATTTGTTATTGTATTTTGTGCTACATAAATCAAAACTGATAGCAATCCTTAATGGTTTTTTTTGTTTTTGTATTCACTTAAAGGCGTATATAATATTTAATGATATTACACAGGTCCTCCAATGTATTTCCTTGATTTTAATGTGAACTCTAAAGAGCCGCATAAAAGATGTTTCTAAATGTTGTTATACTGAGGCTATGTATCCACTATTAACCCCCAATATAATAATACACAATATTCAAAGTCCCTCAGTAGTTATCATTCTCATTTCCATCATTATCAGACATAATATGTTTTGTTAAATTAATGCAATATTCTGTTAAAAAGACTTTGCACCCTCCCCATGAATATTTAATTACCTACTTACTGACTTACTCTATCCAATCACAGCTTAGCATTCCGCCTCACTCTAGCCAATCACAGCTTAGCACTCCATATATATTAAATATCAATATCCAGTTATGGAATATTATGTAACACAAATGAGAAATAGATACAAGAAGAAAAGCGGGTCTAACAACTCACTAGCCAATCACAGCTTAGCATTCCACCTCACTCTAGCCAATCACAGCTTAGCACCCCATGCACTCTAGCCAATCACAGCTTAGCATTCCACCTCACTCTTGCCAATCACAGCTTAGCACCCCATTCATTCCAGCCAATCACAGCTTAGCACCACATTCAAGCTAGCCAATACAGCTTAGCACCCCATTCATTCCAGCCAATCACAGCTTAGCACCACATTCAAGCTAGCCACTCACAGCTTAGCACCACATTTATTCTAGCCAATCACAGCTTAGCACCACATTCAAGCTAGCCAATCACAGCTTAGCACCACATTTATTCTAGCCAATCACAGCTTAGCACCACATTCAAGCTAGCCAATCACAGCTTAGCACGCCATTCACTCTAGCCAATCACAGCTTAGCACACCACTCACTCTAGCCAATCACAGCTTAGCACTCCACCTCCAGCACTCCAGCCACCTGAGTAAACATCAACAACATAGTACAGATACACTGTGTTTCCCTTAACCTGAACTTGGTTAACCTACATTTGTGATTAAACCAATTCTTTTGTAATTTCCCTGCGAATGTCCTACTTAATATTTCTACTTCTCTTTAGCTGAACTTTCAGTTAATCTGAACTTTTTCTGATTTCTCTTTAAATTCAGATTAAATGGAACAAATTAAGGAGTATTATGTAACATAATCATAAAAAATATGGTTATGTATTGGTTTAAATTCAATACGCGAAACCCACCATGCGCGCACACACATTATCGTTTAGCGTCTCATTATCCTTAAGGGATATATATTGACGGATACAGGTGAGATTACAGGTGAGATTTATACACGTCCTCCAGTCCAACCTTACTAACAACTTACCTAGTGCATGACTAGTGACCTACCAATAGGGGGTTTAAATAGCCGCCATTTTGAATGTTGATTTGCATGTAATTATGGGACTAATGGTACAGTCTAAAATGTATAGAAAATATACCATGTTCAGCATGGACTTTTTATCCATGCTCTAATATCAATATCCATGTATTATACATGTTTCCATGACACAAGGCTCCGTTTTTCCCATCATGCATTTGATTCATCATAAATCATTTTTACTAATTGTGGTATTGGTGAAAACACTCTTACAATCTTCGATAAAAATATTGCCAAATATGTGTAGGCCTATGTCAAATCTGAACAAACTGTGGTGTATGTAAAACGTTCTCTTGCACATTTGAATATTTTCTCATTGGACTAATAGTCCCGGATCTTTGTGAGTCAAGAGCTTATTTACGACAGGCAAAAGTAAGCGCTCAAGTTCTCAGAGCTAACAGATCACATGAAAGGTCATGCATTCTCTACTGCACTAGGTTATCATTAAGTTATAAACCCTCCCCAATAGGACACGCCCTTTCCGGTCTATCAACCAATCATTGGCCAAGATTTACGGTCGCAGCGCCACCTGGCCTTGCCGGAAGTAAGTCAGGTTATCAAGCTTCCGGCGGGTGACAGAAAAGAGAAAAAGAGGATCATCTGCGAGTTAGAACGGGTTTGCATCGCTCTCTCTCCGATCGCTTAATGGGGCGAAATGCATGATGGGAAACAAGCAAGGATAATGTCTATTTTTATAGCCTCAAAAAGAGGAGAGCACCTCTGTTAGTTGCCAAGGCAACGTAGGCAGCTATTAAGGGCATAATAGGTCAGTTTTATGGGGCCCGGTTTGTCCAGAGGTGCACCAAATGACCCCAAGTGACACAACAAACGGCCTTGACCTTTGGTGACTCAGCAGATTCGTGCTTGACCCTTCATCCCTGTGGAAATGTCCGGGTAAAATGGCGTCGATAGGATTTCCGGTGGTCATAACTCGGTTGGAAAGTGTAAAGCTGGTGAAAGAAAGGGTTAACAGACTATTAAGGCACAGAATCGATTTCTTTTCGGGTAAAGATGTACCATTTGTACTGTAACCCTTTCGCCTCCTTGAAGGCTCTTCTTGATAAGAAATATGTTTCTGTGTTGTATTCATGATAGTTTATATAGACTAATCCTCCCTGAATTTAGTTTCTTTTTTACTTCTCTTGTATCACAGAATGTATCCTTTAAGATGTGTTATTCAATAGAATGGCACATATTTTGGTGACATGTCCAAAACTATTGGCTTTTTATTGATTGTATTACCAACAAGTTAACATACTCTTGAATCAGCTTTTAGATACTTTATGGCGATTCAGAAAAGTTTATATTTCAAGATTCTTCTTTTTCCAGGGCATATAACTGATACTAAATACGAACTATGTATGAGTAATCACACAATTATAGTCAGTTTGCTTTATCACTGGCAGCTCGATCCATACCCTCTATAGATGTATATGTATGTAGATAGGCAGATGCCAGATTGATATTTTCCAAAGTGTTTTATTCACAAGACTTCTTCGCCGTTGAGAAAGGTATGAATGCATTTACTAAATGTGTGACAAGCCTGCATAAATACATCCTTGCATTTCTAAGGTCATCCTATATCGACTATATTCAGCTACTTTACTAGTAATTGTCGACCCAGAAATATTGCAAACTTTTTTTCAAAAAATAAAAATATCAAATTGAATAAAGAGAAATAATCATCAAATGTCCCAATGTTTACTATCATTGGAATCGGCTTGATCTCATCTTTTCAAATATGTTGATGTCTCAAAATCTATTTTTTGCAACTTGTGAACCATTTTGCTGTAACACACCACAAATATTTTTTTTTTAAAACGTTTATTATTTTCACATATACACTGAACAATTGGCAGAAAAAACTCATCGCTAACATCAAGCGTTCTTCGAGGCCATCTGCTCTCGTTTAAATATAGGGTGCTATTGCAAATACACTGCTTTCAAACGGCGAAATCTTCATTATATATGAGAATTAACTAATCAATTATTCAGAAGTGATTTAAATTATCAAATGCAATCACAAAAAGGAACAGGATGAAAAAAGAAAATAATGAAGGATGATTATACAATTCCATGTTAATAATTATTTTCAAAGAGGTGAGGCGGGAGGAAGCTGAGCAATTATTCAGTTCATTTTATCGAGAAAGAATTTTTTAATACAAATGTAAATATGAACAACATAAAGAAGCACATTTTCAAGGAATGACACTGTGGAGGAACTGGCTCGCAATCTGTCCTTACAGCCGCATTCTCAGTTAACATCGATATAAAAACTAAAGATTTTCTACGAATTGCTCTTTTTCCTACCAATCTAAAAGTCACTTATCCACGGTGAATTGTTTTTGTTGTTTTTACTGCAGGGCTTCATAAAAAGTTCACCTAAATCCTTCGCTTATTATAAATATCATTTCAGTCGATTCTACTTCAAATCCCCCTTAAAACACATAAGATCAGAAAAATATTTCCATTTTTTTTTTATTTTAGAGCATAAATATACTGATAATTTCAGTCCTATAGGTCACGGCACTAAATCAATTTGGCAAGATTTATGTTGTGGTATTAGCTGAGAATGCAGCTTGGAAGTCACGATAAACATGCTCCCGGAGGCACATGAGCATTGAGTTAATGACCATTATATAAATAGCCACAACTGCTCACCAGTGGCGGGCGGGCGGGGGGCAGCTCTTAAGACCATATGCTCAGTGCACTCAATACAATTACCCTATTATCACAACTGCTCACAACTGCTCACACTCCAGCTCAAGCACTCTATAAATGCAACAAACACTGGGGACTCAACACTCCAGATGAGCGTTAATAGCGGGCGGTGCAGTGGCAAGGGTAAAGCATTATATATGGGTGAGACCGTCAGAAAATGTACAATTCACCTTCACCAATCCTCTCAAATAAACAAAATTTAAGACAAAAGTGAGGTTTGAAATACAGTTCAACATAAACAAACAGATTGTTTGAATCAAGGCAATATCAAATATACTCAGATATATCTAGTATTGACCATTTTTACTGTCTAATTAGCAGAATTTACTAAATGTGTAGGAATCTGCCAATTGTACATCTGCTGAAGATCTGACCCATATGGCTCAGATCGTCAGAAAATGTACAATCAGCAGCTCTATACATTTAGTAAATGTAGTTATATTAGACAGAAAAAGTACAAATACTAGGAATATCTGACTATATTCGGCATGGTGTTGATAACACAAATCTGTTCAGTGATGTTGAACTGTATTTTGATCCTCATTTTTGCCTTAAATTTAAGTTATTTGAGAGGATTGGTGAAGACGAATTGTACATTTTTTGCCGATCTGACCGATATATCGACTATTGTAGCAACTGACACAATGGAGGGTTCAAACTGATCAAGAAAAATCAGAAAACCGGAGGAACTCTGTGTCTAGATCAGTTTGAACCTAAGGGGTAGATCGCCAGAAAATGTACAACCAGCAGCTCTACACATGGTATTTATAAATTATGCTAAATTATTCTGAAAGATGATAAATACTAGAAATATCTAGTCGCATTTGGTATTGCGTTGATGCTAACAAACTGTTTGGTTCTGTTGAACTATATTTTACATTCATTTCCTGTCTTAAATTTGGGTTATTTGAGAGGATTAGTGAAGGACATTTGTACGTTTTCTGACGATCTCACAACTAAACAGTACGCCGTTTATTACACTCTAGAATGACCAAGCTTAAACCTTTGGTAACATGTTGTGGGTTTGAACCCGGGCACGGCTACAATTTCACCCTCCCCATAACCCCAGGTACTGTAATATATATAGAGAAAGACGGTACAGGGGAAAGACGGTAAACATGTAAAACAAAAAAGAAGTTTAGGTTGAGTAGGCTCAAAATGGGTAAGTTATACTGCTTGAGACGATGCTATTTCTATGTTTTGCTGCGCCAACCAGATTGCCTCATTACGTCGTGCATAACCATGGATGCACAAACTGATCACATGTGCAGTTTGGATCAACCGAACTGCACATGTGAACTACACCTTTCAAAGTGCACCTTTCAAAGTGCACCCTTCAAACTACACCCTTCAAACTACACCTTTCAAACTGCATCTTCCAAACTACACCCTTCAAACTGCATCTTTCAAACTGCATCTTTCAAACTACACCCTTCAAACTGCACCTTTCAAACTGCATCTTTCAAACTACACCCTTCAAACTACACCCTTCAAACTGCATCTTTCAAACTACACCCTTCAAACTGCATCTTTCAAACTGCACCTTTCAAACTGCATCTTTCAAACTACACCCTTCAAACTGCACCTTTCAAACTACACCCTTCAAACTGTACCTTTCAAACTGCACCTTTCAAACTGCACCCTTCAAACTGCACCTTTCAAACTGCATCTTTCAAACTACACCCTTCAAACTGCATCTTTCAAACTAAACCTTTCAAACTGCATCTTTCAAACTACACCCTTCAAACTGCATCTTTCAAACTACACCCTTCAAACTGCATCTTTCAAACTACACCCTTCAAACTGCATCTTTCAAACTGCACCCTTCAAACTGCACCTTTCAAACTGCATCTTTCAAACTACACCCTTCAAACTGCATCTTTCAAACTGCATCCTTCAAACTGCATCCTTCAAACTGCATCTTTCAAACTGCATCTTTCAAACTACACCCTTCAAACTGCATCTTTCAAACTGCACCCTTCAAACTGCACCTTTCAAACTGCACCCTTCAAACTGCACCTTTCAAACTGCATCTTTCAAACTAAACCTTTCAAACTGCATCTTTCAAACTGCATCTTTCAAACTGCACCTTTCAAACTGCACCTTTCAAACTGCACCTTTCAAACTGCACCCTTCAAACTAAACCTTTCAAACTGCACCCTTCAAACTAAACCTTTTACACTGACCATGTGTGTAATAACGCATAAACCTCACATCAAAGCATCCAAAGGGAAGAAGAGGCTTTTGCATTCAAACTAAAGTTCATTTTCATTGAAGAATATTTTATTTTCGTCTAGAAATAGTAGATGCACCAATAGACAATACAACCAATCCAATTCCAATCCCTTAAAGGTAGGCAGGATAAGGGGACAGGGGCGGGGTGTTGAACCCTTTGGAACCCCATTCTACCCAGGGGCAGTTTAACCCCTCAGAACCCCCTTCTACCCATAACAAACCACCCTCTCCTTACGGGAATGCCCCCGATTTAAACATCAAGTTCCCTAGCTGCTACTTTTTACTGGAGGGATCTATAGCCTCTCCTCGCTGCTCTAAGCCCTAGATTATCTCTCAGAATATTGATCTGGATTTAGAGAGGGATTAAATAGAAACCCTTTTTGAATGAATCTTAATGAAACTTCTGCCTTCTCCAGGCTAGCGTCGCTGTTGTACGGCTTACACTGCTGGAACAAGAGCTTCTGTATACACTGTTAAAAATACAGTGTAATCTATGTTAAACACCAGAAGTAAACATTACCCTTATATCAATGGTGAGACAATGTAACTTAATTGCCATATATATGCTAGTTCTTTATATGTAACTGCTCTTCCATTGTCCCTTCTAGGTAGCTTTAATAGCCTTAGGTGTATTGCACTTTATTATACATGCATTGGTCTGAAAACAACGTATCTAGGGGGATTTACGCATAGTGCGTATTTCACTAGTGATTTACGTGGGGTTGTCATGGCAACCAATCTGTTTTTCTTACTAAGATTACAGTAAAATTCAAATTTATGACTCGTTTTTTTTCTATTTTCATGATTGAAAGAGTGTATAATGAATATATATGGTAACTAACACATTGGTTTCAGTCACTTAGAATATACTCAGGCTACTTCAACCAACTCGTTAGTTAACCTGTATATATATATAATGGTGCGGTAAACCACTCTTAGAGGCCCCGCAACTCCCTCTTATCGTAACTTGCATTGTACTATATATGTATACGATTATTTTCTAAGACTAATCTCAGAGAATTCTGAGAGACCTCTTACCTCACAAAAATGCCTGAGTTTTTAAATGCAACAATCTTCGTATCTTAAAACCCTCGTACAGTCCTGGCTTTTGCCTAACAGTAGTGATACCGATCTCCATACTCCCTGCCGCTCTGACCCACCCAATGTATATAAATTAATTATCAAGATGGTGTTGTTAAAATGGATGAGGTCTATAAGGCACAATCTTATCCTATATAGTGCAATGAACCCTCAGTCCCTTTAAGTCTCCTGCAACACTTACGTTAATACAAATCTCGACTAGGGCCCGAACAGGAAGACCTGTGTTACAGATGTTCCCTAACTGTTTCTCAAACCCAAGATCAGTGCCAAACAAAGATTATTTGAATTGAATGAAATTAAAATCAAATTGTGAGTCACCTTCTCTTCGAAAGTGTGATATGGATGTATATACGTAAATATCATGGGCATATTAGAACAGTTAAAGTGGCACTTGCCGATTACATTAATGAGAGTTTGGTCAAAGTATTAGTAATTGAATACAATAGAACCCCCTTTACCCATGGCTTTCCTGATTTGATCATATAAACCCATATTTGTGAGGTATTTTCTGAATCTCCCTGTTGAAAATAACCCTGGTACAGCGCGGCTGTTATGCAAGTAGGCTACCGATGACGCACACGCATTCCGTGATGGCCGTCATTGACGCATTGTCAGAGGGAACGTCATGATGTAAACAAAGCAGTACCGTAACTACTCTCTCTCACTTGATGTGCATATAATGTGTATTCGATTTGCACACAGCCTGTGGGATGCATTCCTTACTGAAAATTATTGGCAAATTGGGAGTAGTTTATAGACGTTCATATCGGTTTAAACAGATACAGCAAAGGGATACAAGCAATGTTTCTGCCGCGGAGGTTTACGTCAACTTCTGTGACGTCATGTGACGTCCTGCGTCATTCTGATGCAGTTACTGCAGTTTTAAAATGAAACCATGTACTGTGGAAAACTTCACCACTTTACCATGATCCTGTGAGAAGAACGAATAAAGGGATTCATAGGACTGAAATTGAATAGAACAAGAGGTTCCATTGTAAACAACCTCTCTCAAGTGACTCAACCTGGTCGGCTCTGTATTTGATGGACTATTTATGGGTCATTGGGAATACAATGAATTTGCCCCTTAGTTGGTTCCAAATGAAGAATTGCTGTTTTCTGATAGTTGTAAGTTTTGATTACTTTTCCCACGGAACCCTTGAGGGAGTATCAGTCAATTTTAGAATGGTATTATAGATAGAACCTAATGAGAATGTGGTACCAGGGACACTATTGCACTGTTCAAGATGTTTGTTTTTTCATGGCCCACGAGCTGATAGGCAAGTGGGTTACGAAAAAAAATGAACATCGATGACAGTGCAATAGTGACCAGAGTATCACATTTGAATTTAGGTTCTATAATTACTCCCATGTTGCTATGTATAAGTATATAGCTGTGTACTGGGGGGAGGACGAGGGAATGGCAATGTCATACCACACATAGGTCAGATTTTCAGAAAATTGGCAGCTACTCAGTAAATTCTGCTAAATTAGGCTGCAATTTGGTCAATACTAGGTGAATTCGAGAATATTTGGCCTTGCATTGATTCTAGTAATCTGTTTGGTTTCGTCTGAGATATGGGTTATTTGAGAAGATTGGTGAAGTTGGATTGTACATTTTCTGAAAATCTGACCCATGTGTTGAATACAAATAGCATGTAGTACATACACCAACGTGGAGTAAATTATTTCCCTTTCACATGAAATCTCTCTTTCAAAATTAATGTTGGTGTCGAATTTTGTTGAAGAAATAAAGGGGGTTCATCGACACTACTGAAAAAGGAAATTTTGTTTACTCACAGAGACGTGCAATAATACACAATTTACTTCCTGTTGACGGGACTACTTTTGTTATCTCTTAAGGGGACATACTTTCCATGTAATGCACCATATCTGAACAATGCATTCAGCATTAGAGAAACTGCAGGCAATTACGGCATAGAGGCGTAATAAAAGGTATTATAGAAAGCCTATATAGCCCTTTTAAGAATGCATACACATTCATAATGATTTTGATGGGGCTTTTTTGGTAGAGACGTGCTTGGCGCAATGTTATATGTAATGAAGCTGAGTAAAGAAGCCATGCATATTCATGAGCATTTTGGGGCTGTTATGAATGCATGGAACTGCAATAACTGGGTAGTGTAGTTGTTGTTCCTGCTCTTCCTCTCCGTCCTTATCTCTCACTATCATCACATCCCCTGTACTGCACCTGCCGTCCTTTCTATCTCTTCCACGTATTTGGTTCCTGCTTTTCTTTTCTGCACGGTCCATGGTGCAGAGTGTATCGACCATTTCTAACAACTGTATTGTATTTGAGATGTTGGAATAAAAATCATATATATTCGTTTTCTCTCCCTCTACCTCCCCTTCTAACCCTGCCAATGTTTTCTGCTCTCTTACCCCTTAAAACTACCTCTTCTCTCTCTCTGCTGCTGCTCTCCACTTTCCTTCCCTTTCTCTCCTCTTCTACTCCTCACATCACTCCTCCTTCTCTTCCTCTCCTCCTTCCCTTCCCTTCTCCTCTTTATCTTACTGTTACCCCTGTTCTTCCCATTCCCTTCCTCTTCCTCCTCACTCTTCTTCCTCTTCTCTGTCCCTCTTCCCTTCTTCTTTCCCCTTTTCTCTTCCTCATTCCCATCCTCTTTCTCCCCTTCCTCATCACCCCTCTTCTCAATCTTCTTCTCACCTCCATTCACCCCTCCTCCCCATTCCCTAAGTGTCACCTCTTCCCCCTCTTCCCACCACCAGCACCCCCCTCTACCGGCCCCAATAAAACACATTACAGCCAGCCGATTGTCCCCTACAGAATCTCCAAAGCGCAAACCATGTTTAGGATCGGCCCTGTACCAAAAAAAGCAAGTTATACGATTCCCTTTCCCTGCGCCAGAGGGCTGCACGAGAACGATTTCCCCAGCACCAGATTCCCTGCTCTCCCTAGCTAAGCCCAAGCTCACCAATTTATCAATATTCCACTCCACTGCTATCGTTGCTATGGTGACCAAAAGGAGGGTGTTATAAATTGTACATTTTTCAGCGGGGGTTACCGGGGTGAAGGGCTCCCGGAGGACTATCAATAAACAAGGCGTGTAGTTCCCATACTCGCCGCAGTCAATAATAGGCGCTGCACAAAGACGCCAGAATTTGAAGCATTTCTCGCGAGAGTTCATCATCCTGACGAGATTTCTGTCTATCTCTGTATCTATTTCTCCCTCTTTTTCGCCCCCCCCCCACACCCCTCTCAACTCGTCTCTTTCTCCTGCTCATTCCTCTATCCTATCTTCTTTGCTCTCATTCATCTCTCATGCCCTCCCGTTCCCTCACTCCTTCTCCCTTACTCTGCTCCCTGTTTGCCCCTTTCTCCTCCCGTTTCCTCTCCCTCCCTCCTTCTCTCCCTCTGTTTCTCTTCCTCTCTACCCATCTATCTCGCCCCTCTTTCCCATTCCCTCCCTCTCTCTTTTCCTTTATCCCCCCTTCCCTCTCTCACCCCCTCTCCATCCCTCTCTCTTTCTTTCCTTTTCCCATCCGGGAGATGCTGACCATTCATTCATGTTCCCATAGAAACCCAACGCTCACATTAAATATTATATCCTCATAGGTGCTTGGAGAAGTGTGCTCGGGGGAAGGCCGAGATTTCAATCAGTTTATTGGGTGTTTTCTTTTTTTCCTCTTCAGCCTTGTTTTGTTATCCCCCAGTCTTTAGTTAAAGATACAATCAGGCTATTATTCCCAGAACGCAACTTGTTTCTTCTCATGAATGAAATGGAAAGATAATTGTTGGAGGAGTTGGAGTGGGAGAGTTGGGTAGTGAAATACTCCAGTGGTTCATCATCCATCCATCAATAGAAGGAAGAATGCCAAGACAAACAAATTTATTTAAGGGAATATTTTTTATCATTTTTTATGATATTAATACATAAATCAGAATGGCTTGGCCTATTTATTGAACTTATTGAATGACAAGGAAATGACTGGGAAAGGGAGACATTTCTTGTCTATATAAACCATTAAAAGTAAATAGAAATCATTCAGGAAAATTGGAAAATTATAATATTTGTAACCATGATTTAATTTCATGATGCGAAATTGTTATAGATAATAGGGAGGTTCAGCAAGCAAACGTATCGCAGTTACGTAACCGTATCCGTATCTTTTTTGTGACTGAGGTCGTATTTTTATGTATAAAATTGTGATATGAAACATTTTGCTTGATATGTTACGTTACGTTTTTCCCGCCATGTTTTGCTGAACCTTTTTCTTTCTTTTCACGTATATTTGCACATCAGAGATACGTATCTCGTATTGGTTAGACGTGCTGAACCTCCCTACTATAAGATTGTTTTAGCATTCGCAGGAGTTACATCATTTAAGTGGCATGTTTCTGCAGGAGGGTGCCCAAGAAGAGCACTTACCCCCATTGGTGTTTTGGGGTTGCTATAGATCTACAGGTAATGGCATGTCCCTTTATCTTGTCAGAAATTCATATTATCAAATATAAACATACCACCTTCTTTAAATATCTCTTACGTTTCAGTTATATAGACATCAATGTTACTTTTTTCCTAACTAAAATAACCTATAATATAAAATTTGGATTTATTTTTTTAACTATATTTGGTTCCATTTTGGTATTTTGTGTACAAGTTGAAATGCAGTGGTAAAGAAATGTATATGAAGGAAGAAATCTGTATTTAACTGTATTTAACTGTATTCAACTTAATTTACACGAGGGGACCACAGGGCAGGTCGGGACAGTTACCTTGGATCAAATATGCCATCAAGAACACACCCCTATTTGATACTCAAACTCCCTACTGCACTAGTTGAGGTGTGGATATGAAATAGAGGAGAAATGACACCTGATTAAAAGTAATGCCCCCTTGTGGAAACCGGAGACAACCTCCGTCCAGGCCAGCAGGAGGAGAAGGAAAGTCAACAGCCAATCAGCTTTAAGGAACTGGGTCACGTGAGCATAGAGGTACAGGGGAAATTTCTTCACCTCCAATGTGGGAGAGCGTGTCAATGGGATGAGTTGACAATCATTATTCCGTTACCATAGCAACAGATTGTTCAAGATTTTTTCAGTGTTATTCAACAAGGTCTCTTGTCTCGTACAATCCTGAGGGGCATCTTTTTTTGGGTTGCACATGAACTCCTTGGTGTTGAAGTGAAGTTTGTCACAACACCGCGGTCAAAAGCACTTATTTCATAGCCACAATTATAAAGGACTGTTTCTGTTGTGTATTTATGTCATTTCAGTATATGGGTCAGATCGCCAGTAAATGTACAATTGGCCTTCACCAATCTTCTCAATTAACCCACATTTAGAACAGGGAATGTGGTTTAAATAAACATAAACATAACCAACTGCCCCTTATATATAATAATGGGTGGTTGTACACACAACTTATTTTAACGGAAATTATGGATGACATCACTATGGATGACACATTATTGACGTCATGCATTAAAGTATCAGCCAATAGAAACATTGCTCACGATGTGCTGCAGCAAGAGCCAAAGTCAAGGCAAGTCCGACATTTTTACGGCAGAAGGTAAATAAACAGTTTTGGAAATTTACTACAAAATATAGCATCCTGATATTAAAATAGAATTATAAAAATAGAAGTCCCATTTGTTCTAAGGATATGTATCTTACTGTCACTTGCTTATCTTGTTTTTAGTTACTGTCACTTGTGTTTAGTTACTGTCACTTGTGTTTAGTTACTGTCACTTGTGTTTAGTTACTGTCACTTGTTTTTACTTACTGTCACTTGTTTTTACTTACTGTCACATGTTTTTACTTACTGTCACTTATTTTTACTTACTGTCACCTGTTTTTACTTACTGTCACTTGTCTTTACTTACTGTCACTTGTCTTTACTTACTGTCACTTGTTGTTACTTACTGTCACATGTTTTTACTTACTGTCACATGTTTTACTTACTGTCACATGTTTTTACTTACTGTCACATGTTTTTACTTACTGTCACATGTTTTTACTTACTGTCACTTGTTTATACTGAGTTGAAGATCCGCTCAAAGCTGTGCTTCTGGTGGATCCTCAACTCGATATAAACAAGTGACTATGATATGTTAGAATTAATATAGGTTTCTATGGGAAACCTATTCAAACCTATGTTAACTATTTCTTGTTCAGAAAATCTGATGGAGATATCATCATTGTTTTTCACAATTAATGCTACTCCAGGGCCTGGAAAGCCATATTGCGGAGTAGATGTCCAATCATTGACATCAGTCTCTTCCTCCCCAACCACCATCTCAGGGTCGGGAAAACCATTAGTGCAGTAGGTTTCCAATCCCTCTCATACTCTACGTTATGAGGATCTAGCAATTTATGTGTACGGCTACTGAGTGTACATCCTCAGACGATCTGACCCACCTCACATGCATGATTATGTGGAATTAATACACCCCCTAGAATCATTGCAAAGTGTTCCAATTTCCATTATTGTATTATGCCATTTTTGCCACTTTTGGAGACAACTAATCCTGTGAAATCCATCCAATTTGGCACATATTGTTGCTCCAAGTGACCAAGACATAACTATAGCCCCCATCAGTTATTGTCATCTCACTAATAGATTCGTGAATTTTGTGAACCTCACAAAAATATTTTGATGCGAACTGTTCACACAATTTGCTGTGTTGTATTCAATGGACTTCCCAAAGTGCAGTACCATACATACTCATACTGGTTGAATGTAAGGTGAAATGCATCATATGCATGATTATCCACTTGCTTTTAAAGGGTCAGATCTTCAGAAAATGTACAATTGGCAGATCTACTAATTTAGTAAATTCTGCTAAATCAGAGGGACAAATGGTCAACACTAGATATATCTGAGTATATTTGACATTGCCTTTATTCAAACAATCTGTTTGGTTATGTTGAACTGTATTTCAAACCTCACTTTTGTCTTAAATTTGGCTTATTTGAGAGGATTGGTGAAGGCGAATTGTACATTTTCTGGCGATTTCACCGATATGATTACTTGCTTAACTTAATGAGAAATATCCAACCGTGTATTCTGCTATGTACCATTGTTGTTGGAACAACCTTGCTATTAATTGGTGTAATTATAATGATTTTGATATGATATTCGGCATCTTAGGATCCTCAAAGTGACAACTTTAATTTCACAATAATTCAGAGGGATCAATATATTATTACTAGAATATTGCATCGGATGTAAATCCAATTATAAAAGTTTTGTAACACTACTCATTTAAGATTCTATTACTTAGAAGTTAATGGAGACTTGTGTTAATGTAGATGTTGTTTTCAAGGAGTAGTTTTCACAAACGTGAGTTTCTAATGTCCTTGCCAAACTGTAGATATTTTATTTCCATTTTCTGTTTTTTTCCATGTTGTTAAGTTCTATTTAATGTACTAGTCCTGTTTTCCAATGTAATGTGTGTCATTGTTGTCCCAAAGTTTGTTATTGTAAACCGAAAACAGTTGCGAATGAAATGATTTCTAAAAACATTTCCAATTGAATACACTGTATGCAACGTGTAGCCTTTTCAAGCTTTCCGAATGGTAGTGTTTGGGTAAAATGTTTAATTCAAAGAAAAACTTTGTGCCATCTTTCATGACCTAATTTGCAGAAGCATCGGGATACCCCGCATGTGTGATTGTTATCAAGTTCCATTCTGTTTCTTTACTGACAAAAAACTTCCATTTTTCCATTGAAACAAACTTGGGTCAGGTTACAGAGGTTGACAAAGGAGACACTTGTTTACTCTCAATAACTAGAAGGTTGTAGTTTGTTACCACTAAATAAAAAAGAAAAGAATTGTTATCGCAAATTAGATCATTGGACAATTCCCCAAAGCAGGGAGGTTTTCAATTCCACCTGGTTCAGATGTTACGGACTCATCAGAGTGGGCTTAAAGCTACATTTTCAACTATTACAACAAGAATCTTACTACATTTACTCATTGTTTGATCTATAGGACTGCTCGAAGTTATCAATATTTCGCAGCAGTTATATGTTTATACCAGAACTTCTAGTTGAATCAGTCAAAATAGTGAGCGATAATAAGTAAGACCAAAGAATTTCAGCCGGCCACGCCATTAAATGACAGTGAATAAGCCCAATGTGGGCAAAGCTCACAAATAAATTACTTTTAAACTGGAACTATAAGTCCCTACACATATTATGCATTCCTCTTTCTGCATATTCTTATCGTACAGGTACAATAAAAATGTAGTTGTCTAAAAATAGCTCTAAGTTACCTCCGCAGTTTGTTTTTGTGCATCACAGAGATCAGAAGGTGCTTATTCAAGTTGTTAATTTCATAGTTCTATGTAGGCTAACTATGAAATTGACAACTTAGACAAGCGCCTTCGGGTCTCTGTGAAGCACATCGATAAATCAGTAGGCATAGCAACGATCCTATAGCCATAGCTATAGGATCGTTGGGCATAGTTATAAGCCTACATGGTCCTGGGTATGACCATAAAATGCCTTTCTGTCTCTTTTCTCTGTCTCTCTCTCCCTTCCTCTCTATCTCTATTTCCTGGGTATGATTATAAACTGCCTCCCTCCCAGCTCTCCCGCCCTTGATATAACCATATTAAATGTGTTGATAAGGGCGTAAAGCAACCAATCTCACTCACTCATAAGCCTACAGTGTTGGGGGTGCTCGCACTGTTTCTGAGATTTGTTTCACCAAGTTGGCTACTTTTTCAGTGTTATCTGATAATTTACACATGATATTAGATCAAATTGTATGCACATATAAACAAAGAATGGAACTTGCAATTGTACTCGGAAATTTATTGGACTGTTGGCTTATTGGAATGTATATTATATACCTATATGTCAGCCAACATGAAATGGTGGTCCTTGGTATGACCATAAAGTGTCTTTCTGTCTTTTTCTGTGTCTCTCTCTTCTTCTCTATCTCTATTTCCTAGGTATGATCATAAACTGCGTCCCTCGCAGCTCTCCCGCCCTTGATATAACCTTCAATGTGTTGATAAGGGCATAAAGCAACTAATCTCACTCACTCACTCCAACATGAAATGTATGTGTTTAATAATTCTATCCCAGAATTTTATCTGGACAAACCCAGGTTATCTCTAAAATGTAAAGCATCAGGAAAGTAGATCCAATGCTGCATTCATAATGCCTTAACACTGTATTACCAAACCTCATAACAGATATGAAATCTATGTTGAACGACGCAATGTCATATAGTCGTAGGATCCTTCTGATAAACTTATTTTCTCTTTTCCTTATCTTACTTATTGTCATATTTGCTGCTCAAGTCCAGTACAAGACTAAGGCTTTCAAAATTAATGCTAACTGTTGGCAGAAATGGAATAACTTTTTCATATAGGCATGTATACCCTTTTGTCCTGTTCATTTATTGTAATATCGAGCAGATTGGCAAATAAAAGATTTTCTTATCTTATCTTATCTTATCTTAATACTGAACACTGGGGCCAGTGAAAACCCCCTATGGTCTATCCAGTATTAAAAAAATTACGACCGTGGACATGAAAATCACGTTCTTCACCCGTCAATCTACATCCATGTTTAACAGTGTCCAGTAGCAGGAGGAGCCGGGTTCCAGCAGCAGCAGCCATGGCAGGTGTTCCATGACGCGCCTTCTCGTATACTTAACAATAACCTTTTGAGGCCGGTACAAAAACCTGAGCACAAGGAAGTGTATGCAGGCTAAAGGGATGTGGAGGGCTGGCCGTGGGCGGTTATTGGGAGGAAGTTAGGGGACGGCTGCTGCCTTTATTTTTGCCCTTATCTATTAACATCTTGATGTATTCGTGTGTGATATGAAACATGCCTTAGCCGTGCTGCTGGGAGGTAATTGGTCCATGCAAGAAGCCATTTGTGATGTGCTACACAAAAATGAGTCGCAAAAGATGGATTTTGGGAGTGAGTGAGTGAGTGAGATTGGTTGCTTTACACCCTTATCAACACATTGAAAGGTTATGTCAAGGGCGGGAGAGCTGAGAGGGAGGCAGTTTATTATCATACCCTGGAAATAGAGATGGGGAAGAAAGTAGACAGAGACAGAGAAAAAGAGACAGAAAGGCACTTCATGGTCATACCCAGGACCAATGGATTTTGAGATACCATCATATCATATATATATATATAAATAAGATTGAAAGTAATCCCGATAAAAATCCCGATCAAGTGGTAAAACACTCTTTTTGACGGCCGTTAGCTGAGAGTGCAGCTTTATCTTACTTACTTATTTAGTTTACATTTATTTACGTGTAGTACCAGGCCTAGATGTCCGAATAAGCCTACTCGCCTGCCTACATCTGTAGTCACTATGTATAGGTATTCATCTCATGCTCCTCGGTCCATCCTGATAAATGTGCCGCCCCTAGTTACATGTGCCTGTGCATTTCATGTATAAAACTCAACCTATTCTGGTCATGCCCACGTATCAGTACACTTCTATGCAGTAGTTGCCTATACTTTCAAGCCTGAATTAAAGCTACATTTTCAGCTGTTATGACAAACAAAATCTCATCAAATTTACTCAAATTATGACTTATAGGACTGAATTCATCAATACTCTGCTGTTGTTCTGTGTTTTTATAAGAATTTGAAGTCTAATCGCAGAGAGAAAACTGCCTCCGATGAGCGATAATAAGTGAAATCATCATAGGAAAGGATTCGGGCGGATGATCCAAATACAAATGCGGACCTTTTAGGAACCCTGTAGCAAATCCTCCAAAATGTTGGACACATGACTTTTAGATAGGTTGGAAAAGAACGGAACAAAAAGTATGAAATGTCCAGTTTTTGACTGATGCAAACTGAGAGTGCAGCTTTTTGGGGCTTTTTAAAAAAAATAGTGCAACTTTATTGCGCCAGGGCGTCAGTGAATATATAATCTGAAGCAATAAATAATTAGTAAATTAGGCTAAACAATTATTATAATGTTTTTTAGCTTCATTCTTTTAACCTCGATGTTGCTAGGCCTTATAACATGGCCGTTGCTAGGGGCGTTGTCATGGTAACTTGTTTGACTTCACCTTTATCTCAGCCTTCCATGAATATAGCAGTAAACTATTTGTCCCACACATTTAAGGTATCACCACTCTAAATACTCAGAGAAGCCAGGTATATCTGCTTCCATATTAAATATGATAGCTTATCTAATTAAGGCAGATTTTCATTCTCATTCTATAGGCTATTCTAGTTATAGATGAAGCAGAGATTCGAAACATTTTTTCTGTATATATTATTCAATATACAATATTATAAATTAATTTACTATCTACTGCGAATTTGAACATAAAGTTTAAAATGGATTAAAGGACAGACTGCACATAGCAAAACTGACATTTAGCATAAATAATAATTACTCTTTTCTTTAGATTTGATTAATTAATTATTGTCTTCACACTTGAGGTTTCTCCTAGTACGAGGAAAAATAACTGTGTAAGGAAGGTTTATGTTTTAATTCGAGCTGATTAGTTTTGCTTCAAACTGTTTCTTATATATTTCTTTGGTTAAAACATAAGCAAAATATTGGGGTTTTTTTTCGATTTATAGACCGGAGTACTGCATATAGAAGAGTTTCACCCTCTTGTCAGTTTTTGTGACAAAAAAAGAATCGAACAACTATGCCTAAGACGGGCACCAATCTATAGGTGTGTATGATAAATATGCGGGGGAGCAGATTTGGAGGGTTGCGGACAGAGGGTTGTGGTGGGGGAAGCTCTTCCACTAGATTCCTACCCACAATCCATCATTCAATGGGTACAGCAAGGAATTGTGGGTAGTAGTGTAAATCATGGTCACCTGAGGGCGCGGGGAGCGGTGGTTGTGAGCATGCTAATGAATCAATCAGCGCTCATAGCGGCAAGTGGAGGAGGTGCATGGATAGAGAGTGGGGCAAAGGGAGGGGGTGCGGGTGGTGGAGAGGGAGCAGGAGGGGAGAGATGAAGAGGGAGGGGAAACAGGGAGAGGGATAGGGCAGAGGGAAGAGGAAGAGGGATGGGAGGGGAGAGATGAAGAGGGAGGGGAAACAGGGAGAGGGATAGGGCAGAGGGAAGAGGAAGAGGGATGGGAGGGGAGAGATGAAGAGGGAGGGGAAACAGGGAGAGGGATAGGGCAGAGGGAAGAGGAAGAGGGATGGGAGGGGGAGAGGGGAAGAGGGAGGAGAGGGAAGGATAGGAGAGAGAGGGAGAGAGAGGGAGAAGGAGAGGGAGGAGGAGTGGGGGGAGGAGGGGGAGGGAGGGAGAACGAATATATATCAGATATATGACTGTATTGTTCGATTGTGAATTTCGGCTTATCTTACTGCATAAAGAAAAAAGTAGGAAAAGACACGGTGAATACGGGATGGAAGCAAGAGGGAGAACAATGGGCAAACATAAGAGACCATCAAGTTATTTTCATAGCCGCCATATAGATCCTTTATAGATGGGCAAGCGATGTTGAAAATAGAGGGGAGGTCGTGACAGGGAATGGGGGGGGGGGGCTTGGTTGGGGGGGGGGGGGGTACAAGGAACGTAGACAGCATTGGCCTGAATAGAACTGTGTACCAAACAAAGGCAAAAGATATGGATAGGTCAGTAATAAGTTTCCTCTTTTCCTATCTCATAATTTATGGGCCTGAATCTCATTTAGGGGCATGTCGGAAGACCTCTATAGGAGATCGATCTCTGTCCTTTTCTTGATTTATAATGAGCTTTATGTATGCACTATGTGAATGTTGAATAAAAGTTTCATAATAATAATAATTTATCTCTGGGTGGATATGATACCAAATACCTCGCAATGTTATTCTGCCCTTTTCTGAATTTTTCCCTGATTCCTTGTCTATCCAACATTTTACTTTTTATTCCCTCCTTTTTATCCCTTTTCTCTCCTTCTATTTAAGTGTTGTCCCTTCCTTTTTATTCCTTCTCACTCCTACTTTTGGACTTCATATATAAATATGATATATATCTATATAATATCTGTGGCTATTACTTGTCATAACCGGAAGTGACAACAATGTATCCCACAATACACTGCAACTGACAGGTGCAGTGATACATATCTCTTATAAAACAGCATTCTCAGCTATTACAACAACACAAATCTTACCAAATTTACTAATATTATGACCTATAGGACTGAATTTATCAATATTCTGCAGCTGTTATCGAATTCTAACTGAATCGGCCGCCGGTGAGTGATAATAAGGGAAGTCATCATATGAAAGGGTTCGGGTGGGACCTCCAAATACAAATGAGGATGTTTTAGAGGCTCTCTAGAAAAAATAAACAGGAAATAATCTTCCAAAATGTTGATCAAATGACTTTAGATGGTTTGGAAAAGAATGAAACAAGAAGTAGAAAATATTTCAGTTTGTCTGACGTTAACTGAAATTTATAGTTTTTTTTAATATTTGCCCTATTCTGACTTACCCACCGGCTACCATTGGGAATCACAAGATCTGGTACTTACCTAAAATATAAAAAAGAGAACATATTATTAGACATTTTGTTCGGTATCGTCAAACTGTGATACTACTACCGTATAAATCATAATAACAAGCGAATTTCTTTTCAACACAAATCCAGGTACAAGTTTTCACCCAAACACAGATATTCTCCAAATGAAAAACATACGAAAATCTCCAGAAATAGTTTGGTGAGTCACGCCGATTTTGCTGACGTTAAGAATCATATGACATCACAGAAAGGAAGAGAGGAGGTGAGGGTATGTGCTTATTATGAGGATATGTATACATAATACATGACAGGGATGAAAAATTGCCAACTGGAAAGACCAATCCATCAAGCAAGGTGCAACTGTAATTTAAGCTGAACTAGGTTCATGGATTAATTAATAAATCATAGGTTTATTGCTGTAAATCCGGAACTATACCGATCCCAGAACAATATTATGAATGACGATTTTGTACTGTGCTGCTGCTACCTTAGCAGTTAATGATAGACCAGCTGTAGAAACTGAACAAAAAACCCAGCGAGATAAATGCCCAATATGTCAACACCTAGGCATTCCACGGAAGCAAGGCCCTTTTTATGTCACAGCCAGGAAATTATCAACTATTTTTGTACCTTTATTTTCATTATTCACACAATAAATACCCATACCATATGCATACAAGAAACAATTCAGGGTCAGTTTTATATGTAGAGGTATAGAGAATTTACGACCACCTTCTTCTTCTTATCTTTCTATACATCCCCAGGGGCAAGGAGCGAGAGGCGCAGACGACATTTTTTGGCGGGAGAAAACCTGCATCATGAAGCAGACGATAATTTGCCAACGGTTGCCATGGTGACAATACATAGTGTGTTGTTGAATGGGCCACCAGGGGGGGGCTCGGGGCAATGTTGGGAGAGCGTGTTGGTGAGATGGAGGGAGAACATAAGAATGGAATGTGGCTTTTCTCTGAGGACTATTCAGAGAGACAATAGCGCTGGATATAGCTCTTTTCTCTCATCCTCCAACTCTCTCTCTTTCTCTCTCTCTCTAGTGCAAGCTTTCTCTCTGTCTCTTTATCTGTCTGTCTCCTCCCGTTCTCTCCTTATCCACTCTTTCTGTTTATCTCTCTCTTCCCTCCCCTACTGTGTTTCTTTCTGTCTGTCTGTCTGTCTTGGCCTCCTGTCTCCTCCCCTCTCTCTCTCCACTCTCTCTCCTCTCTGCCTCCTCTCTCTCTCCCCTCTCTCACACTAAATGTTTTCTTTCTCCCTCTATCTCTCCTATCTATCTTCTCTTTATGTGTATCCTTTCTCTCGCCCCTCTCTCTCCTAGATATGTTTCCTCTCTCCATATATCTCTGATCTCCGATCTCTCTTCTCTGTCTCCCCCTGTCTCTTCTCTCTCTTCTCTGACTCCTTCTCCCACTCCTATTCCCCTCTAGCTCACTCTCTCTCTTTTCTTCGTTCGTACCTCTTTAGTATTTACTACTAGCTCTCTATATAAACATTGTTTTCTCTTACATTATATGTTTTCTGAAGCCCTGTATCGAAGACAATCGGAGAAAATCCTCCAAATGACTTTTAGACGGGTTGGAAAAGAACGGAACAAAATAAGTATTTAGTATAAGAATATTTAGTTTTTGATCGATGTTAACTGAGAGTGCAGTTTCAACATGAACCGACGAGCAACAGTGGCAATAAAGCTATTGAGATAAGAGAAGTGAGACTAGAGTGGTTTATCTACAGAGGGGCTCACAGTTTCAGTGTACTGCTCAGGTAGAGGTAAATAGAGGCCTGGCACATGTAGGCTGCATGCTCCATTCACTGCCCCTGTATATGAGTGATAGCATGAGACTATGTACAATTTGCCCCCTCGCCCAATACTCTCAAGTTACCAACATTTAAAGCTGCACTCTCAGTTAAAGTTGGTAAAAAAATCTAAAGTTGGTAAAAATTATTATTATACAACTTTTATTCCATATCAGCATATACAAATGGCAATAAAGAAAAGGGCTATTGATCCCTCTCCAATGGAGATCTTCCTGGTAACCCTTAAATAAACAATTAAAATGCAGTATCATAGCTAATTTATAGCTTTGAAGAAAAAATTATGTGTCTCTGTGTTATTCTAAACAAACTAAATATTTTCTACATTTTCTTCCATTCCCTCCCAAACCATCTAGAAGTTATTTGACCGAAATTTTGGAGTAATCTGTTGTTTTTGCTACAGGAATTCTAAAACGTCATTATTTGTATTTGGACGACTCGCACGAATGCTTTCCTATGATGATATTCCTTATTATCGCTCACCAGCTACTGATTTTTGCGCTCGACTGATTCTACTTCTACTGCTTGTATAAAAATGTATAACAGCATCAGAATATAAATGAATTCAGTCCTATAAGTCATACTATGAGTAAATTTGGTAAGATTGTCTTTATCATAACAGCTGAAAATGTGAGCTTGAAGAGAAAATGAGGTTCAAAATACAGTTCAACATAACCGAAAAGATTCATTTCATCAACAATAATTAATATTTTAAGCTTTCAATTGAAGCCATGGAATGCGAAATAAATAAAAAAAAATCCAAAATTTGATTTTATATAACGCACGTGTACCTTAGTGCCTATTTCACTGGGTTCAGCTCATACAGGGAGTGACAGAAGATGACTGGAGTCAATGGACTATTGTTAATGCTCTTATTTTTGTTTGATTGCATGGAGATGTAAATAGACAGAGAGAGACTGGCTCTATGTACATGCTTATTCACAGCTGAATACCATGCAGGGGCTGAGTACCAGACTCACGGTTTCCAAGTGCTTCTTATTCAATGTGGGGCAGATCGACAGAAAATGTAGAAAATGTACAATCGGCAGCTCTACACATTGTATACATAAACTATGCTGAATTAGCTGAAAAATGATAAGTACTAGGAATATCTAGTCTCATTTTGTATTGTATCGATGTTAGAAACATGTTTGGTGATGTTGAACTGTATTTGAACCTCATTTCCTGTCTTAAATGTGGGTTATTTGAGAGGATTGATGAAGGTCAATAATTTTGTACATTTTCTGACGATTTGACCCATATATGAGTCTGGGCCTCAGATAATTGGTGAGAATTAGTGCCTCAACTATATATGTACAGAAAGTTTTAAACTGATTTAAAGAATTTTGATTTATTATATCTCGGTCAAACCGTGACCAATCTGATTTGAAAATTCTTTTGTAACGAAACTTGGTTATAAATGGCATATGAAAATGTTATAAAAGTTTTCAAAAATACTGATTTCAGTGCAAATATTTAAGTCTTGCATCCCTAATTTATCTATAAATAAATAAATACGTGTAATACATGGCATATGGCTTGAGAACCAAGTGGGTGAGGTCCACACAAACCTTCAATTGGCAGCTTTGCACAATTATTAGTAAATTCTGATTTAAACTGGACTGAAAAAAGATTTAAAAAATACTTGGTACAACTGAGCATACTTGATATTGCCTTGATTCAAAAGACCTTTTCCGTTTGAACCGTATTTTGAACCTCATTTCTATCCGAAATTTCTGTTTTTCGAGAGCTTCATGGAAGACAAATTGTACATTTTCTGTCGACTTCACCCATGTACAAGCGCTATAACAACCCCCACCCTCTGTATACCCTGGTCCCAAGAGCTACAAGTATGGAGGTCTAGAATAAAGAAGACGAGACAATGGAGGTGGAGGCCTGGCGGAAGATAGGGAGGCATATATGAATACGTAAGTGCCTGCTCAGCAAGCCACTGCTGACAGACTCAAATATAGGCTAAAAACTGCTTGTCATATCAGGGTGCTATATGCTAATGGTAAGTGTTGGGTGGGGTAGAGAGGCGGTGAGGAGAAGGGACGTAAATCTATTGTATAATATGATGCCTTATGTATATATATCGCAGCGGGATGTCCCATCTCTTAACCTGTGCATACATATATAGAATATATGATAGTGGCTTTGTCCGCATGTGAGGGAGAGCGTTGGAAAATGTACAATTGGCCTTCACCAACCCTCTCAAATAAACCAAAATTAAGACAAAACTGAGGTTCAAAATACAGTTCGACATGACCGAACCGCTTTTTTGAATAAAAGCAATAGAAATTATCTCAGATATATTTATCATTTGTGATGTGCTACAGGAAAGTTCAAAATTGATATTTTTCAAATTTTTAAATTTATCTGAGCTTATTCTAAGGAGTATATTTAACTACTTCATGCACTAGCGGTTGACAATTCCTGAATTTTTTCATGCATAACACAAATACAGAAGTCTTTATTAGATGCCCTAATGTTTACCATCATTTGAATCCCCTTTATCTCATCTTTTCGAATATGATGGTAACTCAAAATCTATATTGTCTTTACAGTAATCCTAGGGCTATATACCTATACTATTCATTAAATTATATTTTGTTGTTAAAAATTCTTCATATTATGTATCATAATTGAGTGTTTCTGATAATGTATAATTAGAACAGGAATATATATATATATGAGAACAGCATCCGGTGATGTAATGTAATCTCCTGAATACAAAATTTTAAATCTTAAATTAAAATCAATCTTTTGCGATTTATGCCTCATTTTTCTGTAACAAATCTCATTTCTCAACCTGATATGGCAGAATTTACTGAATACACATAGCTGCTAATAGGGGGCTGGCATGTGCCACTGCGCATGTCTATTACACAGCATTATGGGGTAGATTCTGTTGAAATCTGACATACCATTAGTCCCATAATTCAATGCGCATCAAGATTCAAAATGGCGGCTATGCAAATCAACTATTGTACATTTTCTGACGCGCCAATTCATACACTTGGTCTAGGGACTGCATGGGCTGACTGATATGGGCGTCCACTAGGGACTGCATGGGCTGACTGATATGGGGCGTCCACTTGGTCTAGGTTCTGCATGGGCTGACTGATATGGGCGTCCACTTGGTCTAGGGACTGCATGGGCTGACTGATATGGGGCGTCCACTTGGTCTAGGGACTGCATGGGCTGACTGATATGGGCGTCCACTTGGTCTAGGGACGGCATGGGCTGACTGATATGGGCGTCCACTTGGTCTAGGGACTGCATGGGCTGACTGATATGGGCGTCCACTTGGTCTAGGGACTGCATGGGCTGACTGATATGGGCGTCCACTTGGTCTAGAGACTGCATTGGCTGACTGATATGGGCGTCCACTTGGTCTAGGGACTGCATGGGCTGACTGATATGGGCGTCCACTTGGTCTAGAGACTGCATTGGCTGACTGATATGGGGCGTCCACTTGGTTTAGGGACTGCATGGGCTGACTGATATGGGCTGACTGATATGGGCTGACTGATATGACTGACTGACCAGGAATATCTAATTATATTTATATCTAATTTGAAAGAGTTTGATTTAAGTCCAATATAATATGTGAATATGTGAAAATACGCTCTATCCTTCCAGGATGCATTTAGGCATCCCGTCTCTTTTTAAAAAAACATCATGAATACTTCTTGATGTAACATCAAATTTCTACTTCTTGATGTAACATCAAATTTCTCCTATTACCATGATATAAACATTTCATTTTACCCCTGATCACTGTTTGTATGCGTTACCTTCACCACCTTCCCCCTCATCTCCTCCTTCTCTCTCCCCTCTTCACCCCCTCCTTTCCCCCTCTTTCTCCACATGCTGCCTTCCTCCTTCCCCCGCACCCCTGCATCCCCCCTCTCTCCTGCTCCTCCTCCTGCTCCCCCTCCTGCTCCCCCTCCTGCCCCCTCTGCATCCCTGTACCCCCTCTCTCCCCCTACCCTCCTGCTCCCCTTCCTGCTCCCTCTGCACCTCTGCATCCACCCCATCTCCCCCTCCGGCCCTCCTCATCTCCCCTCCCCCTCTCCCCCCCCCAACCCCTTACATCTAGAGATGACACCAATCGCCCCTGTCATCAACCACCGCATCCACATCGCCCTGTAGCACCGCCCTCCACCAGTCTCCCAATAATATGAATATCGCATGGGACAATATTACCGAGACACCTGCTAGCAAAGTCGGTGTCATCCCTGATATGTTCCCTTGTAAGAGAGCGAGCGGAAGCGGAACAAGAGGAGAATTCCTGTGAAATGTACTTCGGTATCCCCAACAACAGCTCCCACTCTTCTGTACAGGAGGCTGAGAACACATAAGAGAGGGCGATAATAAGGGAATATGGATGTTTTACTTGATGGGAGTGGTTGGTAAAGGCAGCAATGAGAGGGCATGAGGAGGAGACCAGTGGCTCCCCCTGCCCACCAACCTGTCTACTACAAACCTACTTGCTTGCTTCACCGCCAGGAGACGACAAGATATTAGATATTATTACATGACACTATTTGATCTGCTGGCTCACATGTGTGATAATTCTAAATGCTACCACACTAGTGGGATAAAACACCAAAAGTGTTTTAAAATGTTTCTAATTTAATTATCAAAAGCATATATAATATAATAAATTAACCCGATGAAGAGCATTGTGCCTGAAAGGTGCCCGAAAGATCTAGTTAAATAAACCAACACCAAAATCGACCATTTTTATTTCATTTTCTCATCTTCATTTAGACAATAACTACACCGACTCGGAGTGCCGTAACTCCTATAGCTGAACACATGGATGAGTATAGAATAACCCTATAATAGTCAATTTTAGATAAGTAGCCTATAGTTTTTATGGCATGTGTACACCAGGAACATATTACACTTTGCCTATACTACTCACAGAGATAACGCCATGCCTGGTGTAAGTAGTACAGGCAAAGTAGCCATGTGCCCAGGCTATTCCTTCTATGAACAAACAGTGGTATACATGATGATTTACCAGGTTGTTCAGTCCAGCTGGTCTTCCACCAACTCCTGGGGTAGTATACTACCATCTATTGTTGTATTATGATTTACCAGGCTGTTTAGTACAGCTCCTATAGCTGGTCTTCCACCAATTCCTGGGGTAGTATACTACCATCTATTGTTGTATGATGATTTACCAGGCTGTTTAGTACAGTTCCTATAGCTGGTCTTCCACCAACTCCTAGGGTAGTATACTACCATCTATTGTTGTATTGTATTTTACCAGGCTGTTTAGTTCAGCTCCTACAGCTGGTCTTCCACTAATTCCTGGGTAGTATACTACCATCTATTGTTGTATTATGATTTACCAGGCTGTTTAGTACAGCTCCTACAGCTGGTCTTCCACTAATTCCTGGGTAGTATACTACCATCTATTGTTGTATTGTATTTTTCTAGGTTGTTTAGTTCAGCTCCTATGTCTGGTCTTCCACCAACTCCTGGAGTAGTATACCACCATCTATTGTTGTATGATGATTTACCAGGCTGTATAGTTCAGTTCCTATAGCTGGTCTTCCACTAATTCCTGGGTAGTATACTACCACCTATTGTGGTGATATGTTTTACCAGGTTGTTTAGCCTTCCCAGCCTCCCAATTCATTAATTCCCTGAACGACCGAAACCCCCTTTTTCATCTTCTTAAAGCTTCGTGAATCTTCATTTACCTTTATAGTCATTCAAGGAAATGTTAAATTTCTTTCATTTTCAGTATTCAAATCATTCAAACTACAGCCCTAGGGATCAACGAAAGAAAGAATTGAGGAAAATAGTTTGCGGCGGTTGATTTAGCTGGGAAATTCAGCTTTAATGTTTTGGTAGCAAGGGTTTAAACATTAGGACCAGATTATAAGATGAAATATGAGTCCCGCATCTAGAGTGTGTGTCGTGGGATGTAGAACAGTCTAGAATATGGTGATCCTCTTACACTGGCAATATCCTGCACTGTGATTGGCCTTTCTGTGTCATGTGACATGTGAGTGACATGTACTCAATAGATTTAATACTGGCCTCGTGTGAGGTAGCGGATGGGGTGCTGTTGGGGGGTAGAGAGAGGAGGGGATGGGGTGCTGTTGGGGGTAGAGAGAGGAGGGAATGGGGTGCTGTTGGGGGTAGAGAGAGGAGGGGATGGGGTGCTGTTGGGGGTAGAGAGAGGAGGGGGTGGGGTTAATATAGAGGGTTGTTAGAGACAGTAGGGAAGAGGGGGATGGGAGAGGGCGACATAACGGAGGATAGAGAGGAGGGAGGGAAGGAGATGGGAAAGAGAGATGGGGAGAGTGAGAGGGAATGGGAGAGAGAGAGAGTAGAGGGAAAGGCAGAGAGAGAGAGGGGCAGAGAAAGAGGCAGAGAGAGAGAAGAGATCGGGGGAGGATGAGACAAGAGAGAGAGAGGAGAGAGAGCAAGGGAATGATGGGAGAGAGAAGGTTGGAAGCAGCAGAGAGGGGAAGGGGAAAGGAGAGAGACAGGGGGAGATGGATAGAGAGGAGGTAGAACAGACAGAGGATAGAGGGGCAGAGTGATGAGAGACAGATATAGAGAGAGATTAGAAGGGTTGGGAGTGAGGAGAGAAAAACGTTCAATCAGAGAGTGGGAAGTGTTGGCGTAAATGAAGGAGTGAAAGCAGGAATGAAGGGCTAAGAGAAAAAGTGTGAACCAAATTTTTTTAAAGAAATTTTATTGGAACTTCTTTCATACAATGATAATCTCTCAGCTTCCAAATAAACATGGATATCCAAAATCCATAAATATCCAAATGAGAGAGAAAGCGATGCATTCATGAATGTAACAGAGACAGAAAACCTAAATGCAAGACAAGAGGAGGGGAAAAGGAGCTATACAATGAACTAAACAACTAAAATAGCTAAAGGAGATAAAATATCCATGTTGGATAAAGAAGAGAAAGATATATTAGCAAATATGAAAAATATATAGTCCTGTAGATAGGTGTGGAGACAGCTAGATATGCCAGATTAGAAAGGAGAGAGAGGGAGAATGGAGATGAAAGAAATTGAAGATTGAGAACCGAGCACAAGAGAGATGGAGCGAGGAGAGAGGGTGAGATAGAAAGAAATTAGATGAGACTACAGCCCAAAGTGAATATATCCCTTGGGGGAAAACTCCAACCACAAATAATACACAGCCTGCCGGGGGAAAATGGAACTACTATTGAGTGGCACTCATGCGCATGCGTCCATAGCATTTCCGTTTCCGTTAGCCTTTAACTTGATTTTGTATTCAGCCCCAGAATACGCAGCACCCAGCGCTTAGTGCCTGGACCAATGAAATGCAGCGTACGTCCACCCGAGTGACAGGCCTAACCAATGAAATACGCCGACTCATAAAGCATTAGGCGCACTGACCAATCACATTTGGCGGCCTCATTTGGCACGTGACAGGCTCGGACCAATCGGGAGTGTATGTCTTAGGTGGTCAGGGCCAATCAGATATTCTGTCTCATGCGACGACACAAGGTACCCTTGTTTTTGGTGAATCGATATCTTTAAGGGATTGCTTCTTCTGACTTCAATTACTAGGAATGGAGGCAAGGAAAGACTGTTGGGGAGAAGACAGTGAGAGGAAAAGGAAATTGGGGGTAAGATGAGTCGGTGGAAGAGGTGATGCAGGGGGAGGAGGGGGAAGAGATGGTGGGATGGGGGAAGAAGTCGGGTAGGCAAAGAGGTGGTAGAGGGGGAGGAGGTGGTGGAAGGGGAGGAGTGGGAAGAGGTGGTTGAAGGGGAAGAGGTGGGGATGGGGAGTATGGGGAAGAGGTGGGGGAGGAGGAGTATTGGGTAGAGGTGGGAGAAGGGCAGGATGCGGAAGAGATGGGGGAGCAGGAGGAAGGGGAAGGAGTGGGAGAGGAGGAGGAGAGGAGGAGGAGGAGGAGGAGGGAATAGGAGAAGGAGGGGAAGAGGGGGAGGGGATTGTAGAAAGCACAAAGGAGATGATGGAGGGAAGGACAGGGGAAAAGTGGAGGAGGAACAGGAGGAGGGTAGGGAAAAAGATGAAAATGGGAAGAGAAAGAGAAGGAGGAGATCGGTCAGACAACCATACATGTACCAACTTATTTATAGACGGATTAGATTAAGATTATCAGGAAGGGCAATAAATGATCCAACTGCATTCAGCAGAATTGTGAAACATATTGTATTACATGGTTAAGCTATAACACGTGCTAGGGTTTTCCATTCCATCAAGTCAGAGCATTTGGATGAAATCGCTAGAAAATGTACAATTCACCTTCACTAATCCTTTCAAATAGCCCAAATTTAAGACAAAAAATCAGGTTGAAAATACAGTTCAACATAACCAAACAGATTGCTAGAATCAATGCAATGTCAAATATACTCGAATTTACCGAGTATTGGCCAAACTGCAGCCTCATTTAGCAGAAATTACTAAATGTGTACAGCTGCCAATTGTAAATTTTCTGAAGTTCTGACCCATTTACCCTGACCAATCACACATTAACTACCATCTTTGATGTTATATATATATATTTTACTACCAATATCTTAATAAATAGTTTATTTTCTGTTAGAAAGAAATTAAGAAGAAGTATACATGTATGTTTGAAACACACTTTACATAATTATGCTTTAAAATTGTAACTGTACAGTGGAGGAAGACAGCATATCTTTTTAATTTCATTTATGGCCAGTATAGTATCTACCCCACCCTGGAATATCAGGAGTAGTGGCATAAGTCTAACTCTTATTACAATACCAGATTAAATAAATGATTTTAAAAAGGATGGGGAGGGTAGGAGTTTGTATTTATATTCATTCCCCCGCTAAAAAGAACGCATCCACTTAAAAGGTAAAGGCTATAAACGCTTAATTCTAATTCAACATTTAAACTTTTCCATTTATTCCAATGTAATCAAACAGGAACAACAGAACAATACATTTATAAGCGATTTCAGTTTCTTGTATTCAATCCTTCTGAAAACAAATATCCAGAACCCATTCCCAATCCAGGAACTAATTCCTAATTAGACTCTAATGATTTTGTTAGAGATTCCTTCGCTCCTATCCTTACCGATGTCATTTGAAATAAATGGTGGGACAATAATAAACTTCCCACTTCAGTTCAACGACCGGTGAGGCAATACCACTAAGAGTGGGGTAGGGAACCGCCTGGGTGGCTTGTCAATCAAACACTCAAGGCTAAAACCTGCAGTTATTTACATGGTCCTGGTCACCAGGAGTTACAATTCGCTTTTACCAATCCTCTCAAATATCCCAAATTTAAGGCAGAAATGAGGTTCAAAGCACCGTTCAACACAACCAAACAAGTGTTTTGAATCAATGTTATAACAAATATGTTCAGATACACCTTGTATTTATCAAATTAATTTAAAGTCTAATTTAGCAGAAATTTTTAAAAGTTTTTTTAGCAGAATTGAATGAATGTGTGGAGATGGTGAGTGTACATTTCCAGACCACTTGACCCACATTTTTTTTTGTTCTAAAATCTTTATTCAGGAATTAGTGACAATATAATGCAATCTCACCCCAGGGGTGATTTTCCTCATGCCCTCACATTGCCTCCCCTATACTGGTTGGCATTTGTTTAAACCTGGATAAAATTTGCATCCCATGTCAGTTAAAAATAAAACCTGACACGTTATGCCCCATTCCTTCCCTGGCTATCTGAAAGTAAAAGGTTTAGTGGCTTTTGACCCATTCTTTTGACAGTTTGTCATTACAAAAATCCCGATTGTCCCGATTTGTTTACATATTCATATTATCATTGTTTACTTCTGTTGTGGTATTTATTGCACAACTTCATATTCCAAGTTTCAATATCTGCAACATTTTGATACATGTAGGAATTTGAATAACAAATCTTTGGTCGATTTAATGCTGCATGCATGCATTCTCAGCTATACGACAAATTACCAAATTTACTTAGTATCAATATTCTGCTATTGTTGTAATGTTTATACGATAATTTCAAGCCGAATCGGCCAAGAGTAATCGGGCGCCGGTGAGCGATAATGAATGCAGCCAATATAAGACAGCATTTTGGCGGTTCCCCCCAATATTAATCCTGGTTAAAAAGGCTTGATTTCCTAATTAATTTTTTTTAAATTATAAAAAAAAACATTTTTCCAGGTAGATGGATTAACTCGGAAACTTACCTATTTTTCTTTTTGGCCTTACATATTTTTAATTACTTCATTATATAATAGTCTTTGGATGAGGTGAACGCCCTGAGTAGTAAATAAAAATTGACCCTGGTGCCTATCCCAAACTAGCAGAGGATTCAAATAGGATATGTGGTGTCATTTCCTAATGTAAGTAAATTATACCACCCTAGGGGTGAGCAGAGCAGAGCCAGCCACGAAAGCCATATTGGAATGGTTCTGCTGTTAAAGAAAAACGAATAAATAAAAGAGGAAAGAATGCCAGAGGGGACGTGAAGCCAGTGGGTCCAAAACAAGCAAGTGTTTTAAGCAGAGGAGAGGGGACAAGGGGTTAGGTAAAGCGGATATTGGCGGAGGTGGAACGATGGCGGGAGAAAAGGGAGAGTGGAGGAGGGAGAAAGCAGGAGGAGGGTAGAGAAAGGCAAAAAGGTGGTGGAGAAGGAGAGAGTAGAAAAGGAGGAGTAGGAGGAGGGGAGGAGGAAGGGGGAGAAACAGTAGGAGTGCGGGAGGAGGAGGGGGAGGAGAAGGGGTAGAGGGGGAGGAGGGGGAGGAGTGAGGAGGAGGAGCAAGGGAAGAGGAACAGTAGGGGGAGGAGGGAAGGAGTGGACTACTGGAGGAGAAGGCGGTGAGTAGAGGAGGTGGAGGAAGGGAGAGTGGAGGGGGAGGCCAGGAGAGGAAGATAAGTAGGTAGTGGAGAAGGGAAAATGAGGAGGAGAAAGAGGAGTAGGGGGAAGTGAAGAAACAAGAGCAGGAAGACGAGGGAAATAAGGAAGAGAAGGGGAAGGAGGAGGATTTATAGATATGGCAAGTGGGGCAGAAGAGTAGCGGGGGTGTGGGTGGAGTAGACCTGGTTCAACTATTAGGGACATCTGGTGGCTCCCAGGCTAACTATGGCCAACATTAAAGCACCATGGTTTACATTAACATTATCCCACAGCATGCACATGGTATCTGTGCTCAAGTCCCATATCAAATGGTATGAAGCATGGAAATAAAAATGATATAATATAATTATATTATATATTGAGTGATTTGATTATGAAAGTTTATTCAGGTACAATTACATTTCATCAACGATGATATTCTCATTATTGCCTGATTTCATTTTAAATAATTTAAATCATAAAAATAAGTTTAAGGCGTACTTCACAGTGTGTGATTACAAAAGTAGACAAATAATAATAGTTAAAGTACAATTCAGTTCGTGAATTTAACAAATTCGGTGCGGTGGCTTTCCTTTTCACTTCAATATGTATTTATCTTATCCTCCTTTTTGTTATATTCTAAATTTGTCTCGTCTGTTTTCCTCCTGTATCTATCTCTCTCATACTCACTCACTCACCTTCTTTCTCTGTGAATGACGCTGTTTCATTTTCCCTTTTCATCATATTACCTCTCTCTGCTACTTTCATTTTTCCTTGCTCTACCCCCGCCTGGCCCTATCTCTCCCTGTCCCTGTCCCTGTCTCTCTCTCTCCCTCTCTTTCTTTTTTTCTTTCTCTCTCCCTCTCCCTCTCTATCTCTCTTTTTCTTTCTCCCTCTATTTCTTTCTTTCTCTGTCTCCCTTCCTCTCTCTCTTTTACCCTCCCTTTGTTCTTTCTCTCTCTCTTTCTAACTGTCATCTTCCCTGTCTTCTCCCCTGCTTCTTTCCCGCTCTCTCTCTTTTTTCTCTCTCCCTCCCTCTCTCTCTCCCTATCCCTCCCTGTCTCTCTCTCTTTCTCTCCCTCCCTCTTCCTCTCTCTCCCTCTCTCTCTCATTCTCTCTCTTTCTCTCTCTCTCTTTATTTCTCTCTCCCTCCCTCTCTCTCTTTCTCTCTCCCTCTCTCTCTCTTTCTTTCTTTCTCTCTCCCTCCCTCTTTCTCTCCCTATCCCTCACTGTCTCTCTCTCTCTTTCTGCCTCCTCTTTCCTTCCCTGCTTTTTCCCTGCTCTCTCTCTCTCTCTTTCTCTCTGTCTTTCTCACAACATCCCCATCTCTCTCACTCGCTCCTTTCACGTCTCTCCAGCCCCACGTTTCGCCACTTCGCCGCAAGGTGTCACCCCCACAATCAGCCATTTGTTTCCCGTTTTAAAACGAGGCCATGACCTTTTTAATGTCTCAGGTATTATGGTTGGCAAACACGCCAATAGGGGGAGTTGTTACTCGCTAATGCCTTGTGGGAAGAGCGGAAGTGGAGCGGGATGTTTGTAATGGAGGTAACCTGCTAACACCTGTTACGTCATCTTCCCGTACTGAACGAGAGCATAACGAGAAATGGTGATACCATGGAAACGCTTATAACATTATATGTACTGCCTGTTAGTATTAGGGACTTACGGACCCGCAGGGCTGGGCAAAGGGTGATTATTGAAAAATCAAAGATTCAAATCAATATCAATGAATAAATCTCAGATCGCGGACTGAGATTATAAGAGAATGTAAGCATATTATCACACCATTATATATGTGCTTGATACACATTTTAAATTAAACTTCATCATTCATAATTAAATCATGGATTAATGTAATACATTTCTTTGCAAAGTTAACTAATAACTATTCTGATCAGGATCGTAAACCGCTTGCTATAAACATAGTCCCCCACAATGGAATGTTTTGTGTTTTACACTCGTTGTCTAGTGCTTTGTCCTTTAAGCCTATAAGGTCCCTTTTCATCTATCTACTATAGGAAATCTCTCCTCTGTCCTGCTTCTTCCTTTTTGCACCTCCCCCTCCCCGTCTCTCTCTCTGTGTGACTCCCTTCTCTCTTTCTCCCTCCCCTCTTCCTCTATTTTCTCTCCATTCTCCCTCTTTGTTTCTCTCTCCTTTTATTCTATTTCTCTTTCCTGTCTCTCTATTTCTCTCTCCCCTCTCTCTATTTCGCTCTTCTCTCGTAACCCCCCCCCCCCCACCCCACCCTCGTCCACTCTCCCTTCTCTCTTTCTCTGATTCTCTCCCTTCCCTTTCTCAGTTCCCCCTTTCCCTTCTCTCTATTTCTCTTCCTTCCCCTTATTTCTCATCCTTTTCTCTCTATTTCCTTTCTCCTTTCGCCATTCTTTGCCCTCTCTCTCTCTCTATATATATATATATATTATTCTCTCTGCCTATATATCACCCCTATCTATCCCTACACCCCTCTCTATACCTCCTCTTCCATCCGTTGTATCTGGTATCTGGCAGGAGTCGGAGTGGTGCACGCACAGGAAGTAGTAGGTGGCCTTGTACATTTTTGCCGAGTCACGCCTTAGGTTGACAGCTCGGGGATTGATTGTGACAGATGAAGGAAAGATGTGACACTTGTGACAGCGCCATCTTGTCTAGCGTTCGTTCTTACACCTACCTTCCTCCTCCCACCAACCAATCAAAAGCCAGGGATTAATCTAAGAATTAGTTGCGGGAAAGTGACGCCCTATTTTTCACCTCTAAATATTTAAATTCTAGATGATTTGGAGGGAAGCAACTTTCTTTCCATGGCTTTCCAAATGACTCTGGGGATTTCTGTTCTTTTGATGAAAGCCAATATTGCTAAGAGGTAGCTTAGTTTGTCCCAATCGAGCCTAGTAATGACTGGGAAGTTAAAAACCCAATGCTACAAATGGACCCAGAATCCTAGACACAGCAGTGGGCGGAAGACCATGGCTATATTTTGTGTATATATAAGTGTTTTTGAATTATCGCCCATGAGCCCAAATCTTGATATGTAAATGTCCTCAATTGGTCAAATTTCATTGTGTAGTGTTCATTGCTTGTTTGTATTTCAACTGTCATTTACCGAGGATTTGCTGTATAAAAATAATCAATAGAATGAATGCTAAGTACACATGTGGGTCAGATTTTGAGAAAATGTGCAATTCGACTTCGCCAATCTTCTCAAATAACCCAAATTTCAGACGAAAACAAGAGTTGTAAATACAGTTCAACCTAGCCAGACAGATTGCTTCAATCAATGCAAAGCTAAATATTCTCAAATTTACCTAGTATTGACCAAATTGCAGCCTAATTGTGCAGAATGTGCTAAATGTGTACAGCTGCCAGTTGTACATTTTCTAAAAATCTGACTCATGTATGACAATGTCACATGCTCATCCTCCCCACGCAAGAGGAATGCTCTCAGCTGGAAGACTATTTCTAGAACTGCATACAATATAGTGTTCAGAACTGTTTCTGTGGTCCTGAATGGCTACATACCTGGCAGCCCTCAATTTGCATTCATTTCAAGTATGCTAAAGTTAAATTAAATCAATTAAATGAAATTTACATGTCCACATACCCTTTATAGTTATAGGGTGTAAATAAATATTTATTTCTATTTCAGTTATTCAAGAATATTGGTGAATATAAACTGCCCGTTTTCTAATGGCAAAACCTGTAAATAAACAATCCATTAAAAACGTGATATCCGATGCCAATTAGGTACTTAACTGAATACAAAAAAACACCTATATGATCACATATAAATATTAAAAACTACACATAGAACTAAAATATTGTAGTCAGTTTTGCTATTATTTTGGCTGCATTCCACCATCTAGCTAATAATTATAATGACATATTTTTTGTTTACAATTTTTACCAGTACTAGTTCACCTCATGGTGGTGTTCCCCTAGTATGTGGAAGGAGGTGAAATTGCAGCTGAACCCGGGTTCAAACCCACAACATGGCTCTCATGCCAGTGGCCAGACCCAGTGCTTCAGCCCGCTCACCCACATATAATTACATATAAATATTGAATGGCAACACATGTATAGAACTAAATACATTTATTAATTTTTGCAATTATTTTGGCTGCATCCCTACCACCTGTACACACGCTAGCTGCCTGAACCACCCTATAATCACATATAAATATTGAATGGCCACACATAGGACTAAATCATCATTGACTGCCTTGTATTGCCTGAATAATCCCTAGCACTGCGGGGCCGTCGTGCACATAGGCAGTAAGCTAGCTACATAAACGTCACATAAATCTGTATGTGGGCTAGCTGAGATAGTGATAAGAAGGGCTTGAGGGCGGCCGGTAGGGCTGTACTGAGATAAGTGCTATCACATTAGCCTGCGCTGCCACACCACCACCACCGCCGCAGTCGCTGTCGCTGTCGCTGGCCCCACGACTGCTCTGCTGGTCCTGTCGCTAGTGCAGGAGCACAGATTGCAGGAGTCTGTTGGTAGATATAGCTACACAGGAGGAGTTTACCACTAACCATTCTTGTGCTGTTTTGTACACTGGTGCTATGCATCTCTATCTTATCTTATATGTTGATATGTGATATTATATAAGGGTGGGCTATGGGTATGTGTCCTTATAGGTTTGGGTAGTGGCGGGTATGGTGCAGGTTTGGGTTATGGGTAATGATGCAGGTATAGGTTAAGGTATGGGTACAGGTGCAGGTATGGGTATGTGTGCAGATATCGGTATGGGTACAGGTATGGATACAGGTGCAGGTATGGGTACAGGTACAGGTATGGGTTATGGGTATAGGAGGGTATAGATACCGGTGCAGGTATGGATATGTGTGCAGATATCAATATGGGTACAGGTATGGATTCAGGTGCAGGTATGGGTACAGGTGCAGGTATGGGTTATGGGTATAGGAGGGTATGGGAACAGGTGCAGGTATGGGTACTGGTACAGGTATGGGTTATGGATATAGGAGGGTACAGATGCAGGTATGGGTACAGGTACAGGTATGGGTTATGGATATAGGAGGGTACAGGTGTTTATGTGTGCAGGTATGGGTACGGGTACAGGTGCAGATGGGTATAGGTGCAGGTATGGGAGTGAGTGAGCGAGATTTATACCCTTATCAACACATTGAAGGTTATATCAAGGGCGGGAGAGCTGAGAGGGAGGCATGCAGGTATGGGTTATGGATATAGCAGGGTACATGTATGTAGGTGCCCTCCTATATGGGAATAGATACATAATAAAGCAGACCATATTGCATGCCGAATTGGCCACCACAACATCAAGAGACATATTGACTGTCATGATCATATCAAAGAGGGAAAAAATAAGTCCTTCTATAAACAAATCTTCATTTCTCCTAATATTAGGCTCAACAAAAGGAAAAGAGCAATGCTAAGATGCCTCTACTGATGTATAGGTGTGTAGGTATAGAGGTAAGTATGGAGTGGAGAAGGAGGAGGTGCAGGAGGAGCTTGGTAGGTTAGCCCATATAGACTCCAGCAGGCAGGTCGGACACCCTGGAGAAGAAGGTGGGGATTAGCGTCTCCATTCCCAGGTACTGGTCAGCCTACGGTTACCATGACAACGCCTGTGATGTATTACAGTGGGGCCATTTCCCTATTTTCCCATGCTTTGCCCTCAGTTCTCCCCCACCCACTCCCCTCCCACACCCTCCCACTCTCTGTGTCCCTGTATTCCCTCTGTACTGACCATCTGTGAGCAACTCGTCCCCCTACACAGCAACCTCCTCTTGCTCCTCCTCTGTGCCTTGAGTGCTCAACTTCACCTCCTGGGTCAAGTCGTCAGAAAATGTACAATTCACCTTCACTAATCCTCTCAAATAACCAGAATCTAAGATAGGAATTAGGTTTAAAATTCAGTTCAATATAACCAAACGGATTGTTTGAATCAAGGCAATACCATATATATATATATATAGGCCTACTCAGATATACTGAGTATTGACCATTTTTCAGTCAAATTTAGTCGAATCTACTACTGCCACTTGTACATTTTCTGAAGATCTGACCCTCCTCTCTTCTCCCCTTCATCCACCTCCACCTTTTTTTCTTATTTACTGCTCATCCTTCACTGGTATATATGGTTTGTCTTCTTCTTCCAAATATACCTTCTCCTCTTGTATGGGTATGGTAATCTCCCTCTCCTCCACCTTCTCCTCCTCGTCCTCTACCTCTGAAACCTTCCTCTCAACCTCCTCCTCCACCTCCTCCTCTTATTCTTCCACCTTCACCTCCTTCTTCACTTTCTCGTCGACCTCCACCTGCACCTCCTCCTCCACCTTTTCGTTCATCTCCACCTTCACCCCCTCCACCTCCTCCTCTCTCTTCTTCCACCTCCTCCTCCACCTTATCCTCCACCTCCACCTTCAACCCCTCCTCCTTCTCTTCTCTTCCTTCTTCCTACTACTCCTCTCCATCTCGCTCGTTCCTTCGTCCTCTCCTACCCCCAATGTCACCCTCCCTTATTTTCCACTTCCCCAACGTCTCTATATATGATGGGCAAGACCCAAGCCGGTATTAACATTTTCTTGAAGCTTCAACTTTTCATAAATTAACAGGCCCTAAAAGTTCAATTATTTTTCTACTGTGAAAATCACAATGCATAATTTACATCTCCTCCTCTCATAGACCAAGTCGTTCAATTTTACAAATCTAAACAAATCGCACCAGTTCCAAATTTCGCATAATGTTCGGTGTTCAGTACAACATAGACTGGGGACCTGATCCATATTCGCAACTAATAGTCTTTATAGCTTCTCATAATATTCATACTTAAGGGCCTAGTCCACTAAGCCGATTAATGTGATTTTGCGCCACAGAGGACTCTTTTGCACTAAATGTAAATCGGCTTAGTGGACTAGGCCCTTTAGATGATAGATAATAGAGAGGCGTTGAGAGGGGTGTTGCACCAATTGCGATAACCTTGCGAACAACTGGGGTCTCAGTTAAGGAGGTGTTCCACCACTTCATTTTAACCTTGTGCTCTGGTCAGTTTTGTTGTTGTTATTTCTGGCCGGTTTTTTTAATATTCGAGAGATAAAATGACAGGGACTTGGGGTGGTTAAGACTGAACCAACCATTCACTGCATCCCTCTGCCCGAATTTAATTCAATATCTACTTTTTCATAAGTTGTTTTCAAGATATGAAAACTTATCAAGACGCAAGGATAACACTGGTTGGTGGAACACACCCTTAATGATGTGTTCAGTGTTTGTAAGCTGGTCAGGACTAGGTGGAGGAGATTAGTGCTATCAGTCTACTGTCCCCCTCCCAGCCCCTCCCTAGAGGTCTGGGCGCTAGAAAGAGTTTTTTTGGACGAATTTTATTCAGATTATTATGCTGGCAAGGCCATAATTAATGTGGCTCGGGTCAGACACGGTCTTCCTCCACACCCTGAATTCTCAGGTTTTACATTTAATGTTAATAATTGTGTGTGAGGTCAGAAAAGACAGTTTTATTACAATTTCAAGAGTGCAAATCCCTTTCACCAATCCTCTCAATTAACACAAATTTCTAACAAAAATTAGGTTCAAAATGATGAACAGATTTTCTTTTATATCAACACAATACCAAATATAGTATACGAGTATTCATCAGTTCCCAGCCTAATTTAGCAGAATTTTGCTAATTGTGTAGAGCTGCCAATTGTACATTTTCTGAAGACTTGACAGTGCACTACACCATTACATCATCAGTAACCATCAGACTACACAGGTGCATACACCTCACCCTCAGACACATACATCTTTGATGGTGGACCTGCTTGACAGGCCTAAAGCATACTTTGAGATATGATCGTATGTATGTAATTTTATTTCCGATATGTAACAGTATTAATTACACACTATGGCTCACCTGGCTAACAAAAAAGTGCTGGCAAACCCTTCAAAATGCCCCTACCAGGTATCATAACAAATCTAAAATCCATTTAAATACCCTAAATAGGGCACCGAGACATCCTTAATCCCATTCAAGACCCTTCAAAACCTCTATATAAGGTTCATATCAACCTAAAACCCTTCAAAACCTCTGAATAAGGTTCATATCACCCTAAAACCCCAATGAAACCTCTGAATAAGGTCCCAACACCCCCAAGGAAACCCTTGCAGCATGTAGATGTGGTTTATGGGCGGTGGGTAGAGTGATGGATGGGTCGTGTTATGAGGTGGCAGTGTGGTGAGGGTGCAGTCAGGCAGAACTAAGAGCTTCTGCTGCTAACCTAACCCTTAAACCCTGATACACTACAGCCTGGCCAACAGTTCACTCCACCCACACCTGCTGTAGCAAGGCATCGGGGGGGGGGAGGGTCTCAGCCCCCCATACCCCCATCCCCTAAACATCATTATGAAACTCTGGTCCTGGGTATGACCATAAAGTGCCTTTCTGTCTCTTCTCTCTGTCTCTCTCTCCCTTCTTCTCTATCTCTATTTCCTGGGTATGAACATAAAGTGCCTTTCTGTCTCTTTTTCTCTGTCTCTCTCTCCCTTCTTCTCTATCTTCATTTCCTGGGTATGACCATGAAGTGCCTTTCTGTCTCTTTGTTCTGTCTCTTTCTCCCTCCTTCTCTATCTCTATTTGACTGGGTATGACCATAAAGTGCCTTTCTATCTCTTTGTTCTGTCTCCCTCCCCCTTCTTCTCTATCTCTATTTCCTGGGTATGATCATAAACTGCCTCCCTCTCAGCTCTCCCGCCCTTGATATAACCATATTAAATATGTTGATAAGGGCGTAAAGCAACCAATCTCACTCACTAACTCACTCATTATGAAACTGTTAATATTGTTGTTACCATCAGTATGAAAATACAAGGAAAACCCCATTTGACTATTACTTTTTTGCTAACACAATGAATCTGGTTTTATTGAATCCGGAATATATTGGAAACCCTTAGAAATAACAAATAGACAACCAATTTTGGAAACGAAATAAAAAATATATTCATTTTTTTTAAATTATTTTCTTAGTTGATATTTTACCAAGCAAGGAAAACACTTTTCAGCGGTCATAGAGGTTAGAGGTTAAACCCACCCCCTAATCCCATCTCACCCTTCTTACCCCCCTATAGCTACCCCCTCCTCCTGGTCCTGGGTATGACCATAAAGTGCTTTTCTGTCCCTTTTCTCTGTCTCCCTCCCTTTTCCTCTGTCTCTATTTCCTGGGTATGATCATAAGCTGCCTCCCTCTCAGCTCTCCCGCCCTTGATATAACCATATTAAATGTGTTGATAAGGGTGTAAAGCAACCAATCTCACTCCCCCCCCCCCCCTCCCCCATCCCCCACTCCTCGCCTCCCACTGAACATGTGTATGACATTGCACCCGGGCCAGCACTCAACCAGCACTCAGTCAGCACTCCACTGTCCACTCAGGCAGGGCGGCCCGGGTGCGGCCGCAGCAGACTAATACTGCCACCACCACCACCACCACCTCCTCGTCCCCTGCACCCTCACCCCTGGCCTGGTAGTAGTGCCAGTAGTAGGGCTTCATTACCTACAGGTGCACCCACTGCAGTGGGGAAGTGCATGAGGAATATTTAGACTTTATGTTAGTTCCTACAGGTGGGGGGGGGTCACAATAGTGGAGGTTTTGTTGGAGGTTAGATGGCGGCCTCCTCCTCCTCCTCCTCCTGCACCTTCTCTTCCACCTCCTCCGCCTGCACCTCCTCCTCCTGCACCTCATCCCCCTCTTCTTCCTCCTCCTCTCCCTCCTCCACCTCCTAGCCTTCCTCCTCGATCTCCTCCTCCTCCTCCTCCTCCCCCTCCTTCCCCTCCTTCCCCTCCTTCCCCTCCTATTCTTCCTCCTCCTCCTCCTCTTACTCCTCCTCTTCCACCTTTTGAACTCCTCCTCCTGTACCCCCTCCTCCTCCCCTCGATCCTCCACCTTCTTCTCCCCCTCCTTCACCTTCTCTTCCTCATCCACCTCCTCCACCTCCACGTCCTTCTCCTATCAAGAATCTTAGTAGTCACCATTTTCAATTTAGATTCATATGATGTCAGAGAAAAAAGACAAAAAAGTATTTGTTGTTCACTAAGGCCCATGTCCGTCTAACTGCCCCATCTGTTTGACTGGGATCTTTTCTTAGATTATAGCAGTCAATCCTCCAGCAATGCTAATATAGTAGAATGGAAAGTGGATGTTTGTGTTGTCCTGGTCCCTGAGATGTGAGCTATCTTATTTTATTGAATAAGATAAATATGTAGTGCCGTTACTTTATCTTACTCTCTATACTACTTACGATTGTTTTAATATGGGTTATATAGCGCGCGCATGCTGCGCATCCATTTATCACGCCTTGCGCAAGTCACTTCGTGTAGTATAATTCTTAGAGTAGCCACAGGGTGGCAGTACGACCTAGTATACTTCACTATATTCTCCTTGCCTTCTTTGTGTCTCTTATCATTTACTTACAACACCTTTTATTATACGTGATACTATTGTACCTGTTCGAATCTGCCTCATGGAATAAATTAGAGTAATTACAATATAGCTGACAACTAGTTGTTCTTATTTCTCCTCCCCTGCGCACACCTGAGGGTCATTACAAATATCTACAAAAAGGGCCATGTTTTAATGATGAGGTCTATATGTGTAGAGACTATCAGGTGCACTACTACACTAGGATTATGTGACGGGTGCATTAAATCACTCACTCTCCCATGCAAACTGATATCCACTCTCCACCCCCATCTCCCCCCACCCCACCCCCCTCCCCTCCATCCAACCCTGCAACCCTCACTCATTCCATGGCCCTACATGTATAAACAGACAGATGAACTAGCAGCATGAATTTCTATTGAAAACATCCAGATTTTCCAACAGTTCTGGAATTTGACATAGCGCTGAATGATTTTTCATGGCATTTTGGGGGACAAGTTTTGGACAATACAAATTCATTAAACAAATATGAACGTACTGTAATCCTCATGTGCTTAAATACTCTACTTTAAACCTCTAGTCCACACCTATATTAATTAACATTTGTAGATGTCTTATGGAAATAAAAATCTATTATTATTATTACTCCATGGATATGTAGCAACACATAATTACTGTATTTTCCGTCCATTATCTAATGTTAGATTGAAACACATTTATTAGGCTGAACATTTTGTACCATCGCGATTTATTTTTTTAAAAAAACATGGGTACATAAATTTCGCCTTAGTTATAATCTAACAATGTAATTCAGACAATACAATCTACAGTATAGATCATAATGGCATCAGTTGCAACTAATTGTAACAATAAAAACATTTAATTAATAAAGTCATTTAGACGTCCAATACCTACACAAATAGTTTATTTTGAGTTTTCTTACCAGATCTTGGTTCGCATGTTATGTGGACTAAACAAGCTTATCAAATCACAGTATTGCCGAAAATATTTAACCCCTTTACAAAAAAATGCATCGCCTGATTAAATAAAACCAAGAAGCAAAGAAACTTGTGGGTATGGACAGTTTTAAACGGGTCCATTATTGATTTTGTGGGGGTGGGGGGCATAGGGTTAACGACCCTTAGATTTCTGGATATTTGAATGTTTGGGGCTCTTAGTTCTACTTGACGTCACTCCCTACCGTAAATTGACCCCATCAATTAGACTGGCCATCAATAATATTTGCCCCATTGACTACGCCACGAAAAGGGGTTCTGTGCATTTTGTGCTATAAATATTTTGACCCCATTCTTCCATCTTTATGTTAGCCAAATAGTGGACATTGTTGGAGGTTATCAGGAACTCTGTGAATGCAGAGTCATTAGACCTGGATAGCATTTGTACAACAAACTGCATGTAGTATAGGCCATGTGATAATGACCACATTACCACATGGCTTGTATCTCACACTGCTTGTATTGGAGACCATGTGGTACAGGCAAACTGGTAATGTTGTCATTACCACATGGTTTGTACCACATGCTGGTTGTATGGGTGAGCATGTGGTACAGGCCATGTGGTAATGTTGTCATTACCACATGGTTTGTAACACATGCTGGTTGTATAGGAGACCATGTGGTACAGGCCATGTGGTAATGTTATCATTACCACATGGCTTGTACCACACACTGGTTGTATGGTAGAGCATGTGGTACAAGCCATGTGGTATTGTTGTCATTACCACATGGCTTGTAACACATGCTGGTTGTATGGTAGAGCATGTGGTACAAGCCATGTGATAATGACAACATTACCACATGGCTTGTACTACATGCTGGTTGTATAGGAGACCATGTGGTACAAGCCATGTGATAATGACAACATTACCACATGGTTTGTACCACATGCTGGTTGTATAGGAGACCATGTGGTACAAGCCATGTGGTAATGTTGTCATTACCACATGGCTTGTACTACACACTGACTGTATATGAGAGCGTGTGGTACAAGCCATATGTGGTAATGTCATTAAAACAACAAAGTTATTTGACCAAAGTTACATGGCTTCATAAAGGGTAACATTTATATTTCGGAGACCCCCCCCAAATCTTTTTCTGTGGTGGCTTAATTTATAGTATCACTCACGGGCGGCCGTTTTTACTCGGCGATTCGTTTTCAAAAGCTTGTAGAATCAATTAACCACAATAGAGTATTGATAAATTCAGTAAGACAAGTCATAAAATGAGTAAATTTGGTAAGGTTATTTGGGGCAATAGCTGAAAATGCAGCTTTTGATGTTTTTCCTCAGCGATTCATCTTCAAACGCTTGTAGAAACAAATAACCACAACAGAATATTGATAAATGCAGACTGCTAAGTCTTAATATGAGTAAATCTGGTGGTAAGATTATGTGAGGTAATAACTGAGAATGCAAGTTTAAGTCGAGCAGAACTATGCACATACCCCACATCCCCAGTAGACCAATAAAGGTAAAAAGGAGAGCTAACAGGACATGTCCCTATTACTCTGCCTGTACTTAACCAAAGTACCAATTTCTCTCTCTCTTCCTTTCCCCACCCTGCCCCTCTCCTTGCCCTCACCCCCTCTCCCTCCACCTTCCCAATGTCATTCCCAGGGGTCTACTAAAAACGTATGTGTCTTTCAGAGTGCCCCCCAGTGCTTAACTCAAGTACCAATTTCTGCCTCTCTCTATGGACCCATAGACAAGATGGCCACCGGAAGTAAGACAGGACACGCCGCCTGGCGGTGGTTGTGTACATCTCAGATGGGTAATATCTAAATGACCCAGTAGATGGTGTGGCATGTCTGTATAATATAAGCTTAATGATTTGCCCCACCTCCTCCTCATGCGGCGAGGAAAATGGCAGACTTCCGGTCGGAAAATTTACTCTGCGACAGGGTGCGAGTGTCGGCAAATGTGATGTGTTCCAGGAAAATGAGTCACAAGTTGCAAACTTGATTTTAGATTTAGAAAATATTTTATTCAGGTCTACAACATTTCCACACGTATATAGCATGAATATTTTCAGGACAGCCTGATCGAAAAAAACAGATGGTGACAAGAAATTTATACATCAACTCTACTGAGAACGGTACATGATACGTTTAGATAATCTGATTTAAATTGAATTGATATTTTTTTTAATTGATTTATTCACGGTATCTCTCTGTAGGAATGTTCTCAATATTGGAGTATCTAGCACATTCAAGTCGTAGTACGAAATTGCAAGACTGTGTATTAGATATATTCTTACATCTCAAGGCTCATCCTATATGGAGAATATTTAGCTACTTTACTAGTAATTGTCCACCCAGAGATATTCCAATATTATTTTTTTTAAAAGAAAATATCAAACATAAAATATAGAAATACTTATCAAATGTATTAATGTTCACCATCATTGGAATCGGCTAGAACTCATCTTTTCAAATATTCAAATGAATATAGGTGAAGGCGAATTGTACATTTTCTGAAAATCTGACCCACATATGACTATAATTTACACTGACATACAACTCCCAGAGTTCCATGCGAGTCAGGATTCAGGATGGAGGACATGCAATCCCCCTATTATGCCACCTTTCTTGTTGTTACTCAAAGATGTACTAGGAGTGAAGGCTCTCTGCCGGTTCACCCAAGGTACATTCCATATAACCCAAAGGATTCTTCCCTGACAGAATATACTATAAGGCTCGACTCCACTGACATGTTTTCTTTCTGTGGTCGCTGCGATTTCATTTTGCAGTTCATTTTCAATCTCTATATTAATAAAATAAGGGTTTCGAGCCCTAAACCCCTATCTTCTCTGAATATTTCACATACACATTGCCAAAAATGGTGCCAAACCATTCCACTATGTTTCATTAACAAATTAGGGTTGGAAAGGGCTTAGAAATGGGTTTACATTGAGCACCCCCATCCAGGGCCCCCAGCGCTGCCTGAAAACAAACCTATCAGTGCCCCTACACCAGGTTTCTGGGTCATCCAAAGCATGATGTCATGGACGGGCACATCATTGCTTCACTACGGACGGGAGTTGATATATTTCCACCGAACGGAGCATCGTCAGCAGGATAGCAGGATGTGGGTCCCACTAGCAAATCCCGTGCATAGCACGGGTATTTGCTAATCAGAATATAATAAGAAACGGAGCTGGTCAGAGGAGACTCTTGATAGGTTGTGTAACATAGTTTCTATATAATAATTAATACATATGAAAATAACTATAAAATTTCATACTAGCCGCGATATGCATGTGGTCTGGTGGAGCCCAGTCTTTACTATGAGTATACAGTGTCTTTTGTTCAATTACCTAAATAAGGGAAATTTGGAAACTGTGTGTTTAAACCGCAAAGTTCAAACTGTGCATCTGTGGGAGGAGACGGAATTCCTGCCCATTTCTCAGGCCAATCAATAACTCATTAAATGTCCTGGGGTACTGGGTTTCTCTGCTAAAAAAATAGATAATTGTTGTTTCGGGTCATTTGCAATTTCCATCGTCTCCATTGAATGTGGTACGAGTAGTAGTACATGGGTCAAGTCGTCAAAAAATGTACAGTCAGTCAAATCTGCAAAATCTGGATGAGAAATGATAAGTACTAGGTGTGTCTAAATATTTGAACTATCTGGTATGATGTTGATTTTAAATGTTTTATTAGGTTGAGCTGTATTTTGAACTTTATTTTTGTCTTATATTTGGGTTATTTGGGAGTATTGGTAAAGGAGAATTGTACATTTTCTGACGACTTCACCCAGATGGAATAAGGGTTTCAAGGCATTATTATCCTTTTTGCATACCCATATATGGGTGAAATTGCCAGAAAATGTACAATTCGCCTTCACCAATCCTCTCAAATAACCCAAATTTAAGACAAAAAAAAGGTTCAACATTCAATTCAACACAACCAAACAGATTGTTTGAATCAAGGCAATACCAAATATACTCAGATAAACCAAGTATTGACCATTTCTCAGCCTAATTTAGCAGAATTTACTAAATGTGTAGATCTGCCAATTGTACATTTTCTGAAGGTCTTACTAATATGCATCGATTGAGACGAAGTAATTATTCCATGACTATAGCTAATTACGTATGCAATTATTGGTTTTATTATACTACATTCCCATTGAGAGGTGCAATAAAGGAGGCCTATTAAAAATATCAAATTAAATTGAATTTTCTTTTAGCTTTTAGATACTTTATGACGATCCAAAACCTATTTCAATATTCTTTTATGCTAAGGGCATAATAGTGAATGGAACTTGGTACTAGTAGGAGCAATCTCGTCCAATAAATATTCGATTACTAGCACCTCGTTTCATTCTCTCTATGTATTAGATTTAAGATGAAATAAAGATGCAAGAACAGAGTTGAATGTTGGAACATATATATATTTCTGTTTATATCAATAGGGGATTTGCATAGCTGCCATTTTGAATCTTGATTCGCATGGAATGATGGGACTTATGGTACAGTCTTAAAGCTATAGAAAACATGCCATGATCAGCATGGAATATTTATCAATGTTCTAATGTCAATATCCATATGCCATACATGTTTCCATACTTCTTTCCCATCATGCATTTGGTTTTCATAGATCATTAATACAAGCTCATATATTGGTGAAAACATTCTTGCAATCTTTTATAAGAAATGTTGTAAAATATTGGTAGATGTCAGATTTTAACAGAATCCATCCATGATGCACTGTAACAGACATGCGCAGTGGCACATGCAAATCCCCTATTGTTTTAATTTACATAAACATTTCAAATTCATAAATCATGCACTCAGCTATTTTAACATTCACCCGAGCGAGCGACTGATTCATAGATTCCTTTTTAGCTAGCCAATCCCATGAATGGTTTGGTATAAAGAAAGAGGAGAAAGTAAAAGGTGGGGGGAACGAGTCTGGCAAATGAGACAGAAATAAAGCCCGCCCACACAAAGTATCCCCTCTTGAGCGATAGGGCAATACAAGCGGACGAGGGGGAGAGGGAGGAGGATTGGTGGGAGATAGAAACCGAGAAAAACGCTATGGCTGGAGAGAAGGGACATCTTGCGGGATAAAAGAGAAGCGGTGTATGGCTATGAGGTGATGAAAGATGAGATGAGTATGGGCTAAATCAATCCCCAAACAAGCCTATGCTCCATGGTATAAGTGGCCTTTTAGAAAGAGACGCCGCCATTTTCTTGTTGTGCTTGTGCCAAGCGGCCCCATTCTCATTACTTCCTGTACCCATAATGCAGCGCGGCAGTTGCATATCCCATAATGCCTCCTCTCGTAACGCTTGGCCGGCTCAATAGAGGGCGTTAGTAGTCCCGTCTGCACTTTTATGTGTTAAGGTGGAATGTTTTTGTGCGGGCTGGGTGGTGGTGGAGGAGGGGAGGAGGGAAGAGAGGGAAAGGGGAGACAGAGGTGTGGAAAGGCGAAGGGGGGAGGGAAGGGGAAAGGGTGAGGAGGGGGAGTGACAGGATGGTTAGGGGAGAGGAAGAGAGGCAGAGGCAGAGGGGGAGGGAGGGGTGGAGGAGGCGAAGGATAAAGGAAGAGGGTATAGGATGGGAAGGGATGTGGTAGAAGGTACCAGGTTTAAAGAGCCTAGTCCACTAAGCCGATTCTCATGCGATTATGCACCGCAGAGGACTCGCTTGCACTAAATTTTGTGAGAATGGCATGAGAAACAGCTTAGTGGACTTAGAGACTCGCTGGCCCTTAAGTCAACAATGCGTTCAATAGAGCGGGTCAAGTAGGTGGACAGAAAATGAATCAATGAGTTCCACCTAACGGTTCTCATCGCTTTTACCTTTACGTAAATTGCTATACCCCCACCCCACTCCCCCTTTCCTTCCATCCCCTCTACACCTTCCCCTCCCCAACTCCGCCCCTCCTCCTGTCCCTACACCTACACCTCCCCCTCCCCAACTCCACTCCCTCCTCCTGTCCCTATACCTCCCCCTCCCCAACTCCGCCCCTCCTCCTGTCCCTATACCTACACCTCCCCAACTCCATCCCCTCCTCCTGTCCCTCCACCTTCACCTCCCCCTCCCCAACTCCACCCCCTCCTCCTGTCCTTACACCTCCCCCTCCCCAACTCCACCCCCTCCTCCTGTCCCTACACCTCCCCCTCCCCAACTCCGCCCCCTCCTCCTGTCCCTACACCTCCCCCTTTCCAACCCCACCCCCTCCTCCTGTCCCTCCCCCTCCCCAGCCCCCTCCCCCTCCTGATGCTATATTGCGGCGCCAGGGCCCGTACAATGCTACTGTAGGAGGACTACACCATGCAAAGATAAACAAGACAATTAAGGTGTTAACGCTGTTGCCATGGAAACGAGGGATGGGAATGTGAGGGCGACCAGGCATCTGGAGCTGGACGCAGCAGACGACGACACACAGACAGATTTTTGTCATGTTTGGCAGACGACAATTGGGGGCGGTGAATTATCCAATATTTACCTCCAGTTGTGAAGAGTGGTGCATGCTACGCTGGCTGGTGGCGGAGGTGGAGGAGGAAGAGGGTAGAAGAGGCGGACGGGGAAGAAGAAAGGAAGGAGGGGGAAGAAGAGGAGGTGGCGGAGGTGGAGAATGAAGAGGGGTAGAAGAGGCGGAGGGGGAGGAAGAAGGGAAGGAGGGGGAAGAAGAGGAGGTGGGGGAGGTGGGGGAGGAGGGGGAAGGAGGGTTCTTGCTATATACTCATCTCACTGCTTACTTATACAAACACAATTAATAATTGCATAATTTAAATTCCATCTCGTTTCCACCTTTGGACCTCCATTTCATCCCATCTCATTCCACTCCGCTCATTGTTTATTATTTCCGTATTATTGTTGTTCAAACCTTAATTTGTAACAAGTGAAGGAACAAGGTGAAAAGCAAGCAAATTATGTTTGACCCACGTCAAGCTGAGATGATTAAGACCACTCATTCACTTTTCCTGCTTAAATGAAATATTTTTGTAAAAAATAAAACTATAAAAATGAATACAGATATAGCTTTGGCCACATCTCAGGGACCAGGGCAACACAAACATCCACTTTCCATTCTACTGTATTAGCATTGCTGGAGGGTTGACTGCTATAATCTAAGAAAAGATCCCAGTCAAACAGATGGGGCAGTTTGACGGACGTGGGCCTTAGTGAACAACAAATAATTTCCTTTTTTGTCTTTTTTCTCTGGCATCCAACTCTGAAGACACCATATGATTCTGAATTGAAAATGGTGACTACTAAGACCCTCGAGCTGTAGGAGGAGGGGGAGGAGGTTGAGGAGGAGGTGGGGGAGGAGGGGGAGGAGAAAGAGGAGGAGGTGGGGGAGGAGGAGAAGGAGGAGGTGGGGGAGGTGGAGGAGGAGGGGGTGGAGGTGGGGGAGGTGGAGGAGGAGAAGGTGGGGGAGGAGAAGGAGGAGGAGAAGGAGGAGGTGGGGGAGGAGAAGAAGGAGGGGAGGTGGGGGAGGAGGGGAGGAGGAAGGGGAGGAGGTGGGGGAGGAGGGGAGGAGGAAGGGGAGGAGGTGGGGGAGGAGGAGGGGAAGTGGAGGAGGAGGGGGTGGAGGTACAGGAGGAGGTACAGGAGGTACAGGGGGACAGAAGGTGAATGAGAAGGAGGAGGTGAAGGAAAAGGAGGAGGGGGGAGGTGTGGGAGGAGGGAGGTGAGGAGAACGTACAGGAGGGACAGAAGGTGGATGAGGAGTAGAAGGAGGAGGTGAAGGAAAAGGAAGAGGAGGAGGAGGTGGAGTAGGATGGAGGGGAGCTGGAGGTGGAGGTGGAGGACGAGGTGGTGGAGGAGTAGGTGGGGGAGAAAGAGAAGGAGGAGGAGAAGGTGTAAGGGTGAAGAAGTAAAGGAGGTGCAGGACGAGGGGGTACAGGAGGGGCAGATGAGGAGGAGGAGCTTGACGAAGGGGAGAAGGAAGTGTGGGAGGAGGGAGGCGAGGAGGAGTTGCAGGAGAAGAAGGAGAATAGGAGGAACAGGAGCAGGAGCAGGAGTAGGTGCAGACGCTGCAGGAGAAGAAGGGAGAAGGAGGAGCTTGAGGAAGAGGAGGAGGAGGAGGAGGAGCAGGAGCAGGAGCAGGAGCAGGAGCAGGAGTAGGAGTAGGAGTAGGAGCACGAGCAGGAGTAGGCGCAGGAGTAGGAGCAGGAGCAGGAGCAGGAGTAGGTGCAGGAGTAGGAGCAGGAGCAGGAGCAGGAGTAGGTGCAGGAGTAGGAGCAGGAGCAGGAGCAGGAGTAGGTGCAGGAGTAGGTGCAGACGCTGCAGGAGAAGAAGGGAGGAGGAGGAGCTTGAGGACGAGCAGGAGCAGGAGCAGGAGCAGGAGCAGGAGCAGGAGTAGGTGCGGGAGCAGGAGCAGACGCTGCAGGAGAAGAAGGGAGAAGGAGGAGCTTGAGGAAGAGGAGGAGGAGGAGGAGGAGGAGGAGGAGCTTGTAGGGTGGAATTGTTGTATTGTGTCGGCAGGCTGGCATGCACGCAACAACTGTTGATGTTCACCCAAGGCCAAAACCTACAGATGAGCTTTGCACGCACACCCACTCTCTGGACATTAATAGGCTTGATGTGCCAGTGCCAAAATAGCAGTTTGAAAAAAGCTACTACTCGCCTTTGACCTAAATAAAGTAGGGATGGTCTGTCAGGGGAGTCCTATGTCAGGCCATGGTACAGTTTGCGGCCCTTGTACAATCCACCTTCACCAATCCTCTCAAATTCATGTTTAAAATACAGTTGACATATCCAAACAGATGTTATAGCTAATCTAGTACCAAATAATATTTAAATATTTAAATTTATATATTTAAATATTTCGAATATATTATTGTACGTTCTACTTGACCGGAATTTACTAAATGTAGAAGTGCTGATTTTTCATTTCTGGGCGACCTGTATCTACTAAAATAGAAATAGTAAGAGTACAATAGCCCCTCGTTTCGCTATCCTAACGATGGTTCTTTATCGTTATCGCAATGGTTAATAACGGTTAAGCTAAGACAGACTCAAAAGCAGCTGTAATATATTATCAGTGTCATTTTATAGCTAAACCCAATGTGACTCCAGATATAATTGTTTTCTATTTCCAAGGTATACATGGAAGATGATTTGTGCCTTCTGTTTTACGAACAGCTCTTTCAGATAACAATATTAACAAGAGAAACACTTGTTTGATTAAAGTTGCACTCTCAGTTAACGTCGTCAAAGATTTTATACTTTTTGTTCAGTTTTTCCAACTGATCTAAAAGTTGTTTTACCAACATTTTGGAGGATTGTCTCTGTTTGTTTTTGCTACAGGGCTTCTCAAACGTCCTGCTATGTTTTTGGAGGACCCGCTGGAATCCTTTTTAGCGATGACTTTTTATCGCTCACCGGCGGCCGTTTTCTCTCAGAGAATTCACCTTCAAAACTGTTGTACAAACATGTAACAGCAGCAGAATATTTATAAATCCAGTCATATAAGTCATAATATGAGTAAATTTGGTAAGATTTGGTGGTAATTGCTGAGCATGCATTTTTAACGTTAAGATACCATTACGAGTCGTAATCGGCAACAGGACAAGTAACGATAGGATTAAGAATGTGTCCAGGCAAATTAAACACTACTGGCATGCCTCACTTCAGACCGGCTGAAATTCCCTTAGCAAGGCTGGAACTCCCTCGGTGAAATCCCTCGTTATCAAGGTAATCAATACCCCAGTTCCATTATCCTCTTCATATTTATTTACTCAAATATTCAATGCCTTGAATTTCCACTGACTCCAGCAAGGAAAAACAACTTCAATGGCCAGAGTGAAATTGCGTTCAAATTGACAAATATTTGATTTTTTTCTTCTTTTGAATTTTGGCGGCTCAGATGATAAGCGAGGATCATGCCGCCCGAGCGAGGAATTGTAATTGCCCGGATGAGAGTTGGAGATTGCAATAGGGGGAATTGCATAAGCGCCATTTTGAATTTGAATTGGCAATGAAGAGGTTGCATCATGGGTTGCAACAGAAATTTAGAGAGATTGAATGATATGGGTGAGATGCAGCTTTTGAACACTTTGCCGGGCGTGGGATTCAAACCTGTGTTGCCCAAATCAGGGAAACTAACTAGGCCACTAGTACAGGCATAATGTAAAGCTGACTTTTGGATATAGGGTGCAGGGTACATGGGGGAGCATTCCCGGAAAAGTCCCCACCTTGGGACTATGTGCTTTTTGAGATTTTGACAATGTTGTGTCATTTTCCACAAAATAGAATTGGGAAAAAGCACCCAGCTCCCAAAAATGAATGCATAAACAGAAATCTTTATTTTTTAATTTTGTTGCCAAAACAACGTCCAGATTTTGGGCATTTTTTCAGATCAGGTCATAGTAGTTTGGGAGCTAATCGTCTGCATCATGCACTTTGGGAGACCTTCTTGAAATATAGCATGGTGTTAGATAAGGCCTAAAATTTTCAAAAACTACCATGCAGCTACAAGTTGGCAGACACGCCTGGTGGCCAGTAGCTGCAAAAATCAAAATGGCCACCAACACACACTAGATATGCTATATCTTGACATTTGCTGGATCTTCAACTATAATACCACTTTATGGATGTTTTTGAGAATGAGGAATTCATTTCTTAAGGTAATTTTTTGGTCCAAGGTCATTTTCAAGGTTGAAATCCAATATTGCCGCCACTGAATAACAAGAATGTTATCATAGCACGCAGAGCTCACCTATAATGAGGGATGACCCCCTACAGACAAATAACAGTGCTAAATGATGAATGAGCGACATTGAGGGCCTGCTGGTGCCCTGCTTGGTGCATAATCTGAGGCAAAGCCAAGGCATCATACATGTATAAACAGTGCACCAGCAGGCCTAAAATGGAGGTCATTGATCTTGTTAGTGTCCATCTAAGCTGGTAATAGCCACAGTACCATCCAAGGCAGTGACTAGTGCATATCAATCATCTGCAATAAGATACAATAATCAATGGTGATGACCTGAAAATGAATTAAAGCTAAAATAATAGAGCTAGAATAAGCCAATACTTACAGTATACTGAGAGGTATATCCATGTTCCATTGGTACTACTGTCATCCGTGCCATCTAAGAACACAATACTACACTCAAACCATCCTTCATCCGTAGTCCTTATGTCCGAGATCTCAATGGAGGCCTGTTCAACCAGGCGAATCCTCCCCTGGTATCCCGCATCCACGTGTGGTGGGTAACCATTAAACTGAATGAAGATGGGAACCTCTATGCCCTGTTTTCTCCACTGGATGATATGCTCTACCCACTGGCCCCCAGGGTAGTTGATGTCACACTCCAGTATTTTGGATCCCCCTATGCCGGCCGCCTTACGCACGGAGCGCCGGGCCACACGGTGAAATCCAGTGCCGAGGGCCGCCCCTACCTCACTACCGCCCTCTACATCTGTGGAAAAGAGAGAAAAAACACAGTTAAAATCAAGGATTTATATGAATTTGATATTTTAGATAAAATTTGATTAAGCTTTTAAAAAGAATTTTGGGAGTCAGGATTGTCCACTGCATCTGTAGGTGGGAGGGGGAAAAAAGAAAGTTAAAATATGTTCAAGAATTTATATTTGGTATTATAAATAAAATTGAATTAAGTATAAAGTTTAAAACTGGTAATGGGTGGAGAATTTTGGAAGTCAGTTTTCTCCACTGCATAGTTCTGTGGGTGGGAGGAGAAAAGGAAAAATGGAAGTTAAAATATGTTCATTAATTTATATTCAGATATTTGATATTTTAGATAAAAATACTGAAGGAAGCAAACAAATCACATAAATCCAATGATGACTGGACTCATAGGCTTATAATTCTTGACTTATTTCCAACTTCCAGGCAATTGGGTGCCCTTCATTTAAAAATAAAATTTACTAATGTACGAAAATTTGGGGAAGATTTTTTAAGTGACAGTTGTCCACTGTACCTGTTGGTGGGAGGGGAGAAAAGATTAAGTAAATATGAATACATGGTATATTCATGAGTCTGACGCTAAACAGGAGATACTAACAATAAGGAAATTGTCCACTTAACCTATGAACATCTTCATTGTATACCTTCACCATTTCCTTTATGTGATATTGTATTCTAAGTTAATAAATGACCTTATGAACTAATCTGTGTGATCTGTCATTCTGATTATAGACAAGATATTTTATCATCCCCGATGTCTTCCAAAACTATGCTGAAATGGGTAATTTTGTATCATTTCGACCATCAACTCATACTCATCAACTTTATTCCTTGTGATAAAGGTGGGATCACACATGATTTGTTTACCACAAGTTGATTAGATAAAATTAGTTTTCATCAATTTTTCATGAACTGGGGGCGATTTGATTGGCACAAGGCCCTTATTTTTTTCACAGGCTCAATGAAATGATAATACACGGGTGGAATAAGCTTCAAGCACAATGTACCAAAAGCCAGTTTATCTAACAACCTTTGTTCTAGACTTACAATTACTACACATTAATAAGGAGCGAGCTGGAAGAGTTGCAATAAGCTCTAGGCTAGTTATAATTGCCTGAATAATGAAGGCAAAATTGCAGCCCCCAGTGAGGATTGAACTCACGACCCCTGGTTTACAAGACCAGTGCTCTAGCCACTGAGCTATGGAGGCACTTGGTAATAGCGCAAAGAACAGGCGTGTATATTCACATATTCTATAGTCATGTCTCAAAAGTTTATACGTGGGACTGAATGCAACAGGTGTTATGACAATGGGGTCCTTAATATCCTTGACAAATGTTAAAACATTCTGCCAAATGAATATGTCCTCAGATGTAAATAAGTCCTGGCAAATTAATGCATTAAAGCTGTATTGTTAGCTATTATTGAAAGAAATTGCACCGAATTTACTCATGAATTATGACTTATAGGACTGAATTTATCAATATTCTGCTGCTGTCATATATGTTTATACAAGAATTTCAAGTCATGTCGTACCTGTAACAAAAAATAGGAGACAGATTTGTGCAAAATTCGAGACAAGTAGCTTTTAGATTGGTTGGGAAACAAAGGAGAGGGTCATATTTGCATTGTATTCCAAATGATTTGATATTTTAACACAACATTTTTCTCAGTCACAGTTGACATTCTACAAAGTTACATAAGGTTTCAAGTTAAACGTCATCAGCAGAAGTTGAATCCGGCAATACACTAGCAGTACCCATTTGATCTGATTGATTACTCAGATGGTGCTACTAGAAGTTTTACTTTAAAGAATTAATATGACTGATAATGAAACCACAACCATACCGACTCTCAGTAATTTTAATCATGATGGTTTATTTTGATGAAGTATGTACAAATATAGCTATGAACACAGACGCGATAGATCTGGGCTAGGGGGGAAAGTTGAGTCAAACGAGGCAGATGGGCTTGCTGTAGTCTGTCAAATGTGGGGATTAAAAATACTACAGGTTCTCTGTGTATTCTGCACTTCCTCTCCCAAGAATCTACCATAAGCATCACAACACAACATGTTGTAGATTAAGGACACACAGTTAAATAGGAATTGGTGGGTATTTTTTCTGGACATACTAGAAAGCTTTGAACTTCCCCGCTTTTACCTAGTCTTCAGGACAACCCAGTATTCAACTCTATATGGGTCAGAGTTTCAGATATGGTGGTAAGCAGTTTATCGGAAACACAGTTATCATCTAATGGGTCAGATTTTTAGAAAATGTACAATTCAACTTCGCCAATCTTCTCAAATAACCTAAATTTCAGACATAAATAAAGTTTAAAACACAGTTCTACCTAGCCAAACAGATTGCTAGAATCAATGCAATGCCGACTATTCTCGGATTTACCTAGTATTGATCAAATTGCAGCCTAATTTAGCAGAATTTGCTAAAATGTACAGCTGCCAATAGTACATTTTCTGAAAATCTGACCCATATATGGGGAGTCTGTGTTGGCTCATACACATGAAGGTTGGTGGTTGGTGATTTCAATGTTTTGAAGTATGAAATTCTGAATATGATTGGCAAAATATGTGTGTATATCAATCATGTTTGTATCCCATTATAAATGTACCAACGGCCAATAAAAATCCTTTTTTTTAAATTGTGCAACCTTGTGTAACCATGGAAACAAATATGTAACCTGTCATGTCATCTGTATGGTTAGATTTTATAACTTTAGTTTTGTAGTTAACGTTATATATGCAATTTAAACTGCATTGGGACGAGTCAAACCTTAACTAGTTACTATATATGTATATTTTTTCTGTCATATCTAAAGTGAAGTTAACATATCTAGAGTTCTGTCTACATATTTACAATGCAACAGGAATTGTCCTTCTTTTCCTAGCATTAATGACTTCTGGTCTAAAAAAAACAATCTTGAGGACAGCAGTAACACCTCCGTCCACTGTAGTGGTCAGCATTTGTGTCAGATTTTCAGAAAATGTACAATTCAACTTCACAAATCTTCTTGAATAACCCAAATTTCAGACGAAAATAAAATTCAAAATACAGTTCAATCTTACCATACTGATTGCTAGAATCAATGCAATGCCGAATATACACGAATTTACCTAGTATTGGCCTAATTGCAGCCTAATTCTGCAGAATCTACTAAATGTGTACAGCTGCTAATTGTACATTTACTGAAAATCGGACCCATTTATGTGAACCGGCGGGAGTGTCCCTGGCAACCGGTGACAGTTCAGTTCAGGTCTCAATACAACTCTTCATGATATAACAATATATATAGACTATATATTAACCATACAAAATGTACTAGTTATACTATATATTTTAATTATTAGATAGTTGAGAATGTGAAATTATATTATCTTATTCTACCAGTTTACAACGGATACTCACTTGTGTATATCAATAGACCTTAGACCTTATAGTAGAACAATAGTCAAAAATGTGTTTTCCCGACTAGCTTAACTTACAATTAATTTCAATTCTGACCCACACCCAGTAGTTAATGAACATACTGGAAGACCTGGATTTATATTCAGATGTATGGCTCCTATTTGTACCCTAGATCTATACACAAAATTTAAGATGTTTTGAATTGAATTGAATTCTTGTAAAAAAGATATTTCTTTTAAAACATTGTCGTAGACTTTTCATTACATTAACAATCATGCTCTTGTTCAATCAAATAGTCCATTTATAATGTACATGTTCAATTGTCTTGAATAGAGGTTAGCCTATTTTAGTATCTCAGTGAGAAATTCATTATATTCATATATATTGATTTCATATCGATGTCTGGGGGTATTTGAAAAGAACAACCCAGGGTCAGTTAAAATAAAATCTTTTGTAAAAATAAGTTAAAAAGACATCCAGCCTCCAGTGAGGATTGAACTCACGACCCCTGGTTTACAAGACCAGTGCTCTAGCCACTGAGCTATAGAGGCAGCTGTGCCCTAGACCAAGCATTAAACATGTATATTCCATGATGACAGATGTTTCTCCTGAAATATGGCCCACTCCCGCACATGGGTGGGCAACCAGACTCCAGATGTTTTATAAGAAATCAATATTCTCCCACCGTTGGAGAGTGCACAATAGCAAGGAGATTGCATCTACCTCCCATGTCTCAACCCTAAAGTAAAAACAGACAAAACGTCCATACATTACCCAGTAACTAATATGTGTATGAAATGTTGATAGAAGAGTGAGTGAGATTGGTTGCTTTACGCCCTTATCAACACATTTTAGATGGTTATATCAAGGGCGGGAGAGCTGAGAGGGAGGCAGTTTATGATCATACCCAGGAAATAGAGATAGAGAAGGAGGGAGAGAGATAGAAGAGCAAAGACACTCTACTATGACTCTAGTAGTATGAAGGATAAGGGAAAAACAAGATGACCGACACGAGGAACTAAACAACTATTGTCATATATTCCTTGCCACTGAAAACATAGGTATAGACACCGAAATTAGGTTTCTATTATAAGCCAGGATATGATACATTGACTAATCACATGGCGCCATTTTGGAAAATGGCCGCCACAGCTACCACACGCCGAATCCGGTTGGGGTTTCGTTTGAAAATGAATCAAATCTCTTAGATGTATCACAAAATGAACAATTCTGTTCAAAATGGGCCTTAAGCCTCCATACTATAGGAAGAAAGCTTCGCTCGAATGTGTAACATGTAGGCCTATACTGTCAAAAAATCGTATTATTACTAGATATGAAGGATAACACTATACCTAGGCTAGGTTTGTAGCTATGTCAAGAATCTTGCAAATTGCACTAATACCTCTTAGCTTATTCACCCCTCCCTAAGAACTGGAGAACCGCAGAGCAACACTGCCAAATTTGAGGGAAATAACAATGATTCATGAAAATTTGTCTTCAGAGCTTTTGTCCAGAGCATTTATTTTCCAGCGCTAAGGATCAAAGAAAGAAAAAAATACAAAAAAGAAAAAAATTGGTATTTTGTTGGGAATTTAGCTTTAAACTCAGGGTGTGTGTGTGGGGGGGCGGACACTATTTCCACTACAGCACAGCACTAACGATACTACAGCTCTATTCTGTAGAACAACAAACCAAAGATTGTCCCCTGAAAGTTTAAGGTTCTGACCTTGAAAAAATAACTAGACTAGGTTCCGCCGGGTTTCGAACCCAGGACCTTTCGCGTGTTAGGCGAACGTGATAACCACTACACTACGGAACCGGCTGTATTGATACCTCGGCGCCCATGTTTGGAATTATGAATCGATATAAATAAGATACTGCGTTAGATTGCCAGGGCTGTACCTAATCGGTTCTATCGTATTAGTTGGCCGCCGTAACCCGCCTCCCAAGTAAAGCTAAAATGTCTTTTCACAATGGCTCAGGCTGACAGAAAGCCCCTAACCGTTCAGTATATTCTGCTAAATGAAACAAAATGTGTGTCCATATGTGTGAAATGTCTCAGAAAAATGAATTGTAAGTCGAAAAAAATGATTTTGAGGTACTAGATATTTAAAAAGATGAGATTAAGTGGATTCCAACGATGTTATCATTTAGGAAATCTAAAAGGTATATATATCTATGTTTAATGTTTGCAATATTTCTGGGTGGACAATTACTATAGTTAAGTAGCTTAATATACTCCATAGGATGACCTTAGTAATGCAAGAATATATTTAACACCCTGTCTTGAAATTTGATACACGCATTTATAAGATTCATAGTGCTAGACACCACAGACATGAGATGATTCCCACAAAGAGATCTTGTGAATAAAACGCTTTGAAAAATATTAATATTGTGACATGTGACTCATTTTTCTGTAACCCATCACATGAGTGAGGGCGGTATGAAATGTACAGCACTATACAGATTTATCAAATTCTGGTTTCAGAAATTGAGTACATCTTCCATTGGCTTGGCCTATTGGCTTGGCCCAGTGTGAGAGGGTGGGGTGAGTGGGTGGGTGGGTGAGCAGGTATTATGCAGTTAATGAGCTGCTCATATCTCCAATCTCCAGCTCTGAGCAGCTCAATCTCTTGCCCCCATTATGTATGCATGTTCCTATCTGCTCGTACACATGTCTACATGCATACATTCTCCGTGTTAAAGCTGCATTCTTGTTGCGTCCAAAAGTAGACATATGTACCAATGACGAAATCGGTACAGTCTTTTCCTCTTTGGTAGAAGCTATTTCACATACTACAAATTCTTTTCCAACTCCTCACTTCCTAATTCCGGGCAGATTTAACAATTACCCTGAGATATCCGCCACAGATAAGTATATCCCCGCACCTTCTTCCTATTTCGCCTATGGTGAGTCCTATTTCCCCTACATGAAAAGCAGGAACCCCTATTCCCAGATCGGGCCATCTTTTCCAACTATTTTACCTCTGGTAAACACCTTTTATTACGACAAAACAAATCTTACCATATTCACTCATATTATGACTATTGGTCTAATTAGTGAGTTGGTCTGTTAGTTGAGAATACACGTTTAATTATTGTGTGAACAGGCTTTCTTTTGTGTTGTTTTACAGAGTATATTTATAAGTATTCTTTTAGAAAATGAATTTTAGAAAATGAAATTTAGAAAACTAAAAAAAACTAACTGTAAAAGTCTAACTGCATGCATCAATGTGTATAACTGGTAACCTAAATTAAGGTTTTTCACATTTCTGTTCAGCCTTTTCACTTCAGACTCTCAGCTGCCTCAGGCGCCTGGTCAGTCTAAAGCTTATAGTAAAGGCCCATTCACATTACAACGGCCGATTGGTGTACGGCCGCCGCACGGCAAAAAAAACAATGTTAAAGTATTACAGCCGGCAAGTATCGGCCGGCTGGTCGTGGTAATGGGAATGGATCTTGACCCGAGCATTACATAAAGTCGGTATCTCAACCCTCAATCATCCTAAATTGATTGGTGATTGTTAGTTCTACGCACTTTGGTCATTACATACATACATATCACCAATGGCATTTATTATAAGACGATTCTCTAATATGGCAAGCCTCTTGTATTACCTATCTTACATTACCACTGCTATCACCACCGCCCGTGTGTAAAAATCAAGCAGAATGAATGTAACATTTATAGTGGAAAGCCTACGCCCGGCCTGCCATAAATCCTGCCTATATCAGCTCTCCTTATCGGCACACAAATTGCATCAACATAGAAACAAGGCAATTTAAACGCCTGTCATAGGCCTGCCAATAGCCTGCATGATGCGACATTGATTTATATGGTAGTCGTAGCAGCTAGTCTAGCCTGCCCAGAGATCCAATTTAGATGTAGAAAGGAGATAAGTAGCTTCTCTTGTGCGCTCCGTATCGCGCGTTCTTACTAAAGATATCGCCCCCGCCCCTACCCCCACTAGCTCCTCCCCCTACTGTTGCTACCCCACCCTATACCCTCCCCTTGTCTTGCCTGGATTGCCCCTCCCCCTTCTCCTCCCAATCTATTAATTGATTTACAAGATTCAGTCTCTTCCTACCTTTATTGTGTATGTATGTGATATTAGGGCGGTATTACATGCGTGCGATAATGTTAAGTGTTATCACACTTGTGAGGTAAATACAGGTTAACTAACGAGTCGGTTGAAGGAGCGTGCATATTGCATGGGTTTCACAGCAACAAGTGCTATATTCTAAGTAACTGAAACCACATTAGTAAACTGATTTATCATATGCCTTTATTAATCTATAAAAGAATATTTTAAAGCCATTTTGTGGACTTTTCCTGAAAGTAATTCCGGTGGTTCAGATAGCAGGGTGTCATATACCACTTAGTGGAATACGCATCTGCCGTATCCCAGTCTAGATATATGCTGTTTCATATATTACAATTTATACATTTACAGACTTTGGTAACATTTGGTAAAACATGAAAATGCTATTTAGGTTATTAAAGGTGTGAAAATAATAATAAATCAGTTAGCTGACTTGTGTGTCAATTAGCTCACTTTGAATATCATACTTGTAGCTTGGTCGCAAAGCACTGAGTCGCCCGCTTCATCTGTTAAGGGTGGTCTCCACTGGCTGCGGTAAGCTCTGCTGTAAGCATTGCGATGGTTTGTACTTGTTCTGTAGGTGGAGAGGAATGACGAAGTCCTTGCCTACATGGTCAGTGAATGATGTAGGCAGGTCCTCGCCACTCCTCACCAACACAGCACCATCGCAAGGCTTACCGCAGAGCTTACCGCAGAGCTTACCGCAGCCAGTGGAGACCACCCTTTAATCACAACTACTGCTACCCACCACCCCCACCCATCTCCACCTCTTGTCTTTTCTGGTCTTCTCCTCCTAATCTATTAATTGATTTACACAACCTGTATAACATATATTTACATCCTCTCTTTATTATACGCTTGTATGAGAGGTGCAATATAGAGGTGCAATAAAAATAATTTAGCAGAATTTACTAAATGTGTACAGCTGCCAATTGTACATTTTCTAAAAATCTAACCCCCATGTACACCACTACAATGCAGGTTTAACAACATCAACTCTTTCTGTCTGTACCTCCCCATCTCAATTGTCCTTCCAATTCCATCCTAAATTACATCAATCTAAGCGAAGGAAAGATCATGCCGTTATTTATGTGCGGAAAACAACTGGATAATTAAGGCATAATTAAAAAGATTAAGTGGTTTGGCCATCCATAGTCGACGACAAGTGGCTCTCCAACAAAGGTCCTTTCTCTCCCACTTCACCTTCTGTCTCTATCTCTCCCACCCACTCCTGCTCCATCCCCTCGCATACACACATCCCTATCCTCCTCCTACTCCTCCAACGCAGATTTCTTGTGGTTTGTTCGTTTTTAGATATTCTATTCAGCATTGAATATCATGTAGTACAACATTATTTTCAGAACACTTATACAAAAGACAAAATCGAAGAAATCATAGAAATAGTGATACCCGAATATTAGGGGTTTACAGTGATAAAGATTTTGTAAAAAGCATAAGCTGGGGCTGTCACCGAGTTCGACATACACAGATAGAACTGTCCAAGGTGACACATTTCATACACAAAAGGGTGAATTTCTAGTTATTGACAATGGACTTGGGAGATCAGAAAGTACAAAAATCTATATAAAATCAACTCAGTTGGGTCAATTAATTTTCTAGTCTTAAATGACTTTTACTGCCTCCTTGAATATCTTAGGGTTTTCAGCTAATTTGATATTCGAAGGTAAAACTTTCCAATACGATATTATTTTTAAAGTACAATTGTACTTGAAGTTGCATAACGAGCTAATTTTGGATGAAAAATGTAACTTTGGGCTTCTTGTTTCATAGCGTTCCTATCTGTGACTGTGGTAGTTAACATCCACACTATATTAATTGTGAATTTAGAACATTAAAGGCTCAGCACAAAGTTATAAAAGGCTTTTTACTGGCTGCATGTACAGGGCTCTAACTTTCAGGGTGGCTTATATAGATGTCAAGGGATGTTACCTGGGTATTGATTTCCCCAAAATAGTTCTTTCAAGGAAGTGATCTTCAAGCTATTTCAATGCTATTCCATTCAGAAGATTGCACTTGCTTCGACCCACTTACGGCAGCTGGGCTTTACTTGGCTGATGCAATGCCAGGAGTGGGTAAGGGGCAAGCGGTTTCTGGGGAAGGGACAACAAGCATCTAGTTTCAATTAAGAGGCCTAAATATCGCATTTACACTCTTTCCTATCCAAGCAAGTGTGTGGAAAAAGAGTCTGTATATTACATGTATACGGATTCTTTTCATTTACAGTATCAATATCGCCCAATTATCAACTTCATGGGATGAATAGTTATAGAATCAGCAATAAAAAAAATTGAGAACAGTTAACTTGGAATGCAGCTTTAAGAAGCTTGCCGAATCTGATGAGACTAAATTCCTCCCCTCCTCTGCTGTGAACTTTCAGAGTCTGAGATTGAGTTTTCTGCGGTTGTAGTAGCATAAAAGGAACATAATTTCAAACAACCACGCACCACATTCCAGTCATGTTCTCAACCACAGATCATACTGCAGCAATGTTATCAAGCACACATCACACTGTAGTGTTGTTATCAAGCACATATTACACTGTAGCATCTATTTTCAAAATCAATTATCAATTTCAGATCATACTATAGCGATGTTATCAATCTCAGATTATACTGTACTATACTGATGTTATGAATCTCAGATCATACTATACTATACTGATGTTATGAATCTCAGATCATACTGTACTATACTGATGTTATGAATCTCAGATCATACTGTACTATACTGATGTTATCAATCTCAGATCATACTGTACTATACTGATGTTATCAATCTCAGATCATACTGTACTATACTGATGTTATCAATCTCAGATCATACTGTACTATACTGATGTTATCAATCTTAGATTATACTATACTGATGTTATCAATCTTAGATTATACTATACTGATGTTATCAATCTCAGATCATACTATAGCAATGTTATCAATCTCAGATTATACTACAGCGATGTTATCAATCTCAGATCATACTATACTGATGTTATCAATCTTAGATTATACTATGCTGATGTTATCAATCTCAGATCATACTGTAGTGATGTTATCAATCTCAGATCATACTGTAGTGATGTTATCAATCTCAGATCATACTGTAGTGATGTTATCAATCTCAGATCATACTGTAGTGATGTTATCAATCTCGGATCACACTATAGTGGTATACAGGCTTCCACACTTTTGATAAGATCAGAGGAGGGCTTGCTTAGATGGATAGGGGAGGAGAGAGATTATCTCAGATTGCAGGAATGAAAAGTCTAGAGGTGGGTGTGGGAGTGGAGGGGAGGGGACTGACATGTGCAACAAATTATCCACCACTTCTCTGCATAGTACAAATTTGGCAATTTGGTGATTTGATTTGATTTAAGGGGATAGGGTTAGGGGTGGGGAGTACAGATTTGGGTTGCAGAGGGAGAAGTGAAGGGGCATGGAAAGGTTGGGGGATGGGAAAAGGAAGGCAGGAGGGGAGGGGAGGGCAAGGGGGGTAAAGGAGGGTGTCAGTACAATAGGGAAGAGAAGAGGAAGGGAAGAGTAGGAAAGGAGAAAGGAAGGGAGAAAGGGGAAGGGAAGGCTGTCGTAAGGGATGTTTTGTATGGCTGCTTCATTAAGCAAGAGACTGCGGTGTGGTTGGTTAATTATTGCTCCGGGCTTAATTACTGTGGTTGGTATGGGGGGAGGTGGTGGAGTGGGTGATGGAGTGAGATGGAGGATGAGCTGCTCCGCACCCATTAATACACAACAACTGCTCTCAACACTCCTCCTCACTCTAACTCTCTAGTCACAGTGCGACATAGTGCATCTACAGACTTCTAATTAAATTTGGGCGAATAGAGGAGACTTAAATAAGAGCGGTTGGGAAACACTGGGTCCTGTTTCAATTATGAGGGAAAGATTTAGAGAAGTTGAATTAAAAGGTGTTCTCAGATTGAAAGATGAGTCGACAAAGCTGCTCAACATTGCTTTTTTCTTGAATTTGAATTTTCTATTTTGAACGTTTTCCATGGTTGCATCAAAAGCAGTTAAAAATATCTAAGACAAATGAAACGATGGCTTTTCTTTAGTTTCAATCCAGACGTTTCAATAAATCACAAATTTGTTGCAAATTAGGGAGCCACAAAACAATAGAAATTAACTATTATGTCTCTGCTTTTGAAAGAGACAGAGCATAGTACTGAACCCTGAATGGCATCTTGTATCATCTAGGGTTGAGATAGGGTATACTACACAACTCTTAAAGGGACCTTGTATCAAATAGATTTATGTCCAGACACAGTCTAGCACTAGAGTCTAGATACTGATGATGTTCTGCTAGTGTGTAGTACAGGCAGAGTGGAGTTATGTCCAGGCACAGTCTAGCACTAGAGTCTAGATACTGATGATGTTCTGCTAGTGTGTAGTACAGGTAGAGTGGAGTTATGTCCAGACACAGTCTAGCACTAGAGTCTAGATACTGATGATGTTCTGCTAGTGTGTAGTACAGGTAGAGTGGAGTTATGTCCAGGCACAGTCTAGCACTAGAGACTAGATACTGATGATGTTCTGCTAGTGTGTAGTACAGGCAGAGTGGAGTTATGTCCAGGCACAGTCTAGCACTAGAGTCTAGATACTGATGATGTTCTGCTAGTGTGTAGTACAGGTAGAGTGGAGTTATGTCCAGGCACAGTCTAGCACTAGAGTCTAGATACTGATGATGTTCTGCTAGTGTGTAGTACAGGCAGAGTGGAGTTATGTCCAGGCACAGTCTAGCACTAGAGTCTAGATACTGATGATGTTCTGCTAGTGTGTAGTACAGGCAGAGTGGAGTTATGTCCAGGCACAGTCTAGCACTAGAGTCTAGATACTGATGATGTTCTGCTAGTGTGTAGTACAGGTAGAGTGGAGTTATGTCCAGGCACAGTCTAGCACTAGAGTCTAGATACTGATGATGTTCTGCTAGTGTGTAGTACAGGCAGAGTGGAGTTATGTCCAGGCACAGTCTAGCACTAGAGTCTAGATACTGATGATGTTCTGCTAGTGTGTAGTACAGGTAGAGTGGAGTTATGTCCAGGCACAGTCTAGCACTAGAGTCTAGATACTGATGATGTTCTGCTAGTGTGTAGTACAGGCAGAGTGGAGTTATGTCCAGGCACAGTCTAGCACTAGAGTCTAGATACTGATGATGTTCTGCTAGTGTGTAGTACAGGCAGAGTGGAGTTATGTCCAGACACAGTCTAGCACTAGAGTCTAGATACTGATGATGTTCTGCTAGTGTGTAGTACAGGCAGAGTGGAGTTATGTCCAGGCACAGTCTAGCACTAGAGTCTAGATACTGATGATGTTCTGCTAGTGTGTAGTACAGGTAGAGTGGAGTTATGTCCAGGCACAGTCTAGCACTAGAGTCTAGATACTGATGATGTTCTGCTAGTGTGTAGTACAGGCAGAGTGGAGTTATGTCCAGGCACAGTCTACCACTAGAGTCTAGATGTTAAAGATGTTCTGCTAGTGTGTAGTACAGGCAGAGTGGAGTTATGTCCAGGCACAGTCTAGCACTAGAGTCTAGATACTGATGATGTTCTGCTAGTGTGTAGTACAGGCAGAGTGGAGTTATGTCCAGGCACAGTCTAGCACTAGAGTCTAGATACTGATGATGTTCTGCTAGTGTGTAGTACAGGTAGAGTGGAGTTATGTCCAGGCACAGTCTAGCACTAGAGTCTAGATACTGATGATGTTCTGCTAGTGTGTAGTACAGGTAGAGTGGAGTTATGTCCAGGCACAGTCTAGCACTAGAGTCTAGATACTGATGATGTTCTGCTAGTGTGTAGTACAGGTAGAGTGGAGTTATGTCCAGGCACAGTCTAGCACTAGAGTCTAGTTACTGATGATGTTCTGCTAGTGTGTAGTACAGGCAGAGTGGAGTTATGTCCAGGCACAGTCTAGCACTAGAGTCTAGATACTGATGATGTTCTGCTAGTGTGTAGTACAGGCAGAGTGGAGTTATGTCCAGACACAGTCTATCACTAGAGTCTAGATGTTAAAGATGTTCTGCTAGTGTGTAGTACAGGCAGAGTGGAGTTATGTCCAGGCACAGTCTAGCACTAGAGTCTAGATACTGATGATGTTCTGCTAGTGTGTAGTACAGGCAGAGTGGAGTTATGTCCAGACACAGTCTATCACTAGAGTCTAGATGTTAAAGATGTTCTGCCCTCTTTCTTTGTCTCCCCATTCTCTGTATCTCTTGCTCTATGTTTCCCCAATTTCTCTTTCTCTTTGTCTGTCCTCTTCTCTCCATCTCTAATTACATGTATCTCTTCTCCCATTCTCTATTCATCTCTTTCTCTATGTTCCTCCTCCCCCATACTCCATATATACCTGTCTCCTTCCCCATTCTCTCTACCCATTTATCTCAGTCTTCTTATTCACTAGTCCTCTTATATCCCTCCTCTGTATCTCTTTCTATTTCCCTGTCATTATTTGTATTCTCATCTTCTATTTCTCCCAATTCTCGTTCCTCTCAATTCACATGATATAGGAAAAGGGGATAGAGACCCTCTCAATCCCTTCTGACCCTCCCCCCCCCCTTCCTCAGAGCCCCCACCCCGTCCACTGGGTATAAGGCAAGGGTGTGAGGCAGATACAGGAGGACCCCTAGTGGCCACGATAAGAGTTGAGATGTAAAGGGATGATGGGTAATATTGATTTACCCCGGGCTGGAGCTACCCTCCTGTATTGCACTTCTCCCACAGGGTATCCAATACACCCCTCTCTCTCCCACCCCTCCTGGCCCTCCTCCTCCTCCTCCAGTCGATATGGCCAGCAAATATAGGCACTTTTACCCCAGGAAATCCTATCCTGATAAACTGCTTTTCTATTTGTAGCTGTTCGTTGTAAGGACTGGCTTATGTTTAATTGTATGTTGGAATGGATTGAAAGTTGTGGGATGAGGGCGTTATAATAAAGACGAGCATGGAAAGTGCATACAAAATCATAAATGTTTTATGGAAGGTTTTGAAACTGATTAGTGTATTTGAGCAGTCTGCAGATTAACAACCTGGTCATTTAAATCACTTCTATCTGTATAGCTTTTATCATTTATTTATTAGCATTATCAAGCTTTTCTCATTATTGTATATGCTACATTTAGTAGTGACCTAGTGATTTTCTTTACTTTTGCTGAATGAATGAAGAACATGTATGCATACGTAAAATACCCCCACCTCGAAACAGTACCCTCTAAAAAAACCTTCTACTCATTCTCAAGTTGGCCTTTCTTCAATCACTTCTCCTTTCTGTTGCGTTCTTCCCTTCTCACCCCTAGACAAGAATCTGAAGTCAAATCGGCCAAAGGAGAGACAGCACTGGTCAGCCACTGCAGCAACGGATTTCGGCGGGCCACCAAAATGTTAATGGTCTTTTATAAAGCCATGCAGCAGCAACAGGGCGGAAGAAGAAATCGTTAGTTATTGATTCATGTTATAACTGAGAATGGAGCTAATAAACTAACCCCTTTTCTTCATTTCCTAAGTCACCCTTTAAACCGTCCATATAGCGTACTCCTCTTTTAAACCACCTCTATTTTACCCCCATTTACCCCTAATCTAAACCACCTTGATGTTACCCCGATATTCATCCTAATTCCACTCTTCTAAACCACCCCTATTTAACCCCATTTGCCCTTCTTCTAAACCATCTCTATGTTACCCCCATATTCATCCTAATGCCACTCTTCTAAACCACCTCTATTTTACCCCCATTTACCCCTTATCTAAACCACCTTCATGTTACCCCGATATTCATCCTAATTCCACTCTTCTAAACCAGCCCTATTTCACCCCATTTGCCCTTCTTCTAAACCATCTCTATGTTACACCCATATTCATCCTAATTCCACTCTTCTAAACCACCCCTATTTCACCCCATTTACCCCTCTTCTAAACCACCCCCATTTTACCCCCACTTTCGCCTTTTACACCACCTATACCACCCCTATAAACCACCCCATCTTGTCCATCATTTTACCCTCAATTTACCCCTCTTCTAAACCACCTCTATTTTACCCCCAAATTCGTCTTAACCGCTCTTCTAAACCACTCCTATTTTACACAATTTACCCGTCTTCATAACCACCAGGCCTATACCCCCCCCCCCCCACCCTTTTTAACCCCCACCCCCAAACTTTAACCACTCCCGCATTTTATCTTCTTTCATTCACTGACTCGGCATGAAGTCGATGTGTGTGTGGCGCGGGCTGAAGCCTGGGTCATGCCATCTTGAGATCAATCTAACCACCTATCACCTCGCGGCCAACTCAAGCATCAGAAATCAATTAAAATCCTAGTGTAAATCGGGTCAGTCGTCTCGCCCAGGCCTACTCTTGCCCTCCCACCCGCGCCAAAACGATTCTCCTGCTTCCTTCTGCACCATTCAAACGTCATTTCCGGTAGCGCATGCCCACAGGCTACTTCTTAGACTTAAAATGTCGTCTGCTGCTGCGATTGGGGGTAAAAGCCCGCCAAAATGTTGGCAACTGAGGAGAGAGAGGGCAATGGATGCTACCCGCTTTCATTTGTGTTTAATAGAAATGCAGTTATTGAAATAACCGCATAAACTCACCACTTTCTTTTTACCTACCTTTTTTTAGTCCTGGTAGTTAACTATTTCATAAGCTTTTACTAGTATTGGTAATTTTCTTCCGATCGGTTTAATTAATCAAAGTGATAGTTATAAGACTAAAAGATCAATTGGTTTATTATCTGCCAGTAGAGAATCGTCCCCCACCCCCAACTTATGCTGTCATCTTAATTCCTTTTCTCAACTCACATAACCTAAATTAATATTAAAGCAATAGAAAGTCTCCCACTTACTCCTGGGGTAGTATTCTACCATTTATTGTTGAATTATGTTTTATTAGGCTGCTTAATTCAGCTCCAATATAAAGTCTCCCACCAACTCCTGGGGTAGTACACTACCATCTATTCTTCTACGATGTTTTACTAGGCTGTCTAATTCAACTCCTGCAGCTGGTCTTCCACTAACCCCTCGAGTAGTATACTACCATCTATTGCTAATCATTATATATATAATTATAAGAAACTTTATTTCCATTTTGTTATACAGACAGTGATAAAAGCTTTCTACATGGAAATCGGTTTTTGTTCTCTGTCCCAGACAGCTCTTCCAAACAAACCTTCTGTAACTACATCTCTAACTACACTTTTATAGAAAAATAAAACAAAATATAACATTACAACTCTTGTACAGTGTACAACATTTCACTCCACTTTTTGGAGGGCTAAGTGCATTTTTACAGTTTTTGGACCAGGACTTACACACCTGCTTTTGGTTTTTAAGGCTTGTAGCCTCTTGCTCACCTATACACAAATAAATGCATAGCGCAGTAAACAATTTACAAAATAAAAAAAAGAGTACAGGAAACGCTGGAGGAGGATGAAGGAGGGTGACCCAGACGTCCTTAATCTTAATCCTCTAACACATATCCTTTAAGACAACTTCAACACTGGAAGCATCAAGTAAACAAACTGCTCTATAGCTAGGTTGACAGCTAATTGACAGATGGGGGTTGGAGGTGAGTATGTGTATTTTCTACTCCTGCTGTCACACTGTTAGTGTTTAAATATAATATAACACATCTCATCTCTTATTCAGTCATATTGAGCATCACCGACACTATGCTGAATCAGGCTTATCAATACTTAATACCTTGTTCTATACTATAGGGTACAATACAAGAACATATGTGACTATAGTTCTACTGAATGGACAGAGATCATATTAAAACTGGCATTTAGTATGCACTTCCTATATTAAACGTATGCTCAGTATTTGCATTTGAAAGAAATGATATTAAACTACGTCCTTACATCTTATTTTGTTCCTACTAATATTGTTGAAAAATTGAAAAAAATGGGTATATTTGACAGAAGTGGTAGCATGAGCGAGAGGGAGAGAGAGGGAGAGGGAGGGAGAAAAAGACGAAGGAAGAGAGAAAGGTGAGAAATAGATATAGGCAGAAATATAGAGAGAGGCAGAAACAAGATACCTGTTGTAGACAGGAACATAGAGAAAGACAGAAACAATGATGGAGACAGAAACATAGAGAAAGACAGCAACAAGAATACAGACAGAAATATAGATAAAGACAGAAACAAGGATGGAGACAGAAACAGAGAGACAGACAGTTCTAAACAAGGATACAGACAGAAACGGAGAGAAAGACAAAAACAAGGACTGATACAGAAACATAGAGAAAGACAGAAACAAGGATTGATACCGAAACATAGAGAGAGACAGAAACAAGGATTGATACAGAAACATAGAGAAAGACAAAAACAAGGATTGATACAGAAACATAGAGAGAGACAAAAACAAGGATTGATACAGAAACATAGAGAGAGACAGAAACAAGGATGGAGACAGGAACATAGAGAAAGACAGAAACAAGGATGGAGACAGAAACATAGAGAAAGACAGAAACAAGGATTGATACAGAAACATAGAGAAAGACAGAAACAAGGATGGAGACAGGAACATAGAGAGAGACAGAAACAAGGATTGATACAGAAACATAGAGAGAGACAGAAACAAGGATTGATACAGAAACATAGAGAGAGACAAAAACAAGGATTGATACAGAAACATAGAGAGAGACAGAAACAAGGATTGATACAAAAACATAGAGAAAGACAGAAACAAGGATTGATACAGAAACATAGACAGAGACAGAAACAATGATTGATACAGAAACATAGAGAGAGACAGAAACAAGGATTGATACAGAAACATAGAGAGAGACAAAAACAAGGATTGATACAAAAACATAGAGAGAGACAGAAACAAGGATTGATACAGAAACATAGAGAAAGACAGAAACAAGGATTGATACAAAAACATAGAGAGAGACAGAAACAAGGATTGATACAGAAACATAGAGAAAGACAGAAACAAGGATTGTTACAGAAACAGAGACAGAGAGTTCTAAACAAGGATGGAGACAAAAACAGAGAGAAAGACAGAAACAAGGATTGATACAGAAACATAGAGAAAGACAGAAACAAGGATTGATACCGAAACATAGAGAGAGACAGAAACAAGCCAGAAAGGCAGCGATCCATCACCCAGCGATAACCCTAACCCCAATTCAAAGGTCAGGAATGCCGGACCAATTGGAAGGGGAGTGGCATGTTTAATGCACTGGAGTAATTTGTGGGGAATACTTTGATTAATTAATGAGAGTGTGTGAGTTGACTTCTAATTCACACATGTTTATTACACAAGATAGTTGGGCCAATATTAACACAACAAGTTTATAGCCCGGCTTGACATTAGTGTGGACGTAAGTGTGCTTTTATTACCTATCTATGCTTGATTAGCTACCACGCCAAAAGATTGTTCATTAAGATAAAGCTTGCTTCATATCACAGGCTTGGTTGCAGGCGGTGCTGGAGTCAGAAAATTAGTAGAAAAAATGCTACAGAGTTTCTTGGTAGTAGACGTACATTTATAAATATCTGCATTTCCTGGAGGTTTTTCAAGAGGTTGAGAGGAGGGCAGTTTGTCAATTGATGTTGCATTTTTGGCTATATTGACTAGGAAAACTTTCAAAATTAGTCTCATTATGCGATCTATTAAGTTGGTACCCTATTGCTCTATGTACCAGAATCTGAACCTATAGCTCTTACTGTGTGTTTGTACCAGAATCTGAACCTATAGCTCTTACTGTGAGTTTGTACCAGAATCTGAACCTATTGCTCTTACTGTGAGTTTGTACCAGAATCTGAACCTATAGCTCTTACTGTGAGATTGTACCAGAATCTGAACCTATAGCTCTTACTGTGAGTTTGTACCAGAACCTGAACCTATAGCTCTTACTGTGAGATTGTACCAGAACCTGAACCTATTGCTCTTACTGTGAGATTGTACCAGAATCTGAACCTATTGCTCTTACTGTGAGTTTGTACCAGAATCTGAACCTATAGCTCTTACTGTGAGATTGTACCAGAATCTGAACCTATAGCTCTTACTGTGAGTTTGTACCAGAATCTGAACCTATAGCTCTTACTGTGTGTTTGTACCAGAATCTGAACCTATTGCTCTTACTGTGTGTTTGTACCAGAACCTGAACCTATTGCTCTTACTGTGAGTTTGTACCAGAATCTGAACCTATTGCTCTTACTGTGTGTTTGTACCAGAATCTGAACCTATAGCTCTTACTGTGTGTTTGTACCAGAATCTGAACCTATAGCTCTTACTGTGAGATTGTACCAGAATCTGAACCTATTGCTCTTACTGTGTGTTTGTACCAGAATCTGAACCTATTGCTCTTACTGTGTGTTTGTACCAGAACCTGAACCTATAGCTCTTACTATGAGTTTGTACCAGAACCTGAACCTATAGCTCTTACTGTGAGATTGTACCAGAATCTGAACCTATAGCTCTTACTGTGAGATTGTACCAGAATCTGAACCTATAGCTCTTACTGTGTGTTTGTACCAGAATCTGAACCTATAGCTCTTACTGTGTGTTTGTACCAGAACCTGAACCTATTGCTCTTACTGTGAGTTTGTACCAGAATCCGAACCTATAGCTCTTACTGTGTGTTTGTACCAGAATCTGAACCTATAGCTCTTACTGTGAGATAGTACCAGAATCTGAACCTATAGCTCTTACTGTGTGTTTGTACCAGAATCTGAACCTATTGCTCTTACTGTGTGTTTGTACCAGAATCTGAACCTATAGCTCTTACTGTGTGTTTGTACCAGAACCTGAACCTATAGCTCTTACTGTGAGTTTGTACCAGAATCTGAACCTATAGCTCTTACTGTGTGTTTGTACCAGAATCTGAACCTATTGCTCTTACTGTGTGTTTGTACCAGAATCTGAACCTATAGCTCTTACTGTGTGTTTGTACCAGAATCTGAACCTATAGCTCTTACTGTGTGTTTGTACCAGAATCTGAACCTATAGCTCTTACTGTGAGATTGTACCAGAATCTGAACCTATTGCTCTTACTGTGAGTTTGTACCAGAATCTGAACCTATAGCTCTTACTGTGAGATTATACCAGAATCTGAACCTATAGCTCTTACTGTGAGATTGTACCAGGATCTGAACCTATTGCTCTTACTGTGTGTTTGTACCAGAATCTGAACCTATAGCTCTTACTGTGTGTTTGTACCAGAATCTGAACCTATTGCTCTTACTGTGAGTTTGTACCAGAATCTGAACCTATAGCTCTTACTGTGTGTTTGTACCAGAATCTGAACCTATAGCTCTTACTGTGAGATTGTACCAGAATCTGAACCTATTGCTCTTACTGTGAGTTTGTACCAGAATCTGAACCTATTGCTCTTACTGTGAGATTATACCAGAATCTGAACCTATTGCTCTTACTGTGTGTTTGTACCAGAATCTGAACCTATTGCTCTTACTGTATATTTGTACCAGAATCTAATTTATCAGAATTCACTAAATGCGTAGAGCTGCGTCATGTTCTGACATTCTGACCTCCATATTCCATGGGTGAGCTAGCATGAGGACATTTAGATATAGCTGGTACATTACCACACTTTGCAAGTGCAATGCTTTATAGCTATGCTTCATGGTAACTGTCTATCAAAGGCACAGGTTCACCTGATCTCTTTCAAGCCTCTCCTGTGCAAATGAAGGGCAGTGATTTAATGGTTACGTGGCTATAGATGGGAGTCAAAGGGGCTCCATATTGACCTGTCTAGAGGTTTCTAATACCTTTAGAACATGTTTTGGCTGTCAAAAAATAATATCAAGTGATCCTAGCATTATTATGTATTTATTCATTCTGGAAATATATTTAAAATATTTTCTCACAGAATATGGGAGTTGTATCAGTGCAAATATTCTGCCTATTTTGGATAAAAATGTGACTAGATAATTTGTGTTCATACAACAGGGGCAATACACACAAACATAACTCCAACCCAAACAAAAGAATTTGAATTGCTAAATATTTCTTTGTCAGATTGAACGAAGGTCCATCCCAGCATGCATGTTGTAACAGGCATGCGCAGTCGCACATACAAATCCCCTATTGGCCATGGCAGCGCTTAGTGTACCAAGGTTGCTACAGTGGAATAATGGGGGACCAATGTCTGAGGGTGCCTAAGATGATTAAGGTACACTCTACTGACCAGGAAACTGACAGTGCTATAATGGCGCACAAAAGCCTTGGTTGGTGGTGCTGAGGACCGGTTGACAGCATGAATAAAGCCTGCTGTCACTAGGCCTGTGCATGGTGGGAGGCTGCTGTCATACAAACTGACAGTCAGAGATGAAGCATGCTAAGATCACACAGAGCCAGCCCTAGCTCAGAGAGAGCAGCTCGAAGAGGTCGCCTATCTGCTCTTCTACCTCACTCTTGACTTGTGCAGCTATTGGCTTTGTTATAGGATCAAGGAGACAAGAGGTGTGAGGAGATGGACCGTGTATAAAGTATGGATTGTAGCAGCAGCGGGTGTGAGCCACTCACTCATACCTACTCACCATTGTTGACTCATAAATCCCTATTTAATCACTCGTAATGTAACCAATGTAGACCACCAAGATCCACCAATGGACCACCTGTCATGTAAGCCATGATTTATTGGTGTGGCTCTATGTGTATCTATATAAAACTGCATAACAGCTCAAACTTTGTTCTGCCTGAACATTTTCATTTTTTTATTTATTTGAGGCCTGTATAATATTTAAGCATTCACATGAAAATACGCACTGTCCACCATGGACGTATTACGGCGTTGCCGTACGTATGTATCATTTGCTCTCCACAAGTTAAGTTTAGTTAAGCAAAGAATGGCATAAGCTTTGAACCATCGACATACACCATGGATACAGCATCTTGATATATATAGTTTCTATGTTTCCTATGAGATTCCTAGTTTAATGCCTGAAAATTTCATTCACAATATGAAAGCTTCTGAGTTCAGAATTATTTATTTTTATTGGCATTGTTCTTGGGCCTCCCGATGTACAGATAGCCCCCGTCCTGCTTCACCTTTGATGCGCTTCACTAAGTTGCAGTAAATACAAAAATAAATAAAAATAAAAAAAAAATAAAAAAAGTTGCTTAGGTTTACAATAGGGGATTTGCATGTGCACTGCGCATCTCTTTTACAATGCATCCTGGGATAGATTCTGGTGAATTCTGACATGCATATATTTGGCAACATTCGTATCGAAAATATTTTCAAGGATGTTTTCACCAATATCATTGCTTTATGAATAATCTTTCATTGGGGACTAGTATTATGGAAACATGTATAACACATGGAAATTGACATGAGAGCATTGGTAAATAGTCCATGCTGAACATGGCATGTTTTCTATGTATTCTATACTGAACCATTAGTCCCATTCTTCCATGCGGCAGCACATTTAATCAATTTTGCTATATTAGACTAAATAATGATGAATACTAGGTGTATCTGTATTGTTGACGGCGAACTGTGGGTCAGATTTTCAGAAAATGTAAAATAGGCAGCTGTCCACATTTAGTGAATTCTGCCGAATTAGGCTGCAATACTAGGTAAATTCGAATATATTCGGCATTGCAGGGATTCTAGCAATCTGTTTGGTTAGGTTGAACTGTATTTTAAACTTTATTTTCTTCTGAAATTTGGGTTATTTGAGAGGATTGGCGACGTTGAATTGTCATTTTCTGAAAATCTGACCCCTGTACATTTTCTGGCAATATATGGGTCAGATTTTCAGAAAATGTACAATTCAACTTCCCCAATCTTTTCAAATAACCCAAATTTCAGATGAAAATAAAGTTCAAAATACAGTTCAACCTAACCAGACAGATTGCTAGACTCAATGCAATGCCAAATATACTCGAATTTACCTAGTATTGACCAAATTGCAGCCTAATTTTGCATAATTTACTGAATGTATACAGCTGCCAATTGTACATTTTCTGAAAATCTTACCCATATACAAGACACGTACACTTCCTCTATGCCCCCTCGTCTTGTTTCCCCATCAAGCGTTCAAATTACAAGCTCAAAATCTGCACTAGCTTCCCAAGCTGTTGTGTCTCCTTTTCAGGACAAGAGCTTGACCTTGTCATAGAATGGGGACAGGCAGGGATTGGGTGGTACTTTGCATCAGATAAATGTCTCTCTCACTTTCACCGCTGGTGTGAAATAAACCCATGTATACTGCTTTCCTGGTGCATCTTTTGCTTGGCTTTCTCCATTGCCCGTATTGCTTTATGTGGTCTTTCCCTGTGCCATTCTATTTTCTGTTTGGGACAGGGTTGTTAAACCGTTACAAACGAGTTATTGTAAGTATCCGGTTCAGGCCAAGCATATATTGGTGAATGTTATTTTATTTTGCTTTAATTAAAATATGTTGTGGTCTTATCCATCACAAAAAAAATAAAAGCTGCAGTCTCAGTTATGTCGGTCAAAAACTAAAGATTTGTTACTTATATTTCCATTCTTTTCCAACCCATCTACAAGTTATCTGATCAGAATTGTGGAGGAGTATGTCCAATCGGTTTTACTACCTGGCTTCATAATGTCCACATTTATATTGCGGACCTGCTAACATACTCTCCTATGGTGGTATCCCCTATTATCGCCATTTTCTCTCGCCGATTCAACTTTGTCTGAATAGCTGAGACTGCAGCTTCAACTAGTCGTTCGTGGGTCAGATCTTTAGAAAATGTACAATTCGCCTTTACCAATCCTCTGAAATAACCCACATTAAAGACAGAAATGAGCTTCAAAATACAGTTTAACATAACAAAACAGATACTTTAAATCAATGCGATACTAAATATACACAGATATACCCGGTATTCATAATTGTTCTGCCTGATTTAGCAGACTTTCCTAAATGTGTAGATCTACCAATTGTACATTTTGTGAAAATCTGACCCACGTATAGAATGTAATAACAATCATGACAAGTTCTACTCTATAGGTATATGCGAATATATTTGACATTGCATTGATTATGAATTTTTATGATTAGTTATGTTTCTAATTAATGTATCTTGAACATCGTTTCTGTCGGAAACTTGGGTTATTGGTGAAGACGAGTACTAGTACATATGTGATACGTCACAGGAAAATGAGTCACAAGTCGCTAAAATTGGATTTTTGAGATATCATCATATTTGACAAGATGAGATCAAGCCGATTTCAATGATGGTAACAACTAAGACAGCTAATAAGTAGTTATATATTTGTGTATGCAAGGTGGGGGGGGAATTAATCATATTTCTGATTTCTGAATAGTCACTCACTATAAATTAAGTTAAATATACTCCTTAGGATAACCTCAAATATGTATAGATATTTTCGATATACAGTCTTGAAATTTGATGCGCTAAACACTCCAAAAATGAGAACATTCTGAACAAGGGTTCCCGTGAAAAAACATTAAAAAATTATCATTGTTTGCGACTTGTGACTCATTTCTGTGTAATACGTCACACATATTCTGGTGACGTCACCCCATTGCGTGCTCCCTGGTGCCCGGGGTAGTATATCAACACTCATTGTCTCAAGATGCATTACTTCACTGTATGGGTCAAATTGTCAGAAAATGCACAATTCAACTTCGCCAATCTTCTCAAATCACCCAAATTTCAGATGAAAATAAAGTTCAAAATACCGTTCAACCTAGCCAAACAGAATGCTAGAATCAATGCAATGCCGAATATTTTCGAATTTACCTAGTATTGGCCAAATTGCAGCCTAATTTAGCCAAATTTACTAAATGTGTACAGCTGCCAATTGTGCATTTACTGACAATCTGACCCGTATCCACAAGCTGCATGGTGTTCTATTAGCCCATGGTGTAGTATACTGCTATCTGTTATATTGTTTGAGTGGGCAGTTTCCAGTGCAGATTTTATGGATGGGGTAATATATATAATTTTATTACATATTATTGAATATGGCATGGCCATATCCTACGTGTGGAATATGCAGCAGCATTATTCAACGATGCAGTGTTTACTCAGTTTAATGGCGAAATTCATTACATGTGACAGTCATGTGACAGGTTATTAAAGACTTAATACAAAGATATATTACATGTTAGTTTTTAACAAGTAAGCATGTAAGACTTACACCAATATATTTTTATTCGTTTTAAGGCTATATATGTAAATCCGACTACAAGTTAACACCAACCTCTAACAAAAATGTTATCTCTTCAGTAACTAACTATAAATGTTCATTGTTAAACGAGTTTAGGGAGGGTTTGGTTGGGTGTCTATGACAGAAACTCTTAACCTTTTTTTACATACTTAGAGAGATAATGCACAAAAATGTGGAAATAAATGTCTTAAATGCCAGGTATTTGATAGGAATGAGAGTGACGAATTGTACATTTTCTGACCCGCTGACACTTGAGTCGACAAAAAATGTACAGTTCGCCTTCTCCCATCCTCTCAAATAATACACATTTAAGACAAAAAATGAGCATCAAAATACAATTCAACACAACCGAATATATTTGTTGACTCAAAGCTATACCAAATATATATCAGATATATATAAGTATTTACCGTTCTCAGCCTAATTTAGCAGAATCTGACTAAATGAGTAGAGACACCTATTGTACATTTTCTGAACCGCTGACTTGTATGCTGGTTCAGCTATGCATGTATTAAGAACTGTTAGTGCCTGCTTGTTCTAACTTACCCAACTGGTGCATGGACATATTCACAAAGCGCCAAAGAGTCAGCTGGAAGTTGCCTACCAAATCTGTTATACTTCCCCACTAAGTGCATGTGATTGTCTGAGGTGTCTTGGTGGTGTTGGGTGGAGGAGGGGGTAAGGTCGGGGCTGTCATATATAGCCCTGGGTACAGGTTTTAAAAAACTGCCAGCGCAAACAAAACAATCAAGTTTGGGGAAACACCCACTTGAACTAAATTATATGATGTGTATGTACATAGTCGTCGGACAAAGCGGCCCACTAGACAAACCCAGCTCACAGTGTTGGGTCGGGTTAAACGCACCCAGTTGATGTATTTTTGATTGAAGGCCTGCGATGCAATTATATTATCAATAATTATTTCTAATTCCATGAGTACATTTAAAGGTTTGGTGACATTTGCAGGTTTGGGAAATAGTCAGGAAATAGAGCTGCCGTTTAATATTAAATCTTTTCACGATGTGATCCTGATACATTATAAACTAAGATATCAATAAAAGAACATGACTGAAAGCTATGCTAAAAGTGACCTTACTTATGGCCTTGACTTTGATGCAATCCGCTCGTTTGGTTTTAGAGTTCCTTCTGTAAATATATTCTAGAATTCCTGAAATAGACGCTTATAAGTATTTGATATCCAACCAAACCGCGGAGAATTGCTGTTCCAGTGCACGTGACTTCAAACGGATCGCTGATTGGTGGATTCCAAGTGGCCAAGTGACTTTAAACTAACTCCCAGCTAATTTCTGTCGAAAAATTGAATTTTCTATTTTGTGATACAAATAAACAGTTGATTAAAAAGCCACCTAAAAATCAATGATCTCACAAATCATTCATTTTGGTATATATCCGACTTCTTTTAATATGGCTAGTGTTCACCTAGGGAATCCTTGATGAAATTGAAAGAGCAAGAGTTTAACAAATTGTATTTTTGAAACAGGAGAAGGTCAGTGACCTCTGCCCACGCCATTAGCTAGTGTTGCATGTGATTCTCTGCTGGATACATCCATGCTGGATATATATATGGGTCAGATTTCCAGAAAATGTACAATTGACAGCTGTACACATTTAGTAAATTCTGCTAAATAAGGCTGCAATTTGGTTAATACTAGGTAAATTCGGCATTGTATTGATTCTAGAAATCCGTTTGGTTAGGTTGAACTGAATTTTGAACTTTATTTTCGTCTGAAATTTGGATTATTTGAGAAGATTGGCGAAGTTGAATTGTACATTTTCTGAAAATCTGACCCATATATGGGTCCGGTCGTCAAACGTGTACATTCAATAGCTCTACACACTTTCTAAAAGACATCCTGTTGTTTATTTAGACTAGAAAATGAAAAATACTATACATCTGAGTATATTCGTTTTTGTAAAAGAAAATCTGCTTATCTAGGTTAGAAAATTAAAAATAATAGGTGTATCTGAGTGTATTTGATATCTAAAAAATAACATTTACTCAGGTATCATGTTTACAATGGTACACTCTCGCTAGCGGTCTTCATTATGGCCTGAAATACTACATAGAAAAATAAATTGTGTGAGGTGGTGTGGTTTGAAATGATATTTTAAAATTAAAACTAATTGAAATTGATGAAATATAATAAATCGATAGTCACATTTCGCAATCTATACATATTCAGATTCTCTATGAGAGTTTGGTTGCATTGAACTGTATTCTGAACCTCATTATTCTCTAAAATTCGGGTTATTTGAGAGGAATAGTGAAGGCAAGTTGTACATCTTTAGAGGACCTGGCCCATGGTCTTGCATGAAAGGCCCTACTGAATACTTATATGCTGGGGGTGTAGCTCACTGGGATAATGGATGCTAAGTGACATGGGCTTTAACAGGCAGATAAATTCATCCTGGCCACAGGTCAACGAACCTGACTGAGATGCGGTGCTTCATCCTTTCAGGTTTCTAGTAGTCTCAATATATCAAATAGCACAATACACTTTAATACAGTTTAGCCTATGTACTATCATTATTATTAGCAGTCTTACTGGGAACATTTTGCCATGATTAGAGAATGGTTCACTTGAAAGAAGACCGAGAAAATGGTAGTTATATCAATAAGACATCGATTTGACACAATAGGTCAAATTAGGATATTGTCTGACAATGCAGCTTTGTATTGATGTAGATTAGATTAGATTAGAAAACATTTTTATCAGCATCAATGCGAGAGGATCTCTCCGGAGGTTCTCAACCTCTTTATGGCTTTACAATCGTCTGTTGTAGAATACAGTGTCGCTCCTATTAATGACCGGAGCGATTCTCTACAATATATACAATTGTCAAATGGTTGAATCGTGTTGTAATATGACACTCAATGTACGAAATTGTTACATAATTTTCTCTCTCTCTCTGATGTACACCTATGTTGTATGAGAGGTGCAATTAGCTAGATAGCTGAGTAGTTATTTAACTTTTGGATACTTTATTTGGAATGAGAATAAGGCAAGGTTTACGTTTTATTTTTCGTCATTGCTATGGTTGTATGGTAAATAGTGAATTTATTATACATTTCAACATAACTGAACAAGTTCTTGAACTACTCTTTGTGATGGTATACTACCATCTAATGTTGTATATTTTACCAGGCTGTTTAGTTAGGTCAATCTTTCACTAACGTCTTGGGGTAGTATACTACCATGTATTACTAATAAAACTACTCTTCGAATATTGGCAATGGATCTCTTTGTGTCACTGACAACCATCTAGGCAGCAAGCACACATTTTATTTCTTTAGTTCTGAAAATTCCCCTTCTTAGACGCAATGAAATAATCAAAGAACTTCTTTTTAAAAATCGTCAAAAATAGAGGAATATTTCCAGTCAAGTCCAGACCGTACAAAAAGCAAGAATCGCACAGTAGCTGAGCAATTCTTCTCAGCACCACCCAGTGACAACAAATGGAACTTATTTATAGAGATCGTTATTTCCGCTTCCGCTGTGACGTCATCAAATGGCGTGTGAGTGGGTGGTAGCAGCTTCGTTTCTCTTCCACCTTTAAATCTATTATTTATTTGCCTTAAACAGAGCATCGCATCGATTAACTGACAGAACTGCTATCACAGAATTTGAGGTTAACAAGGTTTTATGTAGCAAAGCAGCCGCGGCTCCCTTGCAAGTATTCGTAGGGTTAAACAGGTAAGACACGCACAATTGGCATTTACCATTCCTTAAGACACCCAAACCCATTTTTTTATTCAGTTAATTCAGTATAGTCATCTTCTCAGTTTCTATATTTGTTATGTGTTGCAGGGAAATGAGTCACAAGTTGCAAAAAAGATATTTTTTAAAGTGATTTTTTCATAAAATCTCTTTATTGGAATGTTCTGATTTTTTGGGGTTCAGTATTTCCCTATATATGGGTTGCAAGATTGTTTGAGATCATGCATTTCCCTAGGTGATAGGCTTTGCGACATAGATGAGATGCATAAGGTTCAGAGCGTCAGAAAATGTACAATCGCCAGTCCTACACATTTAGTAAATTCAGCTAAATTAGGCTGGCAAATGATTAAAACCAGGTCTATCTGAGTCCATTTGATATAGGGTTGATTAAAAAAAGGTTTTTGTTCATGTTGAACTATATTTCAAAGCTCAACTTTGTCTTAAATTTGGGTTATGTTAAAGAATTTGTGAAAGCAAATTGTATATTTTCGGCCGACAAACCATAAATCCCCACATTGAACAGACTAACTAAGCTTGTACATGTCTAGTAGGCTTTGACCATGCAGGCAAAGTAAGAAGAGCGGGAAAGCAGTTTATCAAATAAGGGACGCGGCGCCTAAATGATGTTACAAGAAGCTTCCTTTTCTTACTTCCGGTTCAGCAAGCCATTATGAACTAGGTTAGCCAACCGGAAGGCACTTCAGAAAATTTATCATGGCAGTAACATTTTTACCTCCAGCCTCTTAAAAAATGCCATGCTTGAATTGTGTTGTAAGAAAATGAAGTGGTTTAAGTTGGTTTTCACAGAGGATGAATGCTATGTTCTGTTTTGCAGATTTGCTGTCGGATTCTATAGATTCCTTTTTAAAAAACGACAGGTTTGAATTTTACTAGCACGAGAATGCAGTCATAATTATTATGCTTCTTTTTCAGTGTGATTCGCTTGGTGATTGTAGTCATTTGAGGTTTAGATGGAAATGCCGTTGAGTCTTATAACTATTCTCATCTTATCTAAAATTGTTATAGATGTATTCAATTCAAATGTTCTATATGATATATGTATTCAGTATAAGAACTCTATAGCCTCTCTAGAAGGCAGTACATGATACTTATATAGCCTTGTTGGCCTAATGCCCTTTTTCTATGTAATATTCTATGTAATTAACAAAATAAGACCTTTTCTATGGGAAATGTGAGGACGCTTGTCAAACCTGACTAATACTTGTATATTGTATGCGCCTATATCTTCTAACTTATGTATTGATAATTATTTAGCTATCCCTTTACCACAACCACTACCTATATATTATTACTACTCTCTTTCTCTCCTCAAACATCCAAATGAAGCAATTAGTTTTGGGGAGCATTTTGAAAAAGAGGGTTTTGGGTGAAAAGTAGTACAACAAATCTTTTCGGACATTAAATGAAAGCCGAGGTACCGAACATTCCGATTATCATGATCTCCCATTCTTGAAAGTGTCCATTTGACCTTTAATTCGGTGTCAACGGTCAAAGTTCACCAAAATAAAAGGGTAATGTGAAAAATTCCTTTTCTTGCTGTCGCTTTGTAAACTATGCAGTAATTTCCCCTTTTTCAAAACCCGCCCCAGGACTTTAAAATATATTGAACTTTTATAAAATAATAGAAGTTTACAAATAATGTTATAACGAAGAATATTCTCTAATAAGAAGCTGTCTTTGGAATGTGTAAAGGTTGGGCAGCAGCCTTGCCATTTTACTTCTAGCAATTAAAAGAATAATTCCATCAAGGTTTCATTGTATTCTGAGAAATAAATCCATTTCCTTGCTGGTGGCTGCCATTCTGTGGTACCACAGGGACCTGGTATTTAGTGGTTGTCGATGTGTACAGTCTCACATATACCCGTACAGCAACCGTGAACTCTAGATATCTCTCAGTGGAAATGCTGTGTTGTATTGTTGTTGTATGGCATTATATCAGGGTCTGCACCTTTGGTCAAGGCTTTTCAGTGAAGTTCCATTTCCAGTGATTTTCCAGGCCCATTTCAGTGATTGTTTTCAGGACTCTAATGATGGGACCAGGGGTTGTAGTTGTTATTGTACATAGGCTAATGGTGTATTTTTTTTAAAACAAGTTTTGCATTAAAAAAAAAGAAAGAAAGGTTGAGCATTCAGATTTATATCAATGACTATTTGTTTGATTTGTGAGTCACTCAGTTTATGATGTGAGAGGGGTGGATCAAGGGAAAGTGTACTGTAAGAAAGTAAACATCTTCGAAAATTTCAAGGCCATTCAATAGATTCCAACATGATGCCCATATGATGATTTTCCAGGCCCTACGACCCAAATGCCCTTTTTCTAGGCCTTAAATGTATTCCAAATGTACAATATTCTTTTTACCTCTACATTATTTATGAATACATTTTTTCCAAGTATACAAGTCAGATTATTTTCTTTCCAGAAAGAAGACATCTATTTATAACAATATTTAAATGAAAAGTTCAAATATCCAGTAGAATAAGGTGGCAATATATGACAATAGAGAGGTTCCGCAAGTAAACCTATCTTGATTACGTAACCATATCTGTATCTTATAGTCGCATTTTTATGTATAAAAAGATAAATTGTGCGATGAAACATTTTGCTTGCTATGTTTCGCTACGTTTTTCTGCCATGTTTTGGTAAACCTTTCTTCCTTTTAATGTATGTTTGTATATCAGAGATACGGACGTTTACATATAGGTTAAACTTGCTGAACCTCCCTTATAATACATAACATATTCACATTACAATGGAAAGATCAAATTATTAAAATCATTATTATGTAACTGATGAATTAATAAATATTCGTACACAGCCTTACAATTACTCAAAACATTACTCAAAATATCTTTTCATGAAAAGCGGTAAAACTTAAGTTCTTAAAATAGGCAAAAGCAAAACATATCAAAAGTCTTTTGCAATAAAAAGGAAAAGCAAGTACACAAATGTCTCAATTTACTAGATTTTATTGACTATAAAACAATTATCAAATGTCTTGTGTAAAGGTGAGTAACAGCAACAATGTTCAAACAAATTATCCACTTTATTAATTGAGTAACAGAGTGTGTCCTAAAAAGGACAGTTTTGGAACAAATCTACCACTTTTATTCATTATCAAGCATGTAAAGCTATAAAAACTTTATTTATATGTTTTGTGAAATTAAAAAGGACAGTTTATTTTCTGAGAAGAGCAGTTTATGAGGTGTTGTGAAAAGAACAGTTTTGAGAGAAGTTGTTCTGAAAAGAACAGTTTTGAGAGAAGTTGTTCTGAAGAGAACAGTTTTGTGAGTTGTTCTGAAAAGAACAGTTTTGTGAGGTGTTCCGAAAAGAACAGTTTTGTGAGGTGTTCTGAAGAGATCAGTTTTGTGAGGTGTTCTGAAAAGAACAGTTTTGGGGCCACAAGTTCTGAGAAGAACTGTGGGAGAGCACATCTATGGTGGAGGCATGCATAGAGGTCACCTTGAGCTGGTGGAGGTGAGGGGGAGCCACTCAGATACACACCTGAAACACAGAAAATAATACATACATTAGTATAAACATATTTAGTTATACACACATGTATACATGCATAAAAGATCATTTTCATTCTGGACTTGACATCCTCAATGTTTCTTAAATTTGTTACAATGAAGGTATACGGTAACACAAAAGGTAATGAAGTGATATTAGCACAAAAGGTAACAAAGTGATATAGTTATAGCACAAAAGATAACAAAGTGGTATAGTTGTAGAATAGTCTTTATTCCTGATATAGGTGAAGTACATGGTGGTGTAACCTTGGTGTTATTAGGCAGGTAACTAATTAAACAATGGTCGGTCGGCCCCTTATATGATTGTATTAGATTATTACATCTAAATATTATTTCCCAGGTTAGGAACATAGCAGTAGACCTTGATCTTACAACTACATATCAGATGTATGCCTTCTTTTTGTATCTCATTGTATGCCTTCTTTTTGTATCTCATTTACCAAATGCAAAAAAAAATAATAAGTTGAATTGAATTGAATTGACTACAAGCATTTTATGAGACGATTACGATTTTGCGCAGCAACAGTATAAGTATGAGTATGACGAGTAATGATGCCCAGTGACCTTATGAATCCTGACTTGAAGAGTGAGAGTTATAAGGGGGGAGGTGCAGGGAGGGTTAGGGGAGTGAGGGGGCTGGTGAAGGAGGAGGAGGCAGGGGCTGTGATTTAGGTGATACAGCCTACCCGAGTCTCTCTGCATCACCCAGGTGTCCCACGCCTATATAACTGCTGCCATACAGTACCTCACTTAGATGACCTGCTCCTCCTCAGCTTGCAGCGAGTAACTCTAGCCAGCAGCCAGCTATTTATAGATGTCTCCTACTCTCCCTGTCTATGGGGCATCTCAATATATACAGGGGAGTGGATGGGGGATGGGGGATAGGGGATAGGGGATAGGGGAGTGGGATGTGGGATCTGGAGATGGTGGGATGGGGATGTGGTGGGATCGGGGAATATGGAGCTGAGGATAGGAGAGTGAAATCGCCAGAAAATGTACAGTTCTCCTTCAGCAATCCACTCAAGTAATCGTCATTTAAGACATAAATCGGGTTCAAAATACAGTGCAATATAACCTAACAGACTGTTTAAATCAATACCAATATCAATACCAAATATATTCAGATATACCTAGTATTGACCATGTTTCAGTCTAATTAAGCAGAATTGACTTAATGTGTAGATCCGCCAATTGCAAATTTTCAAAAATCTGACCCAGGAGATTGAGAGGTTGGTTCAAGCTTGGGAATCGGGGGATGGGGGATTAGGGATAGGGATGGGGAATTCTGTGAGCGTGTATCAGTATGATTAATCTGAATAAAAAAACATTTGATAAAAAATAATTGTAGTAGGCGATGCAGAATTGAATTGAATATACATCCATTGAAACCTTTGTTCCCAGGTAGAGCTCTGTTATAAGGTTAGCAGTTTTTCAATGGCATCCAATATTTGTCCTAGGCACACTACAGGTTGATTGATGGCCATGTTTGTAAGTGTGTTGCTATGTTATATAGACACATTGTTTACATCTAATGCATTAGATATCAAACAATGTGTCTAGAGTGAGTCATGGTCCTGGGTAAGACCTTAAAGTGCCTTTCTGTCTCTTTTTCTTTGTCTCTCTCTCTCCCTTCTTCTCTAACTCTATTTCCTGGGTAAGATCATAAACTGCCTCCCTCTCAGCTCTCCCTGGGTAAGACCATGAAGTGCCTTTCTGTCTCTTTTTCTCTGTCTCTCTCCCTTCTTCTCTATCTCTATTCCTGGGTATGATCATAAACTGCCGCCTCTCAGCTCTCCCTGGGAAAGACCATAACGTGCCTTTCTGTCTCTTATTCTCTGTCTCTTTTTCACTCCCTTCTTCTCTATCTCTATTTCCTGGGTATGATCATAAACTGCCTCCCTCTCAGCTCTCCCGCCCTTGATATAACCATATTAAATGTGTTGATAAGGGCGTAAAGCAACCAATCTCACTCACTCACTCTAAAGTGAATCCATGTCTTTAAGATGTATGTTTTTAGAGTATTCTATCATATGGGTGAAATCGCCAGAAAATGTATAATTCGCCTCCACGAATCCTCTCAAATAACCCAAATTTAAGGCAAAAATGGGGATCAAAATACAGTTCAACATCAATGAACAGATTTGTGTTATCAACATCATGCCGAGTATACTCAGATATACCTAGTATAGAGCTGCTGATTGTAGATCTTCTGACGATGTGACCCTTATGATGAACTCTTGGTTTTAGTATATCCTGCTCCTTCAACCAGCTCATTATCAACCTGTTATATATGCAGCCCTACACGTTGCTCCACTGATGCAATACAAGTGGTATCTTATGATGTATTATACAAGCAGGCTGTATGAGAGGTCCAACAATGGGGGTGCAATAACTAATCAATTTACTTCCAGTGCTGTGCACTGACAAGTTGCATACATTTTCGTCTGATTATGTTTGTCTTTATTCATTCTGATCTAGGATGAATAAATGGCATATGATATAGAATGGCACTCAGTGCAGTAATAAAGTGCATATAATACATATAGAATGGTACTTGGGCAGTAATAAAATGCATATAATGCATATAGAATGGCACTTGTGCAGTAATAAAATGCATATAATGCATATAGAATGGCACTTGTGCAGTAATAAAATGCATATATGCATATAGAATGGCACTCAGTGCAGTAATAAAGGGCATATGATACATATAGAATGGCACTTGTGCAGTAAACTATGAAGGGCATATAATACATACAGAATGGCACTCAGTGCAGTAATAAAGGGCATATGATACATATGATACACTCAGTGCAGTAATAAAGTGCATATAGAATGGCACTTGTGCAGTAATAAAGGGCATATATATGATACATATAGAATGGCACTCAGTGCAGTAATAAAGGGCATATATATGATACATATAGAATGGCACTCAGTGCAGTAATAAAGGGCATATAATACATATAGAATGGCACTCAGTGCAGTAATAAAGTGCATATAATACATATAGAATGGCACTCAGTGCAGTAATAAAGGGCATATGATACATATAGAATGGCACTCAGTGCAGTAATAAAGGGCATATAATACATATAGAATGGCACTCAGTGCAGTAATAAAGTGCATATAATACATATAGAATGGCACTCAGTGCAGTAATAAAGTGCATATAATACATATAGAATGGCACTCAGTGCAGTAATAAAGTGCATATAATACATATAGAATGGCACTCAGTGCAGTAATAAAGTGCATATAATACATATAGAATGGCACTCAGTGCAGTAATAAAGGGCATATGATACATATAGAATGGCACTCAGTGCAGTAATAAAGTGCATATAATACATATAGAATGGCACTCAGTGCAGTAATAAAGTGCATATAATACATATAGAATGGCACTCAGTGCAGTAATAAAGTGCATATAATACATATAGAATGGCACTCAGTGCAGTAATAAAGTGCATATAATACATATAGAATGGCACTCAGTGCAGTAATAAAGTGCATATAATACATATAGAATGGCACTCAGTGCAGTAATAAAGTGCATATAATACATATAGAATGGCACTCAGTGCAGTAATAAAGTGCATATAATACATATAGAATGGCACTCAGTGCAGTAATAAAGTGCATATAATACATATAGAATGGCACTCAGTGCAGTAATAAAGTGCATATAATACATATAGAATGGCACTCAGTGCAGTAATAAAGGGCATATGATACATATAGAATGGCACTCAGTGCAGTAATAAAGGGCATAGTACATTATATATTTATAATATAAATCCTTCATCACAAATGGAGTCATGACACAAGAATACCAGGTCCAGATTCACAGGGTCACTGAGACGCCTTATAGACCTTCCTCATCCAGTTAACCTGGATGAAAATTGCTCTGTGCAATACCTGTACCTTCCAAGCACCACCACCACCACCACCACTACATATATAAAAGGTCCCCGCGCATAACTCACACACACGTACTAGAGACAGCGAGTGAGGAACAGGAGGAGAAGCGATGAGGGCCAAAACTGCTGACTTGACAGAAGCACGCTTCCCCCTCCCCTCCACACCTCCCACCCCCCAACTCCCCTGTGGTAACAACCCAGGCCAGCCATAAGTCCTACTGAAGGAACACGGCTACAACCAGGAGGAGGGGGGAGGGGGTTGGGAAGGGGGAGGGGGGAGTTATTTTAAGAAGGACCCTGACATAGGAATTGGAGACAAGCTGATTGCGGCAGGAGTAGTGTGAGGTTGTTGCTCCTCCCCTAATCCTAGCCCTCCTTACTGTCCTATTCCATCATAACCTTCCCTTTCTGCTCTCTTCCCCTTCCCTAATGCTGCCATTTATTTTCTTTCTCTCTATCCCTCCTTCTCTGCACTCCTATATTCATTTCTTTTCCTGTGACTGACATTATCTCTCTCTTGCTCTGTCTCACTCTCACTGTGTGTGTCTGTGTGTCGCTTTCTCTCTCTCTCTCTCTCTCTATCCATCATCCTCTCTCTCTTCTCTCTCTCTCCCTCTCTATAGCCACCCTCCTCTCTGTCCCTGTCTCTCTCTCCCTCTTGTCTTTTCTCTCTCCCTCTCCCTATCCACCCTCCTCTCTCTCACTCCTTCCCTCTATCCACTCTCCCCTCTCTTTTCTCTATCCCTCCCTCTTTCTGTCCACTTTCCTCTCTGTCACTCCCTCTTTCTCTCTTCTCTATCCCTCCCTCTCCTCTATCTCTCTCTATCTCCCTCTCTTCTCTATCCCTCCCTCTCCTCTATCTCTCTCTATCTCCCTCTCTTCTCTATCCCTCCCTCTCCTCTATCTCTCTCTATCTCCCTCTCTTCTCTATCCCTCCCTCTCCTCTATCCCTCTCTCTGTCACTCCCTCTCTCCCTCTCTTCTCTATCCCTCCCCTCTCTCTTCCCTCTATCCTCATTCTCCCCTACCACCACTACCGTCTCCTCGTCCTCTGTCCTCTTCCCTCCAACCTGCCCACCACAAGAGACCCATGTCTGGGGCTGCTGTTGCTGGCTGAGGCTTCTTATAGAGCTGCTCCTATTTGAGCAACTCTTATTTAACGTCACAGTAGTGGGATACCCAGCATTAACACAAGGCTCTCTATGTGTCCCTATGTATATGGCCTGCTCTTCAGTATTCTCCCTCAATCTCAGTGTATCTCTCTCTCTCCGTGTGTACGCCTGTACACTCCTTGTCCACCTCTATGTCGCTTCTCCTACTCTGTCAGTCTCTCTCATAGCCTTTGTCCTCTCTAGATTTCTCTCCCTTCCTTTTGCTTTCTCCCTCTCTGCCACATTGCCCTTCTCTGATTCTCATTCTCTCTTCTCTGTCTTTTTCTCACACTGGCCTTCTCTCTGTTTTTTGATATTTTCGTCTCAACTTTTCTGAAAGCCTCTGCCTTCTCTCGCTTTCTCTCTTCCTAATGTCTTTTCCTTGTTTCTCTGGCTCTCTCCTACTTTCTCTTTGAGACTGTCTTTCTCTCACTCTGGCTCACTCTCTATCTCTTCCGATATTTTTGTTTCAACTTCTATCTAAGCCTTTGTCCTCTCTCTCTCTCTCTCTCTCTCTCTCTCTCTCTCTCTCTCTCTCTGTCGCTCTTCCTTTTGTTTCCTCTCTTTTCTTTCTCTGACTCTCATTCTCTTTTTCTCTGACTCACAGTCCCTCAATCTGTCTCTCTGTCACTCTCGCTCTCTCTATTTCTTGTTCGATATTTCTATGGCCCTCTGTCTCTGTCTCACGCCATCTCTCTGTTCTGTCTCTATCGCTGCCTCTCTGCCTTTGTCTCTCTCCCCCGTCCTCTCTATGTATCCCCACGTGTGTATTACCTTCCTTTAATATGTCTGTCCATTATCATGATGTTAGTTCTTGTAAACAGCATTTGTATGGTGACTTGATTCATGCATATTATGTTAACCTACAGTTGTATTAACTTACTAATGTATTTACACCCTCAAATCTTACATGGGTCAGGTTATCAGAAAATGTACAATCAACAGCTCGACACAATCAGTAAATTGTGCTAAATTAGGCTGATAAATGAATAATACTAGGTACATGTGAGGGTATTTGGTTGATTCAAAAGATCCATGTGGTTATGTTTAACGGTATTATGACATATATTATAATACTATTACTGATTTCTGTCTTTAATTTGCGTTCTTGAGGTGATTGGTAAAGGCGAATTCTACATTTTCTGACGATCTGATATTAACCATGAGCCAGAAGAGACTCCAGCTCTATATGTCCACTAACAGTAACACGGGCGACATTATCGTTAGCCTAAGCACCTTACGTCATCCACAATAATCATTACGTCATGACCAATAGCTCTTACGTCATGTACAAGGAGTGTTACGTCATAATGGACGTCAGATCGCGAGGGATTGTCCCCAGAATGACATGACATGAATCAAAGGTAAACAAAGCTTCTCAATATAAAGCTTAATTGTTTACAAGTGTATAATAGGGACTTGTGTAATGATCAGGGGGTGGAGTGGAGTCAGGAGACATTGTATTGTTGATCATCCAGGGGTTGTATGCAGCCATTTGGCCACGACATATACTATAGCAAGATTACCATAGTGCCAAGTGCAGGGGGACTATACACCTATACCACCAGTATAAGCCAAGTAAAGACAGGGCTCCACCAGACCATACGCTTGCTGCGGCTAATATCCAGTTTTATAGTTATTTTCATTTCTTAATTATACTAAGGAATCTATGTTGCACAACCTATCAAGACTCCCCTCTGACCAGCTCCATTTGTTATTACATATTCGGATTGAGAATGTACAGATCTAAGCTGTGGTGAAGGCAGAGGGAGACAATCGTCAGTGGAGTCAAATTACTAACTGGCCTACAAGGCATGTCCACCAAATACTTCACATCATGGTTATCTTGCTTTTATTCCATGATTTTCCATGGTTTCACCAATTGTGTAAGTGTTGGCTACTGTCGATACTATGGCAGGGTTAATTATGCTGTACACTTGGTGAGTGGGGTGTATAGTTGATGTACTCTACACTCATGGACCAATCCTGGAATGAAGTATTTTATTTTATCCTCCTACCATTGCTTGCAATCATGCAACAAGGCTAGCCTGATATTCCATATGATCTCTACCCAGAGGAAAGGACATACCATCATAATTTCATTTTAATATTTTATATTTCCAGGAATGAAACAAGGTATGAGGATCATTAGCCATTAAGGCTACTGACGAAACATGGAGAAATTCAGAAGAATGCACATTAACAACAAATTATAAATGATTTCGAAGTAAAATGAACAAGTGGAAAGCCATGTAAATATTGTTTTTTTATTTTCGTTGATGTAAGCGGTCGGCCCGGAAGCGGACTGGTCTGTTGGGCAATTAGATCATTTGGTTGTGTTGCTGAGGCCGGTCTATGGGTCCACGGTCCTGGGCCAGTAGACCCAGCCGAGGCAACACAACCAAATGATCTAATGGCTTTAGTCGCCATTTGTTGGGATGTTACTGTCATTAACAACAAATTATAAAGGATTTCGTAGCAAACTGAACTAGTGCAAAACCGTTTTTTATTGTTTTATTATTTTCATTGATGTAAGCAGTCGGCCGGAACTGGACGACCAACAATAGTAGGCTTGGTCTGTACACCTATGACTGCGGGGTCTATCCCAACAAATGGCGACTAAACTAAAGGGAAAGAGGAGGAGGAGGATGGGGTGATGTAATCGGATAAGGTGAATTAATCCCGCTAATCACGGGCGAAGGTATCATTTTGTGACCAAGATTGATGTCCACATGCTGACCTAGCGGGTCAAGGGTGAAGGTCAAACCAAGGGTCCTGAAATATATATGAGCTTCCAGTACAGATGAGCAAGATGATAGGACGTGCGCGGGGAGGCGGGGGAGGATGGGGAGGGAGAGGAGATCGTGTGTGGAGGACGATGGGGAAGTGGAGAAGTTAAGGAGGACGAGGAGAGGAGGGGGAGCGGGGATGGTAGTTGGAGGGGGAGGAGGATGGGGAGGGAGAGGAAATTAAGGATGGGAGGAGAAGGATTAGGGAGGAGAAGAAGGAAGTGGAGGAGGAAGAGTAGGAGGAGGAGGAGAAAGGAGGGAAGGAAGAGTAGGAGGAGACAGGAGGGGAGGAGAAAGAGTAGGAGGGGGAGGGGGAGGAAGAAGATTAGGAGAGTAGGAGGAGTAGGAGGAGTAGGAAAAGTAGAAGGAGGAGGATGAAGAGTAGGAGGAGTAGGAAGAGGGGGAGGACGATGAAAAGAAGGATTGGGGAGAAGGGGAGGGGGAAATGAAGATTTGGGTGGACACCAATGGGGATATGGACGACCATCAAAGTAACCATTTTTTTCAGATTCAATTATGGTAACCACAAAAAAACAAACGAATGTTTAACAAATAGGTTTCTATTTTAAATTTAAGAAAAGGTAAAGGAGGATATCAAATCAATTTTTCAACCTCACTTTTATTTTGCCACTGCCCCCATTATTCAGGCAATACTTAAAGTAGCATTCACACCTAAATCGGCAGAAAATCTATTTCTTCAAAAACAGATCTCATCGTTAATCTTTTCTGCTAAATTCGATGTGATTACAGATAAGAATATTTCTATGAGCAAAACTTGCTTCAGCTCTACCAGCCTTTAACGAGAGGATTACGATTATGGCAAGCAATGGTGACAGACTGTCAACTAGTCAACATTTTGTTCTCATCATGGATAAATAATGTTTAATTCCAGATATGATGGGAAAGATTCGACCCACAAGTAAAAAAAATCCTACTTTTTACCAACTTCTTTCACTGAAATCATTTTTTAATAAATTCCCAGATATGATGAAAAAGATTGGACCAAACAAAGCAGAAAATCCTACTATTTACTAACTTCTTTCGCTGGAAACACAACTTTAAGATGCCTTCCTCAACTGCCTACTGGAGAGCGAGCGGACATTTGGCAGCAAGGTTGAGTTGTGAATGTGCCCATGGTTGACCAGGCACATAAAGTGCATTACTCGCACCCGTGGCGAGTATTGCACTGGGCACCGCAGCGAGTAATTGTATTAGACAACCAACTAATCCCTAGAGTCAATAAAAAAAGCACTTATTTGGCCCAATTCGGCATTGGGATTGAACGCCATTTTGGTTTATGATTCGCAATGCATCTGTGGATGGAACAGGGGGGGGGGGGAGATGTGTTCAAGTCTTCATCCATTTTTCCCAAGAGTCAAGAGTCAATAATACATTTATTTCGACCTTGTGTGAATTGAATGTGCCAGGAATACCAGGGGTACATTGCTGAAGAATTCTTAATCCTATCGTTACTCGTACTTTTGCTGGTCGTAATCGTTATATCGTTAATAAAGCCAGAGTTGCTCCTGTAAATACTGTTATCTTTAATTGTGAAACTGATTAAATAATGATTAGATGTGATTCTGAGCATCTGTTGCAAAATCAAAATTGCGAGAATGTTTTCACAAATATCACAGCCTGTATAAATCATCTATGAAAACCCAATGCATCTAGGGAAAGATGGGGTCTTGTGGTACGGAAACATGTATAACATATGGATATTGACATTAAAGCATTGAACATGAGATGTTTTCTGTAGACTGTACCATTAGCCGGACTCACTCAAGTCGTATGAATGCATTCACCACATTTGGAGCCTATGCATTAAATATATCCTTGCATTTCTAAGGTCATCGTATATTTAGCAAAAATCAAATTATCAAAGTTAAAATCTTGAAGTACTTATTATATGCCCCTAATGTTTACCATCATTAGAATCCGCTTGATCTCATCTCATCCAAAATCGATTTGCATGTTTCACTGCGCATGTCTATTACACTGCATGCTTGGATGGATTCAGTTCAAATCTGACATACAAATATTTAGCAACATTTTCTTTCTCGAAAATTGCAAGGATCATTTCACCAATATCTTAGCTTGTGTAAATGAAAGGTGAAGTCTCATTTCACGGAAACATGTGAAACACATGGCTATTTACATAAGATCACTGTTAAATATTCCATGCTGAACATAACATGTTTCTATAGATTTTACATCGACATACAACTCCCATAATTACATGTGAATCAAGATACAAGATGGCAGCCATGCAAATGCCCTATAGTCTTAAACCCAGCACACACAGGGACGATTTGCCCCCCGATTTGGTTTCCCCCGATGAATCCTATGGTTTCATTTCAAATCCTGGTTTATGTTTTTTGAAATAACATCAACCAGGATTGGAAATGAATTCCTAGGATTCATCAGGATACCCAAATCGGGGGACAAATCGGCTGTGTGTGGGCAGAGTTTTAGTCTGTACCTCCCAGAAGTTGGACCAATCTTTACCCCACTACTACAGCTTTAAGGCAGCTAGGATAGGTATCGCTAGGGCAGTAGACAGGGGTTAATACAATCCCCCCATTCCTCAGTCGTGGCCACCCATGATGGAGAAAATCGATTGTGGCAGCATAATATTGAATTATTTCTCCTCTCTCATCTTTACTGTCTTCCCTGAGTATATGGAGGAGAGCAGGGGGTTCAGATTCCTCCTCACCCCCTGGACGGTCTAGGCCCAAACCCTCAGATCAGATGAGAATGGTATGTCAGTGATTGGACGCCCACTTCGCTAATCGGTTTCCTGGCCTAGGACTAGACGTACTGATGGGATTATTATGACATTTTGCAGTCTTAATGGAATTACAATCGCACTTTACAGTTTGAGGTGAGAGGCTTTCCCTCCATTTGAAGGGATTCTCTCATATTTGGGCCTAGACTGTATGTGCTCAGTAACGACCAAAATAATGGAAAAACAAAATAAAGTAAAATTATGTAAGTTCCGTTGTCAGTTAACGTCTAAGATTATTCATGTGCCTTTGTTTAAAATGAACAAATTCCTGATACAAGCAGTCCATTATAGAATTTCCGAGGCTTCAATCTTCGCCTTGAACGGACCAGGGGCTTTAACCACCCTAGGCAGAGACTAAAAGGATTAGAGTGCACCAGTAGCCCCTCAATGTCAATAATTGATACTTTAATACAGCCGCAAAATGTGCGCCATTGGCTCGATCATTGATTAAGGAAGTTGAATAATTATAAGAGTATGGGAATCAGCAAATGTACTTGTAATTGGCAGCTCTACACCTTTACTAAATTCTGCTAAATTAGGGCCCTAATCCACTACGCCGATTCTCATGCGATTTTGCCCCACAGAGGACCATTTTCCACTAAATTCCATGAGAATCGGCTTAGTGGACTAGGGACTTTAGGCTGAAAAATCATGAATACTAGGTACATCCAATTGTATTTGATAATTAGATCATTTTAAAAATCTGTTTGGTTATGTTAAAAAGTGTTTTAAAAAGTGTTTTTCTTTTAAATTTGGGTTATTTAATTTGAGAGGGTTGATGAGGATGAATTGTACATTAAATCTTCTGACGACTAACACAAGTTACCCATGGTCTCACCCTCCTCCTGTAGCCTATACCTGACCACGTTTAGTGAGTTGTAAGGTACACACCTGCAAGATACAAAGTGGCAGTGTTAGTTACATATTTTCCTTTTTTCCTTTAGGATGTTCATACAGCAAGTCAAACATTACAGTGAAACAAAATTGTGACAAAATTGTGATGGATACTAATTGCCATGGTTATTCTTCCCACTGCTGTGTTTAGCTATTTACCAATGCTAGTATTTGTAATGCTTATAAAAGCTAATGACATAGAAGTATACATAAATGTGGTTCATATAATTATGTAATGCAGGGATGAGGAAGAGGGGTGAGATGAAGGGTAGTTAGGGGTCGGGTTGGGTGAAATGCATATTTGTAGTGACCCGGTATCGTTTGAGGAGGAGAGATATATAATAAAAGACAGAAGCCTCAATATTATAACTATGATTTTAATGAAGCTCAGGGTGAAATGTTGGTATATTTACACAGTCACATATAAAGGTGTGTGAAGTTCATACATGATGACATTGGTAATGGTATCACAAGGAAATACAGTAAATAGATGGAACGAACTTGCAGGGAGGTACGCCAAGTGCTTATGCACTGAGAGGCTATGGCGGAGAATGATCAATCGAAGGCTTCGCCCGAGATTCATCCACCGTAACCTCGAGGTGCATGAGCACTCGGTGTACCTCCCTGCAAGTTCGTTCCATATTTATTACATCCCTTTTTATTTTGATTAATGATTTAAATCTCATTCTTCGTTAGAAATTCATTTTGAACCCTTAGCTATCTTATTTAGAAAGAAAACGGCAATGACGATTGACAATCAACCGGGTGGGTGATAATAAGAGTCTCGATAAAACGTAAACAAACAACTTGATTCGTCGACCTACTTTTGTTATGCACGTCCAGGTGCATAATTTACATGTTATGCACCTGCTTGTCCAGGTGGTGCATACAATATAAATTGAAATCAACAATATAACACATACAAGTACTCCTGTAAAAGTTGCAGTCTAGGCTCAAATTTGAGAGAGTCCCTTCAAATTGAGGGAAGGCCTCTCGCTCAACACTACAACATGCCATTATAATCCCATTAGGACCGCAAAATAGCAAAATAATCCCATGAGGGCGCCTACTCATGGGAGAGAAAAATCATTAGTGCAGTAGGCGTCCAATCACGGACATACCTTTCTTATCAGATCTGAAAGGCTCTGGGCCTAGACTGGTTGGAGGAAAATAACCTTCCCCCCATTCCTGTTCACCTCATCTACAGGTCTACCTAAACCCACTAAATCCCTCACTACCAAAGTCTGACTCCCTCCCTTAGATCTCTCTCCCCTAAACCTAATCCTGCTTTCCGGCCTCAAAGTTGACTCACACACAAATCGATGACGTATTCATCAGTTGTCACCGGCGTTTCCACCCCGACTCATGACCTCAAGCCTTGTGCTATAAATAACCACCTAAGTAGGTCACTGGAGCGCTCTCTTGTGCATCACGTGGTCTGTATTGAGACACGGGCGTTGTAGTGTCCTCCTTCACTTCCGGGAAGAGAGGCTTGTGGGTAAATATATACAGAGGTTTAAGGTAACAGCTGGGGGTGTAGGAAGCCAGGTTGGGGGGGGGGGGGGTAGGTGCTGTTCACGCTTTTTCTCTCACTCCCGCTCTTCTCACTATATATACATTATATATATACGTCCTTTCTCTGACTCCCTCTCTCTCTTTTTCCTCTTTTTATATCTCCTCTCTCTGTTTCTGGCCCTTTCTGTTCTCCTCTCTCTGTCCCAGTCTCTTTCTCCCTCTATTCTCTCACCCCTCTGTCTTCCTTCACTTCCTCTATGTCTCTTTTTCCCTCTATCTCTCTCCTTTCTCTAGCTCTTCCCTCCATTTCTCTCCCCATCCTTCTCATCTGTAGGTCTAACATTGTCCCCCACCCCATCCCCGTCTAAAACAAGGACAATATTTGAATAGAGATCTGAAGTAAAGACAGGAAAACAGGCCAAGCTGTCCTAATACGGCTAATTCCTCACTGGTCTTGCTGCACATGAGAGAGTCGGTGACAGCTGGTGTGGGGGTCTATACATTCAGCGATAGAAGTCGCATCATGCCAAAAATACTGAAAACGCTCCAATGTCTCATGGAGATGAGAGCAGATAAAATCAATGAGGAATTTACTGTTACTACTACCGCACGGATTATATTAAACTGAGGTAAAAACCTCAAACATTTTGATGACAAAAAAATATCAGAATTCTTTTGGTCAGGAGATTTTAGGGAGGGGAGAGGCAGGGGGAGAAGATGAGACAGGAAGAAGAGAGGGGGAAGAGAGGTATAGTCAGATAGGAAGAAAAGAAGAGATACAGAGAAAGAGAGAGGCAAATATAACTGTTCGTGATGTTCGCTTTTCAATATAATTGAGTCAGATTTTTTTTTATTCACTTACAGGCCAAAGACATTTGATAACGAACATGTATATGTAAAAACGTAGATATAGGTATACAATTCTAATGTTCGGTCAACCGTGTCCCTTGTATTTTCTCATTTCTTTTTATTTTCTTATACTTCTCAAACATGCTCCCAGAACTTTTGGATTTATTCTTACTTATATATTCTTGTGTACAAATAACAATTTTTCAGATGCTTTTTAACTATAATGTTCTTATCTACTTTCACAACCCAGGAATTGTATTTATTAACAAACGATGCTTTATATTGCATTGACTTGATCAGCCATCAATAATAATAATATCATCAATATCATTAACTGTAAATGAATTGTATAGCTTAAGGAAATACCACCTACAAATAGATGGTTATAGAAAACTGTAACGGTAGAATGTTTGTAAATAAGTATCCCGTAATTAAAATGAATGGATGTATAAGTTGTTTCATCCATCTCACCTCGTTTATAAAGAATTGTTGATGATATAGACAGGAATCTTTCTTTTTCACTTCATTTTTTTTTCATATTTCATATGTCACATTCTCATCTTCTTTCATCTTTCATCACGTTTCTTATTTAGTAATTCTATATGTTGGCTTAAAATTTTACTTCACGATAGGATGTGTTGATAAATGAAAGTATTAGAATAATATATTATAATGGGACAAAATACCTCGATGTTCCAGAATGAGTAGCAGGGCGCTATGAAAATCACCCCTGGGGTGAGAGTGTCAATAATTGTTATTAAAGCCTGAATAAAATATGTTCAAAAATAATAATAACCAATTTATTATTATTATTATACAACTTTTATTCCATATCAACATATACATAATGGTAATAAAGAATGGGGCTATTGCTCCCTCTCCATCGGAGATCTTCCGGGAAGCCCTTAAATAAAATGACATTGGTAATGACACCGTATTGAAAATAATTGATAATTTTTAAGTTCTAATGTCTCTATTTGAGTTCTTCAATTGTTCTTTGTGTGAAAGTCTCTCATTGATGATGCGTATTAGTGCATTTCTGATAGTTTTTGTCTTGTGGTCTATTAATTAGCCACTTAAATGTTCTTTCTTATGTGTATCCAGGCCTTGATGATGGCGGTGACTTGACGAATAGATCATTTGATGTTTCGATTCGGTAGATGAAAAAGTTCTTAGCGATTACTTATTCATACTGATCATATTTGGAGACCTGATTAACAGATCTCTACACCGCTATTTGTTATTCCTAGGCTTTGTTTATCTGTTTTCAATTGCACCAATTTTCCATACACCAAACAGATCATGTTAACCTATTTATAGAAATCTCATAATTTTACAAAATATTCTTCAATCTTTTAATTAATCTGTCTTGTACATAGCAGAGACAGTTTAGATCTGACCAACACATAAATGTTCATTTGGTAACCGTCGCTTCCATCCTATACTAGATAAAAGAGATTCTGGCTTTTATGAACTAACATAAATTCTCTACTTTGTCCAGTCCTATACTGGTGGACTATGTCCTAGATTAATTACTCTAGAAATAACGGTTTAAAGTTGTACATATAAAATAACAATTCAATCAATAAATTTTTCTCCACACCCTACCCACATTTTACCGTTGTATCGGTCTTGGAAATAGGTCTTACATGCCTATATATTCCCCCCTAACCTTGATTATATTAAAGTCTACCATGATTGTCCAATATATTTTATAACATCATTGATTTAGAAAGTCAATCCATGTCGTTAAACATTTAAGTTCATTGTTCAGCTTCATTTCCTTTGGTCATAAGGTACATGTCACTTTCCAGGGGATAAACATTTTTGAGCCATTTTCTAAAGGCTTCCCTGGTTTTTATATCCCTGGGTTGTTGCGATAATTCGTTCCATAGTATTGGCATTCTATATAAATAAGATTTTTTGTAACATTCACTATTCGGTTTAGGCACTTTGAGCTTTTTACCTAAACTCAGTCCTCTCAAATTAATTTGTCTGTCATCGACATACTCTTGGTCTAAGGACCTACGAAACGCTAATTCCAGCATGTGGCCCTGTCTCCTAGTAATTAGTGATGACATATTAGTTATTGTATGTATTTCTTTTGTGCTTGTGTATCTTGGGATTTAAAAATAATTTAAACTTCCCCTTCCCCATGTATCCCAATAAATAGGGAAAACAAAACCTTCCCTTTAAATGACCTAACCCGGAGGAGCACAACAAATTCTATTATGATTCAATTGGAGATAATAATGAATATGTTGCCTTTAGGGGTGAAAGCCCTGGAGCTACTCATGTATAGCATGACAGACTCACAGAGAGCAGCTTGTGGAAGAGACGACATGTTATCTAAACACACCATTAATGTCACATCATACACAATGCCTGCCACTTCACAAGCAACAGTTGTCACCCCAGGTCGTCACATAGAGAGGAGAAGGGGAAGAGAGGGAAGGGAAGAAAGGCGGATACTGTAGGTGTGATCTGTCACTGGTTAAACATAAAGGGCCTGGTTCACTAAGCCGATTCTCACAGAATTTAGTGCAAAAGAGTCCTCTGCGGCGCAAAATCGCATGAGAATCGGCTTGGTGGACTGGTCCCTTTATGCTTGATTTTGTTATGTTTTATTTTAACGGAGAAGTATACTGTCATTGATTATGCAATGACATCACTATATTCTGCTATAGAAGTATACTGCAGTGGAACCTCGCATAAAGACCACCTCTCTAAACAGACCACCCGTTTAAGACCAGTTTCTCTCAGTCAGACCCGTATTGCTCTCCTCTTATTAGATTAGCCCCTCTAAAAGAGACCACCTCGCTATAAGACCACTAATCGTTCAGTCCTAAAGGTGGTCTCAATAGTGAGGTTCCACTGTACCATATATTGTTTTAGTTTTGTTTTACCGCTAAGTGCCTTTAATGATCTTCATGAATGTGTAGGGCAGTATTGAATTGAATTGAATTAAACTTGTTTATAATTTTTAAGATTTTAGGATTAATTGAATTAAATTATTGATTATAACCACATTATTGATTAAAACCTCGGTCCACATGCATGATCCTTAAAGCGCTTTACAATAGTCATTCAAGCTCTAGAGTCGTTGTTCCTCATAGCTCCATCCTTCCATGTATTCATATTCTTCAGTCAGTCAGCTTAGTGGACACAGGGTTTTACCAGTTCAGCTCTAAGAACTAGCGTTTACTAATAGGCACAATGTGTATTTTTAAGCAAGCCGGCCAAATCCTGTCCAAAGCTTTTAGTACACAAAGGGTAAGCACTAGAATATCCAAATCCATATAAAAAAAAAGCTTATAAGCTCCGTGAGAGTGAGTCGTCCAGGAGGCTGGTTTAATAATATGGAGCATTGGGAATAAAGAGAGAAGGGAGAAATAGAGAAGGGATTGTGCACGATAGAGGGAGATAATTGATTTGGAGTCTAGGGGAATGGTAGCAAGGATGTTGGCTAGGCCCAGAGATGAGTGAGTTCCTTCAAACGGAGGGAAAGTTTAATTGTCGCCTCAAACCGCAAAGTGTCATTATAATTCCATCAAGACCGCAAAATGTCATTACAATCCCATTAGAACGCCTAGTCCTAGGCCAGGAAACCGATTAGCGAAGTAGACGTCCAATCACTTACATATCTTACATTGTTATCAGATCTGAGGTTTGAGTCTGGACTGGATGGGGGAGTAAAGTCAGGAGATCTTAGGGAGGGGATAGGCAGGGGGAGAATATGGGACAGGAAGAAGAGAGGGAGAAGAGAGGTATAGTCAGATAGGGAGAAAAGAGGAAATACAGAGAGAGAAAGGCAGATATAGTGGGATAGAGGAAGAGAAAGAGATGTACATTGAGATAGAAAAAGAAAGAAAGAAAGTATAGAGAAAGAGAGGTATAATAAGATAAAGAAACAGAGGTATGGGGTGATAAAGAAAGTGAAACATATATTGAGATAGAGAAGAGAACGAAAGATATAGTGATATATACAGGCAGAGAAATAGATATAGTGAGACAGAGAAAGAGTAAGAGAGATATAGTGAGATAGAGAAAGAGAAAGAGAGATATAGAAAGAGATATAGTGATAGTGAGATACAGGAACAGAAAGAGAGATATAGTGAGACAGATAAACATAGTGAGATACAAGAAAAGAAGGAGAGAAAGAGAAAGAAATGTACAGATATGATGCAGACTCGGGGCATAGATGGAAACTACTGCAGAAGGTCGCACAGAACATAAATACAAACCTATAAAGGATCAAATTCAGGCACGACAGAAAACAGAGCACACGGCGGAAACTCTCCTGTTTTTATGGTAGCAATACTTCGAGTTTGATTGACTTTTCCCATCTCCGACGAATGGAGAGTTCCATTGACAATGTGCACATGCATCTGGCCGTTCCCATGGTGATCATAAAATGGTAAAAGTGGACTGGGATGTGTTATGCCTGGAGTTAACAACCGGGTACAACGTAAATGCCGGAGTGTGTTTGCGGTGTATTTACAAGCCAGATTGCATTAGGCTAAGGGGGCTACAGATTGAATTACAGGGGCCCCACTTACCCCCACATTTACAGTTCTGTGTTGGGCCACCATATGTACAAATGTACAGCTCTGTGTAGGGCCACCATATGTACAGATGTTTCTTCTCTATAAGTTACAGCGTGGGAAGGTCGCCATAGTAACATGCCCTGCTGTATTCAGACACAAAGTGCACCACACATTTTATATATGTATAGTGATTTTATTTTCGCTCAGAGAAGAGAAATATGGAGCAGATGAGGGGACGGACTGAGGCTTGTAACTCATGGAGGAGGTCTTCTTTATGAGTTAGTGTGGAGTGGCTCTTTTCCAATGTTGTCTTCCCGAGTGACTCGATCATATAAGCACTACACATTCATGTCGTCAACCCCGAATGATTTCTTTTCCACAAAATTATTTATTGAGATCGGTAGGATTACATATCATATCATTTTAGATAAATGCGAAAATCCCAGTCAAGTTAGTGTTAATATCCTACTATCTTTATTTAAAATATAACTAATATATTCATATCATTTTCCCCTATTTTCGTTGGTTTATGTTCAGGCAATAATCATACCTATATCAACGGGGCACTTTATTGAATAAAAAAAAAGAAATCATGCAAACTATAATTCACTGAAATTTATCTCAAAATCAATTCATCTGCTCCTTTTTGTATGTTTCATTTATCATGATTTAATCCAAAGATTCGTGAAAATGTAAAAAAAAAAATTACATACATTCATAAAAAACAATCATTGCACCTCAACATTATTGCCTCAACATGGAACAAACTATCCACATTTTTTTAGAAATCAGAACGACTCAAAAACATGTTAAAATGCGTATGCCTGCATAAAAGAGCTAATAGTGAGTGAGATTGGTTGCTTTACGCACTTATCAACAAATTTAATATGGTTATATCAGGGCGGGAGAGCTGAGAGGGAGGCAGTTTATGATAATACCCAGGAAATAGAGATCACAAAAGAACTAGAATGACCACAAATACCAATAAAGCAGCCGGCTAGCTCGGTCACCTTCAATAATCAATCTATGGTCTTGATTTATGAATTATATTGAAATTTGTACTTATCTACTGGATATTTCTATAAATCACCTTTGCTATGTTTTCCATGCTCGTCATCTATCCATAAGCTTCTTATTATTTTAGCCTAATACATATTAAATAGTGTACTTAGCTGTATAAGTCATCTACTAAATATTTGGATGGTATGTTTAATGCCTTTCAAAGGTCATCGTCAGGGAATATATTACAGAAATGTCACTATTTTCTCAAACTTAAAAATACCTATTAGATTCCCTAAAGGTTAACATCCGTGGAGATCTCATCTTTTCATATATGATGGTATTTCATATCACAATACATTTTTTAGACCATTTTTTGAGACTTGAAACTCATTTTTCTATGCCACATCACATAATATATACATGTACATAACCTTACACATCAGACATTGCCTCAACCTCTTTATCGTGAATCTGAGCACGCATGCGCGCACAACACTTCCTGTGCGCAGCCGCAATGGGGAGCTTGCCTAGATACCACCACCATGCAGCTCTACCACACTCCATTCACCCCCTCCCACCTTCCCCCTCTCCCCCCGCCCCATGATGCTATTCATTATAGACCAATCACCTTCTTCCTATCAATTGAGCGCGGATCCCCACTGCGGGCCGCTTCTGTCACAAAACACAATTTGCCAGATGCCCATTGGTCCAATCAAAGCCATTCCTAAAACGGTTGCATCGGGGAGAAGCGCTGGAGTATTTGACGGCCTTTTCACTGTATGTCTTGGGCTGTGTTTAAAAGGGGTCATTTGGCACTGATGGGCTGGGGTGGGGGTGGGGGTGGGTGGGGTCTTCTTTATTGGGTTTCTCTTCAATTGATTGTGGTCTAGGGATGGTGTATGTATTTGTTTATTTGGGCTACATTTAATAGCATATCTGGAAAAGGTCTTCTCAGAACCCTTAAAACAGATAGAAAGTCTGAAAATAAAAAATTCAAACATGTGGACAAACCTATTCAATTATGTTACTACAACACAACAAAGAAGATACTTATTTTGGGCAAACATAGACAAATTTCAAGATTGTCCAAGTTTACTTATTGTAGATTGCTTGGTCATAGGAGCTGAACGACAATTACCTATTCAGTAATATGGAAGAATAATCAAAATTCACTCTCCAGTTCCAGACAAAATGTACTCTAAAGGATGACCTTAGATATGCATGTCTTGCAATCTGGTACATGCATTCATGCCACAAACAGCGCTAGGCGCTCCCAAAAATATTACAATAAAGAAATCTTGTAAATACATCACTTTGAAAATTGTGCGACTAAATTTTCCTGTAACACATCCCAAATGCAATATTTATGCGAATCTACGAGTAACAGACGTCGTCACAAGCCAAGTGGTGGTATAGATATCCCTATATTAGCTCTGGCCACTGTAAAGATGGTCTATGTCGCAAGCGACATTCACTGTTTCTAGGTGCTTCAACGGTTCACACAATATATTGCATGAGACCGACCTTTCCCATTCACACTTCCCCTTTAATACAGAGCTCCAAATGTGATCGGCCTAGGAAAGGCAGTACATCATGGAGAGGTGCATTTTATTTTCTGAAAGTCTTTACTGGACTAGAGATAAACCAGAGCAGGAGAGGAGATGGGGAAACTATATGGGTCAGATTTTCAGAAAATGTACAATTGGCAGCTCAACATATTTAGGTAATTCTGCTAAATTTGGCTCAGAAATGAAGAATACCGGGTATTAATGAGTATATTTGGGATCGCATTGTTTTAAAGTATCAGTTCTGTTATGTTAAACTGCATTTTGGAGCCCATTTTTGTCTTAAATGTTTGTTATTTAAGAGGAAAGTTGAAGGCGAATTGTACATTTTATGAAAATCTGATCCATATGACAGATGGGGCAACAGGAACAAGGGCAGGCTTTCTAGGAATGAGGTAAACAAGTTTGGTAGAGGTATAGATGGAGCATGCACAAACAGTCTCTATTGTACCTGGCTCTTATACCTACCCTTCCACTGGTTGTTACTGCATGGGGTAGTATACTACCAAGTCACACGTTTAGTTCAGCTCCTATTCACTAACTCTTGGAGTAGTCACTAGTTTACTACCATCTATTGCTGTATGATGTTTAACCAGGCTGTTTATTTTAGGTCCTATAGCCAGTCTTCCACTAACTCCTGGGGTAGTATACTTCCATCTATTGTTACAAGTATATGTTGATGTATGATGCGTTACCAGGCTGTTAGTTCAGCTCCTCAGCTGGTCTTCCACTAACCCCTGGGGTAGTATACTACCATCTATTATTGTATGATGCTTTACCAGGCTGTTTAGTCAGCTCCTATAGCAGGACTTCCACTAACCCCTACTGTAGTATACTACCATCTATTGCTGTAGTATAATGTTAACCATGCTGTTTAGTTCAGCTCCTATAGAAGGTCTTCCACTGATTCCCAGGGTAGTATACTACCATCTATTGCTGCGAGGAAACTCGCTGACCAGGTGCTATACCCTACTACCTTCAAATATTAGCAATGTATGTTGAACACTAATTTCATGTGTAGTGCCACACACGGTAGATTAAAGTCGACCTGTTCTACCCGTCCATCATAGGTGGATCTAGGTGAGGCTAACCCAGTTATGGAGATATAGAGGAGGAGGGAGGTGAGGGAAGGAATAAAAACAAAGCTAGAGGTGCCCAGGGGAGTCATCAGTGGGAGACGAGTAATGGGTGCAACCTCCAATATTCATCAGCAAATTAAATCTGAATATTGGCTGGGGATAGGAAGGAGAGGGAGAGAAGGGGTAGGGGGAGAGAGGGAGGGAGAGGGATAGAGGGGGTAGGGGGAGAGAGGGAGGGAGAGGGATAGAGGGGGTAGGGGGAGAGAGGGAGGGAGAGGGATAGAGGGGGTAGGGGGAGAGGGAGGGAGAGGGAGAGAGGAAGAGAGGGGAGAATGAAAGAGGCGGGGGAGGGAGAGAGAGAGAGAGAGGGAGGTAGAGAGGGGAGAGGGAAAGAGAGGAGAAAGGGAGAGGGAGGTAGAGAGGGAGAGAAAGGGAAGTAGAGAGGGGGAGAGGGAAAGAGAAGTAGGAAGAGGGGATAGGGAAAGAGAGAAAGGGAGAGGGAGGTAGAGAGGGAGAGAAAGGGAAGTAGAGAGGGAGAGAGAGGTGGATAAGGAAAGAGAGAAAGGGAGAGGGAGGTGGAGAGAGGGAGAAGGGGAGCAGAGGGAGGATTCTCTTAAAGAGAGAACAGAGAACACTTGATGCAAAAGAGAGCATAGCAAGAGAGGGGGAAGAGAGAAAGAGGAACTGGGAGGCAGAGAGAGAGAGGAAGGGAGAGAGAGAGGAAGGGATAGCGATAATGGAACAGAATAAAGTAAAGAAGAAAGAGGGAGGGACAGACAGACATACAAGGAACAGTGAAGCAGGCAGACAGACTACAAGAGAGATCACAAATCATGAGTTAGGGTCTCAGGGAGTGATATCAGAGTATAGACAGCCTGAGTAGAGATAGAGAGTAGATGTAGGGAGTGATTCCCAGTGTCTGGAGCAGCTCATTAGTGAGTAAAACCAGGCTAATTACTAGGGATCCTTGATGAGCCTGCCCCACTAGTACTACTATCAGGGCTTATACTCTACAGCCTGTACTACTACTACTGCTCATCCCACCATCGCCTCCCCTGCAACACCTCACATATATAGGGTGTGTAAGTGTCATGGCCGCCGTCTGCCCGCTCCATTGGGTTAATCTTGTTTTGTATCACTTCCGGGACCGGAAGTGAATGACGCCCGTAGACTTTGCATTGGGGAAATAAATATTCTCTCTCTGCATCGCCCCAGCAATGCCCCGGAGGTTTCTGGTCACCATATATGGAATAATTTGACCCAGTATATGGCTATTCATTGGTCAGAATTTAGAATAAATCTTGGGGAGATCTAAAAACCGTGAGAACTTTTTGTTGCAATGTTATTTCAATGAATGCAACGTCACTTCCTGTCCCGGAAGTAGCAGCAAGTGCGCGACGAATCCATCTTACTTACAGGCCCTATAGGCACTGCCTTGAATGGTTTGGGGGTATCACCATCTTAGGCAGACTAAAAGGATTAATAACCTACATTCATGAGCAGGCCCGAAATAGAGGCTATGAACCCATTAATAGCTTTACTAGTTGAAAGTCATTTGACCAAAACTTTGGAAGATTTTGTCTGGTTGTTTTTTGCTGCAGGGCTACAGTAAGAGTCCACATTTATATTTTGGTGAGCCGCGGAAATGCTTTTCTGGTGTGGCTTCACTCATTATGGCTGATTTGATTTCAAGTTATTGTATAAACATAAAACAGCAGCAGAATATTGATGAATTCAGTCCTATGAATCATGATATGAGTAAATTTGGTTGGATTTTGTTGTTGTAATAGCTGAGAATGCAGCTTTTAAAAAGGGACACGAGAAGAATAGATATAATTAATAAATTAATGTATTTCTTTCAAATCCATGGAATTGCATTGGAAGCGTGAAAGGCACCCTCTAATAATTAACTTGACAAGCCCATTTGCCAAACACGGGACAGAGAAATAACCAATCATAAAACTTGTTACACGCCTCAGTTACAAACCAACCAATAATAATTCCTGTTACAACCCAACGCGGATGAAAGAGGGTTTCTGATTGCACCGCAGATTAGAACTGGCTGTCATGTGACAAAAACCAACCACACATCAGCGCTAGAATGGGGTCACTAGGTCACGCATTAACCATCTAGAGTTACACACAGACTCTCATGATAATTTCGCATTTTTCACTTTGAGCCTCAGGCATGCTTGGGGAATTTTAAATTAATGACTGCACTTCATGGAATGTTCTAGCGTTTTCCGTGTGCAATCCCTTGTTTATTATCGTCAAAACACTGCGAGATATTGATCTTCTCTGATCTTTGGCATGAGAACGCCATTTCTGAAGCACTGTCAAATAATGAGGAACGAGAGGAATTTATTTAGGGTGATACGAACGCTTTGACACCTATTCTCTCCATGTTATGCACTTAGTTTGAACCTAGAGTGGGCCAGGATCTAATTACTTACCACCAGCAGATTTGTAGTTAAAGCAGTCTAGGCTCAGAGCCTCTCAGATCAGGTCACAGTGGTATATCAGTGATTGGACGCCTACTGCGCTAATGGCGTTGTTGTCTCTAGAGTCGGCGGCCTAATGGAATTATAATGGCATGTTGGTGTCCTAATGGGATTATATGGCATATTGCGGTTTGGTGCGAGAGGCTTTCCCTCAGTTTGGAGGGAATCTATCAGGTCTGGGCCTCAGCTAAATAGACCCAAACAACAATCTTTGAATTTTCTACATATTTTTTAATTGAAACGTTGATACTTGAAATACTGAGGTAAAGAGAAGACCCCAAACAGAAGTAAACAATGTAAACAACCACTGAAACGTGAGCGAGTATGAGCAATAATAAAGGTCCTTGTCCACTAATTAAGTCGATTCTCAAATGATTTCGCGCCGCAGAAGACCCTTTTCCACTAAATCTCTTGAGAATCGCATGAGAATCGGCTTAGTGGACTAGGCCTTAAATGCTTGTAAACTAAATCATGATTTCTTTTTCAAATTTAAAAATTGTTGTGCGCCTTAAATCTAACCATATTAGTGACAAAAGATACATAACCTACTATAATTGTAAATGGTGGTGTTCATGCATTCTCATTTCAGAAATTAATAACACTTTCGCTGAAGGATGATACGGATAGTCTGTTTTGGATAGTCTGTTTTGGCCAAACACTTAAAACAATCGATCAAAATCCTCTCAACATTTTCCTCGGACAATTGGAAAAACAGATTTTACTTTAGATATATAATTTCAAGTTCAGCATTTTTCAGATTGGTAGAAAGGGAATTTGGCAGAAAGTCACGGAATTGTATTTTCTATCGACATCCCCAGAGAATGTAGCTTTAAATTTGTACTGATTGTATATTGGATATAATTTGATTTTATAATACGAATTACACAATTGCAAATATTCATTCAAAAAGAAAAGAAATCATGTCCTTGGGATACTATAACCGATTATTTGTTTTTAATTATGATTAATTATTACCAGAAGCTGATTCAAAAAAAGGATCACGAATTTCAAGTTTTGATTCGTGTGATGCCTTCTGGACATCTTCCGATCTGTTACATAAAAAATCTGATTAGATACCATCTGTCATTCTCTCATTTGACTAAACAAATATTTTGAATAAATATTCCTTGCTTCGTCCACACAGGAATAACGCTAGGATGTACATGTATAGGATCACAGCTTATAGGATATATACTAGAAGAAATTAAAGTTTTTAATATAAAATCTAAATTGATATATTTATTGTTTTAATGTAAAATTTAAATTCAATTTAAACTCATATATTTATTGTTTGAATGTTGTCCAAAATTAATTGAATCCTGAAAATGGTATGAATAATGGTTATGTTTTCATTGAATATACAATCTTGAACAAAATGTACGAGAAAAATATAATCTCCTTTAACTCAGCGCGCCCATCTATAGCATGTCTATATCTACTCCAGCGTATAAAGCTGTAGTCAAGACGTCATGACGTCCTGACGTAATTGGTGCTGACGTAGGACCTAATTCCCCGGATGATGTTCATTCTCTTTGTGCAGCCACCAGATGTCTCCAGTGGTCATATAAAAGTTGTCGTCTGCTCGACTACAAGGTGACGTCCAAAAGCTACACCTCCTAGCCAATCAGCTGACTCTAATTACATCACGTGACTAGCTGTCAGCCAATAAGAAGAAGGGATAAGTAGAAGAGGGGATAATGCAGGGAGCTCAGAATGGAGACTGGGAGTTGATAATTGATAACTGGGGATATGAGACTAGAATAGGGAATGTCTGCCCGGGGAAAGAAGGAATGATAGTCACAGGGGGGAGATGCAACAACGACAAAATGGTGCAAAGGAAATTTTAAAAGAATATGAGAAATAAAGGGACATGCACAATTGGAACGTGGACTTAAGTCAAGATTAAGTGAGTTCAGTTGATAACCAACAGTTCAGGAACTAAAGGGAAATGGGTTTGAATATCGACTTTTGAACAATATTTTCAACGAATATGGCGATCTACCCCATAAACATATAACAGAATATTCAGAACAGAATATTCATCTAAGTTTTGAAGGGTTAACAATATAATCATCAAAGATAGAAAGGAGTATAGGAAGCAGTATGAGACGAAGTATGAAATATGTGTGTGGGAGGGATGGGGGTGGGTGTTGGGGCGTTGAGAGGGTAGTCAGAAAGACCCCCTCCCCGATGTCGCCCCCCCCCCATTTCTGGCCTCTCCCTGTTGGGGAAGTCATAGCCGCCAGAGATACTAGAGATGACATAACGTAATTACACAATAATCAATGGACTCAGTCTTAGAACATCGTAAGGCAGAGTTAAAAACCTCCACGATCACTCATCATGTCCTTGGGCATAAAGTGGGCAAGAGTGGCGGTGGTGGAGGGGAAGGAGGAGGAAGAGCTGGTAGTAGGGGAGGGGAAGAGGGAGAGGGAGAAGGAGGAGGAAGAGGAGGGGAGGAGAGGAAGAGGGGAAGGAAGATGTGGAGGGTAGGAGGGGAAGAGGGAGAGGGAGAAGGAGGAGGAAGAGGAGGGGAGGAGGAGAGGAAGAGGAGAAGGAAGATGTGGAGGGTAGGAGGGGAAGAGGGAGCAGGAGAAGGAGAAGGAGGAAGAGGTGGAGGATGAGATGGGGGAGGAGAGGAAGAGGGAGAAGGAAGAGGTGGAGAGAAGGAGGAGAAGAGGGAGAAGGAGAAGAAGGAAGGTGGAGAAGGAGATTTCTTTTTTTTTTTTAAAGATTTTATTTATCCAGCATCTCAAGACATGAATCACAATAAAACAGTCAAGAACAGGTAACACTAGTAAATTGTGGCCTTCTACCTGCTGCTGCAGTCTACATTAACAAGTTTAGAAAAATGAACTAACACAACTATCTAAAACATATAATGGATGATACGACACATGGTAATACACAATAAAAAATAAGTTGATAGTGTGATACAATACAATAATAATAATAATAATAATAATAATTATGATTAGAATAATCATGACTAGTCTAGACTGGTATTGTTCGCCCAGCTGTACTTCTGGGTTAATGTTTGAATGATCGTAATCAGTCGGTTGTGATTTTTGAGATGGGGGAGGAAAGAAGAGGGGGAAGGAAGAGGTGGAGGGGAGGAGGGGAAGAGGGAGAAGGACAGCAGGAGGAGGAGCAAGGTGGAAGGTTAAAGAAGAGAGGAGTAGAAGAAGAGAAGCAGAAGGGAAGAGATGGAGAGCAGCAGAATGAACATGAGGGAGAAGAACGAGAAAGAGAGGCCAGAAGAGGAAATGAGAGGTGGAGCAGAGGAAGGAGAAGGAGGAGGACAGGGAGAAGGAGAAGGATACGAAGAAGATTAAGAAAGGGGGCAGGAACATGAGCAGACGAAGCAGAACGTTAAGAAAGCCGACTCCATTGTATAAAAGAGCAGGAGAGAAAGATCTCAACACGAAGACTTAAAAAAGCACAAAAAACGATACCCTAAAAAGCAGTATTAAGGAACAATGGAACAGCAGGAACAACCAAGTACATGCATTTCTCCCTAGATATAGATTATCCACCCAGCACAGACCACAGTGGCACCGATAAGGGGTGCTCTATTCAATATTCAATATGCAAATACCTTCAATGGCCCGATTCCAGGATCAATATGGGCAAGGAAAAATACAAATCAATGATTCCCTTCAGAAAAAGGTCATCGTAGCAGAGGCATTAAGAGGTTCCTTAAAATAGAACCGGTCTTATATCTGTTGAGGCAGTGGTAGGATAGTGCCTTTATTTTCTCTGGTTTTTTTTCCTTCACATCCCCAGTGGAAAGGGTAGCGAGGGAAGGAGAGAGGGGTATGTGTAGAGAAGGAGGGAGGGGTGAGGGGGTGAGAGAGGGGTAGTGTAGTCTAGAGGGGGTAGGAGGGTCTACAGATAGAGAGAATGGAACGAGGTGCGTGTAATTGAATATTTATTGGACGAGATTTCGGAAGCCTCAAATTCCCTTCACTATTTATTACACACCCTTAGAAAATAAGTATATAAAAAATTAAACTTGGTTCTTCATGCTGAATCCTCATTAAGTACCTAAAAGTTAAAAATAGAACTAATCAAGCCCATATGACAATATGAACATTTGTATTGCACCTCTCATACAGCGCAGGCTAGTATAGCAGCTTTTTATTCATTTTTTAAAAAAAAATGTTATACAAAGTTATGGGCAATGGGTAATGCTATCTGTTTTGACAGTTATGTCAGGCACACTAGAATGAAAGTACGTAATGAAAGGTGTACTCTTAAACTAGCAGAATCTTTTTTTATAATCCAAACCAGATATCATTAGCAGCTTTTTATTCATTTTTTTAAAAAAAATGTTATACAAAGTTATGGGCAATGGGTAATGCTATCTGTTTTGACAGTTATGTCAGGCACACTAGAATGAAAGTACGTAATGAAAGGTGTACTCTTAAACTAGCAGAATTTTTTTTATAATCCAAACCAGATATCATATGAACAGTATTAAACACAGTACACCATTTCATATTTTATTCCTATTTACAGTCTTTTGTAAGTCAATCTCATGTAAAATATTTGAATATCTGAACATTCCCATCACTAAAATCAACTAAAACATGGCGTGTAGTCTGCCCACTAAGAAGATTCGTCCGCTCGTTCATAGAGGGCACTTTGCCCATCAGAATAGGGAGAAAAGAGCCCGTGAGAGGGCGCCAAACATACACTAGTCCCGCAGAGAAGATGAAGGAAACAGGTCGGCAGCAAATACAGCCATTCCGCAATCACGTAAATACAGCCATTTGATTGGCTGCCCGCAGGGGAAAGGCATTGGCAAGGGTAGTTCCTGCAGCTACATTCACTCTAAGAAGTATGCCTCCAACAATACTGTCTATACAGTCTAGGTCCAAACCCTCAGATCAGAATAGAATGCTATGTCAGTGATTAGACGCCTACTTCGCTAATCGGTTTCTAGCCTAGGACTCAGCGTTTTAACGGAAAGGTAATGACATTTTGCGGTCTTAATGATCTTATGATGGCACATTGTGGTTTGAGGCAAGAGGATTTCCCTTCGTTTGAAGTGACTCTCTCAACTTTGGGCCTAGACTGTATACATAGAAATAGAGGGTGTTACATGGATATATAATGGATGTCCACCAAAATAAGATTACCACAGTAGGAATACCAAGAAGAAACTTTGTGGACAAATAGTTAATTGTAATTGAAACTTATAAAGGTTGAAAATATAATATTGATGAGCTATATTGGAGAAGTTACCATGGAAGAGAGACATTGGCGGAATGGTTCGTCCTATTCTTTGATTTTTGATGGGCTTTATGAAAGATCAAAATGAATAGTTCAAAATGAACAAAGTGTGGTTGTTGTTTAAAAATCACTACGGCATGCCAAAGATCCTAGATCATAGGGAACTATTTCTTTATAGTGTATTGTAGGAAAAGTAGTTCTAGTCTACAGTGACTGCCAGGATTTATTACTACTCTCTCCGCGAGGCTATTTATAACCATGACCTAGATTGCCAGATGTTTTTTTTCCAATCTTGAGAAACTGGGATGGAGTTATCAGGAATGTATGCTTTGGCTTCTGTGTGTCTACGGATGGGGAGAGATGGAAATAGGAAGAGGCGGAGGGTGGAAAGGTAGAGAGGGAGGTGACAAAGGTAGAGAGAGGGCGTAGAGGGAGAGGGGGAAGAGAATGAGAGAGGGAGAGAGAGGAGGGAGAAATGGGGAAAGGTAGAGAGAAAGAGTAGAGATAGAGAATGAGAGGGAGGGAGAGAGAGAGAGGAGGAAGAGAGGGGGAATATAGAGAGAAAAAGAGTAGAGATAGAGAATGAGAGGGAGGGAGAGAGAGAGAGGAGGAGGAGGAAGAGAGGGGGAAGGTAGAGAGAAAAAGAGTAGAGATAGAGAATGAGAGGGAGGGAGAGAGAGAGAGGAGTAAGAGAGGGGGGAGGTAGAGAGAAAGAAAGGAGGGAGAAATCGGGAAAAGTAGAGAGAGAGAGAGAGAATGAGAAGTAGGGAGAGATAAATGAGGGAGAAAGGTAGATACAAAGAAACAGAGAAGGAGAGAAAGCCTCAGAGGGGGAAAGGTAGAGAGGTAGAGAGTAGACAAAAGGAAACAGACAGGGGGGGGGAGACAAAGCAGAGACAAAAGAAAGAGAGAGAAGAGAGAGAAAAGAAAGAAAGAAAGAGAAAACTAGCTAAATGAGGAGAGATAGGTAGACCCGCCTAAAAGGCCAGTAGTGCATATAATGACTGCACGGCACGATTAGAAACGTGTAGATACACTCTCTCACTTTCATCTTTTAATTAGATTTCAGCAAACGCTGACAGAATTTAATCAGCCCTCCCTCCTCTCTCTCCTCTCAGTCTTTGCAGCCTCTTGTTTTTGTGCAATCTACTTTTCAGCACGATTACACTTCTATAGGGGACTTTGCCTTCGCATCACCACACCAGCGTAAAATGGAATTAAAATTGATCATTTGGGGGAAGGCACCGTAAAGTGATCATATATAGATTATAATAGATCCGTTACAATTGCATTAAGTAAGTAATTTTTAATTAGGATGTGTTGTATGTACAGAGAGAATGGAACGAGTATTGGACAGGAACATTCAGTATTTCATATAGATAGATAAATATGGATAGATAAGAATCCATTTAGTATTTTATAAAGATAGATGAATATAGATAGATATGATTCCATTAGTATTTTATAAAGATAGATGAATATGGATAGATAAGATTCCATTAGTATTTTATAAAGATAGATGAATATGGATATATAGACAAAGTTTGTTTCAGTATTTTATATAGATAGATTAAATTGGATAGATAGATAAAATTTCATTCAATATTTTATATAGATAGATCGATATGGATAGATAGATAAAGTTCCCTTCAATATTTCATATAGATAGATCGATATAGATAGATAGATAGATAGATAGATAGATAGATAAAATTCCATTCAATATTTCATATATATGTACATATATATGGATAAATAGATAGATAGATAGATAGATCGATGGACTTCCATTCAGTATTTTACATAGATAATTACATGGATGAATAAGTATAGATCGATGTATAGATGGATGGATAGATGGATCAACGGATAATAGATGGATGGATAGATAGATAGATAGATAGATAGATAGATAGATGGGTCAGATTTTCAGAAAATGTACAATTCATCTTCACCAATCCTCTCAAATATCCCACATTTAAGACAGAAATGAGCTTCAAAATGCAGTTTAACATAACACAACTGATACTCTAAATCAATGCGATACCAAATATACTCAGATATACCCAGTAGTCATAATTCTTCAGCCTAATTTAGGGGAATGTCCTAAATGTGTAGAGCTGCCAATTGTACATTTTCTGAAAATCTGACCCAGATAGATAGATAGATGTACTTCCATTCAGTAGTGTCCATAGATAGATAAATACATGGATGGATAAATATAGATCGGTGGATAGATAGATGGATTCATGGGTGGATATATGGATAGACAAATGGATCGATGGGTGGGTGGATATATCTATGGATCTATCAACGACTAGATGGATGAATGGATAGATAGTGAGTGCCCTGGAACATTGGGAGGAAAGCTATAAATAGAACATGGTATTATCATGCGATTTACAATACTAAGAAGGTACAATACTAAGACTACTATGACTTTTCCATGAAATGATAGACCTATTCTTAACTATCTACACAGATTAACTTAGTATTTGTGCATTTTAGTTTCATATTAGGAGATAATTAATACACATGTTCTAACTCATATGTTACAGCTAACCTATCTACCTATAAATGTCTAAATGTGGGGGCACTGGTATTGCACAGCATACCAACAGGTCAATACTAAATTGGTTTCCACCAAGTGAGATGCATTATGCATAGCTACCAGAATTAAGTTCTCAATTATTATATCATCTCTCATAGTTTCGTAATCTCCTGATTTAATTAGACATCAATTGTATTGTTACCAGTACTTTAACAGGATGGTGTATAATTATACACATGCATGGAAGCATATTGAAAGCCCTAACTCTCCAAGGTATCCCCTATACTCACCCCACCCTAAAGGTACCCCTTATACCTCACCCCACCCTAAAGGTACCCCTTATACCTCACCCCTCCTTAAAGGTACCCCTTATACCTCACTCCTCCCTAAAGGTACCCCTTATACCTTACCCCTCCCTAAAGGTACCCCTTATACCTTACCCCTCCCTAAAGGTACCCCTTATACCTCACCCCTCCCTAAAGTTACCCCTTATACCTCACCCCTCCCTAAAGTTACCCCTTATACCTCACCCCTCCCTAAAGTTACCCCTTATACCTCACCCCTCCTTAAAGGTAAAGTTTATACCTCATCTTTTGTTTTGTTGTTTTGGGAGAAAACCTTCACATCTCACCCATTTACAATTCAAGTATAAATAGATATATCCTACATCTAAATGGGTAACAACAATTTAAGAAGTTACAAAATAGAGGTTAACATAAACAAGAAGATTTTATTAATCCAAACTAACACCTAGTGTTTATCATTTCCAGCCTAATTTGGCGGCATGTAGTTAATGTGTAGAGCTGTTGATTCCTCATTTTATCCCAAGATAATGCCACAATAGAGTGCCTCATGAAGAGAAACAATTTACATCAGTCCACATGTTTAGATCGGTAAGAGACAATAACACATTTCCCCATATGAATAAACAAACTTTAAATCTCAAAGTAAAACTTGCATTTCGCTAATTACATTCTGTTGTCAATATTTTGATTGGTTTGAAAAAGCTTCTATTGAAGGAAATGACATGACATCAAGTTAGATGCTTTTCTCAGACATGCCTGATTTCGGAAAAGAAGTATAAATTCGTATGTTATTTGCATTGATTGAACGTTTTGAGAGAGACCTATAACAAATATTAGCTTATTTGACGAATAATTGTTTTTAAACATCAGTCTCAATTTATCAATAAATGAATGAATAAATAAATACAGAGTCTAGTGGTTCTAAGGGTGAATAGCTGCATGCAGAAGTGATTGTAGTCCTGGGCCGCTATGTTTGGGGGAGCTATATTGTATTATTGGACACTAACTGTCAGTACACACTGTGTTTATATAGTCTACAGGGAGAGGTGGCACACGGAGAACCACCCAGATACAGTGATAAGAGGGGGTGGAGGGGTGGAGTAGATGGGGGAAGAGTGGGTGGAGTAGATGGGGGAAGAGGGGGAGCAGGAGAATGGGGAGGTGGAGGAACAGGAGGAGGATGGAATGCAGGAGCAGGTGAAGAGAGAGGAGCAGGAGGAGGAGGAAGAACAGGAGGGGAAGGACAAGAGGAAGAACAGGAGGGGAAGGACAAGAGGAAGAACAGGAGGGGAAGGACAAGAGGAAGAACAGGAGGGGAAGGACAGGAGGGGAAGGACAGGGGAAGGACAGGAGGAGAAGGACAGGAGGAGGAACAGGAGGGGAAGGACAGGAGGAAGAACCGGAGGGGATGGACAGGAGGAAGAACCGGAGGGGAAGGACAGGAGGAAGAACCGGAGGGAAAGGACAAGAGGAAGAACAGGAGGGAAAGGACAGGAGGAAGAACCGGAGGGGAAGGACAGGAGGAGGAACAGGAGGGGAAGGACAGGAGGAGGAACAGGAGGGAAAGAACAGGAGGAAGAACAGGAGGGAAAGGACAGGAGGAAGAACTGGAGGGGAAGGACAGGAGGAGGAACAGGAGGGGAAGGACAGGAGGAGGAACAGGAGGGGATGAACAAGAGGAAGAACAGGAGGGGCAGGACAAGAGGAGGAACAGGAGGGAAAGAACAGGAGGAGGAACAGGAGGGGAAGGACAGGAGGAGGAACGGGAGGGGAAGGACAGGAGGAAGAACAGGAGGGGAAGGACAGGAGGAGGAACAGGAGGGGATGGACAAGAGGAAGAACAGGAGGGGAAGGACAGGAGGAGGAACAGGAGGGAAAGAACAGGAGGAGGAACAGGAGGGGAAGGACAGGAGGAGGAACAGGAGGGGAAGGACAGGAGGAGGAACAGGAGGGGAAGGACAGGAGGAGGAACAGGAGGGGAAGGACAGGAGGAGGAACAGGAGGGGAAGGACAGGAGGAGGAACAGGAGGGGAAGGACAGGAGGAGGAACAGGAGAGGAAGGACAGGAGCAGGAACAGGAGGGGAAGGACAGGAGCAGGAACAGGAGGGGAAGGACAGGAGCAGGAACAGGAGGGGAAGGACAGGAGCAGGAACAGGAGGAGCAGGAGGGAGGTGGAGAGAAAGGAGCAGAAACATCATTCCCTCTAACCCCTGGTAATAGGACTACTATAAATAATTGGGCTATTATTATAAATAATTGTAACCTGACAATATCGAAAATGTTCAAATGGTCAGCTGATTTCAACCCAATCCTATAACAATGGATGAGCCTGAATTTAGCCTAGGGATATTTGAAGAGATCTTTAGAATAGGGAGGCTCATCATACAGGATTGAAGTTGTCGATCAATCAACACATCATCGGATTGGAGCATGATTTCCAAAATCGGATTAAAATCAGTTGGATGAAAACATTGGACAGACTTTATACTGGTACTAATCCAGTCCCCTATGTTCCCCCACGTCCCTGTTTATACAAGCGTGCAGTGGGTAGTGAGATAGAGCGATAGGAGGGGGTAGACGGTGTGTGTGGGGTGGTGGTATCTACCCATCTACACCGACCAGCCGGCTGCTGATAAGCCTGGTCCCAGCACCAATGTACACATGCACTGTGTTACATATGGGTGTGCCAGTAATGAGACATTGCCGCCTGGGTTAATGCTAGCATGAGTCAGGGGTCTAATAGTAATGGGAAAATCACAGCTACAACCAGACTCCAATTTGTACACCATATATCGCCCACTGCTCCAATTTGTACTGGGTTTATTTATATTTTCAATGGATACGGGAGTCAAATCTGGCTCCGATTTCTATTCAAATCTTTTGCTAAAAGGTGTCTAAGAGTTTAAGGCATCTATGTCTTTCTTTCAGGATGTTGTTTGTATACTTATATAGGCCTACTAGCTACTAGAAAGTTTTCCCTAGTTTTACAATGACATTCAGCACCCATAATTCCATGCAAATCAAGGTTCAATAGGGGATTTGCATAGCCACCATTTTGATTTCTGATTTGCATGGCATTATGGGACTAGTGGTACAGTATAAAATCTAAAGACATCATGCTATGTTCACCATGAGATATTTATCAATGTTCTTATGTCAATGTCTATGTATTATACATGTTTTCATAACAAAAGCCTTCATTTTCCCCCATCATGCCTTTAGTTTTCATAGTTCATTTATACAAGCTACGATATTAGCGACAGCATTCTTGCAATTTTCAATAGAAATGTCCCCTAATATTTGATTGCTAGATTTCAAGCGAATCCATCCCAGGGTTCACTATAAGACACATGCGCAGTGGAACATGCAAATCCCCTATATGACGGACATGCAACTCCCCTATTATTTGACCTCGCAATGCACCCAGAGCTTCCCTGCGCACTGTGACCATTTCCATATACTACTTACTACCTTATTCTAGTTACGGTAGTCTAGTAAGTAGTATAACTAAATGTTTCATTGCCCCAGGGTGACTCACAAGTCGCAAAAAGCGATATCTTTCAAATGTTTTGTTTTCACAGGAACCCTCTGTCGGAATATTTTCATTCTTGATAGGTTTATCGCTGGTAGTAACATGAATAGATGTACCAAATTTCAGGATTGTGTATTAAAGGTATTTATCCATATATGAGGTTATCCTAAGGTGTATAACACTAGTGATCGACCATCAAGAAATATCGCTAACTTTTTATTCATGCATAAAAAATACATAAATCCTTATATGTCCCTAATGTTTACTATCATTTGAATCCGCTTGATTTCCTCTTTTCAAATATGATGAAATCACAAAATCCACTGTTTGCGACTTGTGACTCATGTTCCTGAAACGCATCACAAATGGTTAGGTTGCCTTATATAACTTTATTTATGGCTTAAATACATTTCCTTATTTAACTCTGGAAAAGCTATCACTAAGTAGAGAACTCACTCGACCCTTTCTTCTCTCCCTCAAACCCTTATCTCTTTGCCCTCCCCCTCTCCCTCTCTTTCTCCACCTTCCTGTCTCTCTGCCCTCTCTAACCCCCTCGTCTGTTCTCTCCCTCCCTCTCTCTCTCTCCTGTCTCCCGGGGCAAAATAGACCTCCACCCGACTATCTAGGTCAGGCGCCCTGGAGGAAGGAGTGTAGAGTAGGTATCTTTGGTATATAGGCTGCAGAAGCCAGCAGATGTTACTCTATGTATCACTAAGGCTACCGATTATTAATTAGCTGTTTTCCAACATTCTGTCAAATTAATGCAGCATGAGTTTTGAAAGATATAAGTGTAATAGGAAGAATATATATAATCTGTACCTGGATAAATGAATGAATGTTGGGAAAATCTTCCATAATAAATGTCAACCTTAATTCCATTGCCATTTTTCAAGGTGTCGCCCCCTTCCCCCGTGACGATCTCTCCTTTACTCCTCTTCCCTCCCCCTCCTTCTCCTCCATCATCTCTTCCCTCTCCATTCGTCCTCCTCTTCCTCATACCCTTCCTCCCTTTCTACCCCTTCTCTACCTCCGCCTCATCCTATTCCACCACCACCCCCGTTCTCCTTATTTTCCTCCCCTCCTTCTCCGTCATCTCCTCCTGCACTAACACGTCCCGTTCCTCCTACTCTTCTTCCACTACTCCCTCATCTTCTCTACCTTCTTTCCCCTTCGCCACCTCTCCTTCTCTACGTTCTTCTAGCTCTCCTCCTTCACCAGCCCCACCTTTTCCTTCTTCCGCCTCCACTGTCCCACACTTCTCTACCTCCTCTGCCACCCCGTCCTACACCTCCTCCTCTTTCTCCTCCACGACACCATCCTCATCTTCGTACATCCATTCTTCCTTCGCTTTGTTCTCCTCCAACACCCCTCCTTCTCAACCTCCTCTCCTTTCAACCTCCTCTCCTTTCTCCTCTATACCAACTCGTCCTCCTTCTCCACCTCCTCCCCTTTCCCCTCTACCAACCCGTCCTCCTTCTCCACCTCCTCCCCTTTCCCCTCTACCAACCCGTCCTCCTTCTCCACCTCCTCCCCTTTCTCCTCTAACAACCCGTCCTCCTTCTCCACCTCCTCCCCTTTCTCCTCGACCAACCCGTCCTCCTCATTCTCCACCTCCTCCCCTTTCTCCTCTACCAACCCGTCCTCTTTCTCCACCTGCTCCCTTTTCTCCCGTTCTCCTTCTCTACCTGGTCCCCTTTCTCCTCTACCAACCCGTCCTCCTTCTCCCCACTCCTCCCCTTTCTCCTCTACCAACCCGTCCTCCTTCTCCCCACTCCTCCCCTTTCTCCTCTATACCAACCCGTCCTCTTCCTCCACCTCCTCCCCTTTCTCCTCTACCAACCCATCCTCCTCATTCTCCACCTCCTCTCCTTTCTCCTCAACCAACCCGTCCCTCTTCTTTACCTCCTCCCCTTCTCCTCTACCAACCTGTCCCCATTCTCTACTGCCTTCTCCCACCGGCACCCACCACAACTACCTCTCCTCTACTACCACAACTTTGTCCCCTTCCTCTTCCCAATTCATTTCTCCATGACATGTTTTCTATAGATTTTACACTGTACCATTAGTCCCATAATTCCATGCGAATCAAGATTCAACATGGAGGCTATGCAAATCCACTATTCATTACTTCTCTTCCACTTTTGTGCCCTCTGGCAACAACTTATCCTCCCCCTTCCCCCATCCCCCCGCCCCTCTGTCTTTACCCCCTCCACCCCCTCCTCTTTCAGCCCCACCGTCCCTCTGTCTTTACCCCCTCCACCCCCTCCTCTTTCAGCCCCACCGTCCCTCTGTCTTTACCCCCTCCACCCCCTCCTCTTTCAGCCCCACCGTCCCTCTGTCTTTACCCCCTCTAACCCCTTCTCTTTCAGCCCCACCGTCCCTCTGTCTTTACCCCCTTCACCCCCTCCTCCCCCATCCCCCCGTCCCTCTGTCTTTACCCCCTCCACCTTCAGCTCCACCGTCCCTCTGTCTTTACCCCCTCCAACCCCCTCCTCTTTCAGCCCCACCGTCCCTCTGTCTTTACCCCCTCCACCCCCTCCTCTTTCAGCTCCACCGTCCCTCTGTCTTTACCCCCTCCAACCCCTCCTCTTTCAGCCCCACCGTCCCTCTGTCTTTACCCCCTCCACCCCCTCCTCTTTCAGCTCCACCGTCCCTCTGTCTTTACCCCCTCCAACCCCCTCCTCTTTCAGCCCCACCGTCCCTCTGTCTTTACCCCCTCCACCCCCTCCTCTTTCAGCTCCACCGTCCCTCTGTCTTTACCCCCTCCACCCCCTCCTCTTTCAGCCCCACCGTCCCTCTGTCTTTACCCCCTCCAACCCCCTCCTCTTTCAGCCCCACCGTCCCTCTGTCTTTACCCCCTCCACCTTCAGCTCCACCGTCCCTCTGTCTTTACCCCCTCCACCCCCTCCTCTTTCCGCCCCACCGTCCCTCTGTCTTTACCCCCTCTAACCCCTCCTCTTTCAGCCCCACCGTCCCTCTGTCTTTACCCCCTCTAACCCCTCCTCTTTCAGCCCCACCGTCCCTCTGTCTTTACCCCCTCCACCCCCTCCCCTTTCAGTCCCACCGTCCGGGCCGGCCACCGGCTGGGTACACCCAGGGACGGCTGGAGACAGCCTAGTGAAAGCCTAGAGAAAGGCCCCTCATTTCTCCATTTCACCACCCGGCCACAAGAGCCAATCACATTTAACAGGCAATGAGCGCTATTGGGGCCCAAGCCGCATGGGCGTACGTGTGGACGGGCGCGAAGGACGGTCTACCAGGCACCAAACACTACAGTGTGTTCCTATAACTTGATACATGCAGGCTTTAGTATTATTGTTATCATGATAAGAAATTAATTTTCATCGCTGCCATACGTGAAGTATACATTATGCATAGATGACTCGTTAACGTGAGTGACATAGAAAAGGAGAGATAGAGTGAGGGAGATCTAGAGACGGATAAATTGAGAAAAGGTGATTTGATTTTGTAAATATTTGATTCGGGACAAATAGACATTTCTATGCATCAAGCATAAATATTCACAGAATAGCCTGAATGTCCAGGTGATGAGTAAGACAGACGGGTGCAGTGAGAGAGAGAGAGAGAGAAAGGAGAGAGAAAGGGAAGGACAGAGAAAGCGAAAGAGAGAGTGAGAGATATGGGTAGATAATAGTAGAAGTAAGATTGAGGTAGAGACTGGGGACTCAGATAGACAGCGAAGGGCGGGACATATATTATATAAAGTTTTATAGAAGAAGGGCCTTGTGTGGGTGGTTGGTAGGGGGGGGAGCAGATAGAAGCAATAGCGGGGAGGGAGGGAGATTACAGAGTAAGAGCCAAGCAGCTAGGCAACACGAGGCGGATGAATATGCCCAAATGAAGGTGGCGTGGCACTATATTATATATAGCGTCCTATTCGTCCTAACCCTCCGCCATTCAAAGTAATTCTAGTCATTTATACCCCAGGTGAACACATGATGGGTGAGATCGTCAGAAAAAGTACAATTCACCATCACCAACCTTCTCAAATAACCCAAATTTCAGATGTAAATAAAGTTCAAATTACAGTTCAACCTAACCAAACCGATTGCTAGAATCAATGCAATGCCGAAAATACTCGAATTGACCTAGTATTAGCTAAATTGCAGCCTAATCTAGCAGAATTTACTAAATGTTTATGGCTGCTAATTGTACATCTTCTGAAAATCTGACCCACATGTGGGAGGGAGGGAGGGAGGGGGGGAGGATATATGTGCCATTTATCAAGAAGAAAGGGCTTATAATATCAGTTCTCCACCTTTTCCCTCCTCCTCCTATACCTCTTCTCTCTTCACACTCCCCTCTTCCTATTCTACCACTTTCTATCCTTCATCTCCTCCTCCTTCTCCTCTTCTTCCACCTATAGTTTCTCCTATCTAAAGTCGCTCAGTATCATCTATCTTTTCTATTCTTCCTCCCCTAACTGCTCTTGGTGGAGAAGCTCACAGAAAATGGGGCAGCTCCAGCAAGCCGGAACCAATAAAAAACCTAATATAAGCCGGCCGCCCTAAAGGTCAAGCCTGACATTGGCCGGGGTGGAATTATGACAAGCTGAGGAAGTAGATGGGTGAGGGCGGACGGTGGGGGAAACACTGCCTAGAGCTTGGGGGGGGGGCCGAGATAGAGGGTGGGGGTGGAGGAAGGTAGGGAAAACACTGCCTAGAGCTGGGGGGAGATAGAGGGTGGGGGTGGAGGAAGGTAGGGAAAACACTGCCTAGAGCTGGGGGGAGATAGAGGGTGAGGGTGGAGGAAGGTAGGGAAAACACTGCCTAGAGCTGGGGGGGGAGATAGAGGGTGGGGGTGGAGGAAGGTAGGGAAAACACTGCCTAGAGCTGGGGGGGGAGATAAAGGGTGGGGGTGGAGGAAGGTAGGGAAAACACTGCCTAGAGCTGGGGGGGGGGAGATAGAGGGTGGGGGTGGAGGAAGGTAGGGAAAACACTGCCTAGAGCTGGGGGGGAGAGAGATAGAGGGTGGGGGTGGAGGAAGGTAGGGAAAACACTGCCTAGAGCTGGGGGGGGGGGGAGATAGAGGGTGGGGGTGGAGGAAGGTAGGGAAAACACTGCCTAGAGCTGGGGGGGGGGGAGATAGAGGGTGGGGGTGGAGGAAGGTAGGGAAACACTGCCTAGAGCTTGGGGGGAGATAGAGGGTGGGGGTGGAGGAAGGTAGGGAAAACACTGCCTAGAGCTGGGGGGGGGAGAGATAGAGGGTGGGGGCGGAGGAAGGTAGGGAAAACACTGCCTAGAGCTGGGGGGGAGATAGAGGGTGGGGGTGGAGGAAGGTAGGGAAAACACTGCCTAGAGCTGGGGGGGGGGAGATAGAGGGTGGGGGTGGAGGAAGGTAGGGAAAACACTGCCTAGAGCTGGGGGGGGGGGGGGGTAGATAGAGGGTGGGAGTGGAGGAAGGTAGGGAAAACACTGCCTAGAGCTGGGGGGGGTGGAGATAGAGGGTGGGGGTGGAGGAAGGTAGGGAAAACACTGCCTAGAGCTGGGGGAGAGATAGAGGGTGGGGGTGGAGGAAGGTAGGGAAAACGCTGCCTAGAGCTGGGGGGGGGGGGAGATAGAGGGTGGGGGTGGAGGAAGGTAGGGAAAACACTGCCTAGAGCTTGGGGGGGAGAGATAGAGGGTGGGGGTGGAGGAAGGTAGGGAAACACTGCCTAGAG
>OW804102.1:25488372-25545872 GCA_942159475.1 Sthenelais limicola
GGGAAAACACTGCCTAGAGCTGGGGGGAGAGAGATAGAGGGTGGGGGTGGAGGAAGGTAGGGAAAACACTGCCTAGAGCTGGGGGGGGGGGGGAGAGATAGAGGGTGGGGGTTAATAGAGTGTGTAGTACAAACCATGTGGTGATGACAACAAGACCACATGACAACTGTACCATTCTGATCTACCACACAACCAGTGTGTAGTACAACGTCCACCATAGTGTAACGAATATAGGAGAAATAGTGGGAGAAACCGAGGGAGGGATTATAGTATATGCATACCTTGAGAAAGGAGTGGACAGAGAGACAGGGAGGGGAATGTTCCCAACAAATCTGTTTAAATTGATCCAGCAAAGCTTCAAACGAGAAGAAACAAACTCACCGAAGCCTTCTGGGAGATTCCAGTTCCTGCATTCTTTACATAGCAACAACTCAACACGGAAGTACACTGCCCCCACTGACATACCCCCCCATCCCTAGCGGTGCTTGGAGGTACTACTGAGGGTGCAATCAGCGCCATTGAGCGGTCACAATGGGAGGTAGGAGAGGGGTAAGGGACGTTACATGTGTGGGATAAAGTCAGAGCAGGAATTGCTAGTCACGAACCGTACCAACAAACGGCTCAGCTATCTCATATTTACCTCATCAGATCCTGGCTTCTTCTTGCCCTCTGTCTCTCACTCTCTCTCTCTCTCTCTCTCTCTCTCTCTCTTTCTCTCTGTGTTATATTCCTGTCTGTCTGTCTCTCTCCTCCCCTTCTCTCTCTGTGTTATATTTCTTTCTGCTTCCCTCTCTCCCCTCCCCTTGTTACTCTGTTAAATTCCTTTCTCCCCCTCTCCCCTCCCCCTCTCTCTCTCTCTCTCTCTCTCTCTCTCTCTCTGTTGTATTCCTTTCTGTCTGTCTGTCTCTCCCCTCCCCTTTTTTCCCACCCTCTCTCTTACTCTCTCTCCTGTCTGCCCTCCCTCTCTGTCTCTTCCTCTATCCCCTTTGTATGTTTCTTTTCTTTCTATGTCTGGCTCCCTTTCTGGTTTCTCTACCCCTCTCTTTCTCGCCTTCTTCCCATCTGTTCTGTCTCTCTATCCCCACCTCCGTCTATCTCTGTCTTTCTTCTCTCTCTCCCTCTCTATCTCCGATTAGAAATACCACGAGTCTTGATGTGTTGGGGAGTTGCTATGAGTGGGAACAATAGGTTTCACCTGAGGTAGCTCTAGTAGGAATTTGGTACACACCTGCGGAAGAGAGAAATATACATAGTTTAACAATTATTCAACACAAAGGAGCTTCATGTTAAAGCATCTTTTTTAGCTAATACGACCAGATTTACACATATTATGACATATAAGACTAAATTTATCAATTATAAATTTATATGAAATAAATTATGAAATTATAAAAAATGATTTATACATTTATCAATATTTTGCTGTTATTTGTTTATACAAGAAGGTAAATCCGCCGAGGGAAATGACCATAGAAAGAGATTCGGGCGGGTTCTCCAAACACAAATGAGGACGCTTTAGAAGCCCTATAGCAAAAACAACTGGACAAAATCCTCCAAAATTTTGGTGAAACAACTTTTAGATGGATTGGAAAAGAATGGAACAAAGAGTAGAAAATATTTACTTTTTTACCGGCGGTAGCTGAGAGTGTAGCTTTAAGATAAGTACAAATGTTTTATATACAAAATACCTATTTTAAACAACTGTATTTTTACTAACGATAAATGACCGTTAATTATGTATTGATTGGGTGTATAAGTTGATCAAAGCCTTTCCTTTTTATTCATTATACATCCGCTATCTACCTCCCCCCCCCCCACCTCCCCTTCCTTTCTCCCTATCTCCTCTATTTCTCTCTGACTCCTTTCCCTACTCCCTGTCTCTCTCGCTTCTCTTCACCCCCCCCCCCCACCTCCCTCTCACCTTCCATTCCTCTATCAACTGGCCGTCCAACTTTCTGCCACACATACACGGGTCAGACTTTCAAAATATGTACAATCGGCAGTTCTACACATTCAGTAAACTCTGCTAAATTTGGCTGGTCAATAGACAATACTAGGTAAATTCGAGTATATATTCGGTATTGCATTGATTCTAGCAATCTGTTTGGCTAGGTTGAACTGTATTTTGAACTTTATTTTCGTCTGAAATTTGGGTTATTTGAGAGGATTGGTGAAGGCGAATTGTACATTTTCTGGCGATTTCATCCACACACTCTCTCCCCCTCACTTCTTTCCTCATCCTCCAGCACCGTTTCACACACACCTCAGCCCCCCCCCCCATCCCCCCCCGTCCCCTTCCACCCCAGTATTCCCCACACGTAGCCGACGTTGCACACAATCAACACAAACGAATTCCAAATGACAGCAACTCCAATTACATCGGCGCCGGAAAGAAATGGCCGAAGAAACGGAAGTGATGTCATAAATGGGAGCATGCGCACGTTGCGCATATTGGGTAGGAAGTGGAAATAGTGGTACCCGGGTACCAGGATGGGTGTACGTGCGAGTGTCTATTCTTAGAAATGTCTCCTGGCACCCCGTCTGGTCTTTTTTCTTTGAGCTGCATGTACATGTATGTGTAGTTACACAGAGCGTAGGCGGTTAATTGGGGGGCGATTCACCCTGAAAATCCATTAAAAGGTGGTCTCCACTGGCTGCGGTAAGCTTTGCGGTAAGCCTTGCGATGGTGCTGTGATGGTGAGAAGTGGCGAGGTCCTGCCTACATGGCCAGTGATGCATGTAGGCAGGACCTCGTCATTCCTCTCCACCTACAGAACCAGCACAACACCATCGCAAGGCTTATCGCAGAGCTTGCCGCAGCCAGTGGAGACCACCCTTAAAATCAAGATGTTGTTGAACCCCAAAACATTGTATTGGGGTCTAATGTTTCAGACTTTATTCGCACTTCATCAAGGATGTTTGGTCAAGGTGGTTTCTTCAGAAATGTTTCTTGTAATTAGTTTTTAAACAAAAAACAAAATACTTCCATCTCTCTTGTCATTCAGTTAGACCCTCATGTGGATGACAATATTCAGTTTATTTTTTATATATATGTGGCTACATACTTGTAAGTCAGATTTGAAATGAAGCCATGACAGCATGCACAGTAACATACATGCCCAGTGGCACATACAACCCCCCTATTGTCCTCCTCTTTCACTTCACGAACCCCCTTTTCCACAACCCCCCACCCCACCCCCACCCCAGTAGGTAGCTAGATCCGCTAGTTGGTATTACACACTGGGGTGACGGGTGTGTAGGGAGAGATAAGTAAGAAGAAGATGACAGTGATTCAATTTACAAATGGCGGGAATCTGTGCAAATGTCGTCTGCCGAGGGTAGCCACAAACATATCAAAGATAGACTGAATAAAGTAAGTAATATTCCTTTATACATTAGTAATATTCCTCACTTCACAAGGAGTTTTTCGAGCAATCTCACTTAAAATATCAGCCCAAAATATTTTCAACTTCAGATGAAAGAGAATAAATGTAAAAGGAGAAGGGCCTCGGGTGCTACGGATTCCATATCAAAGACAAAGGACATGTTTGGTTAATATTATATACATATGAGTCAGAACATCAGAAAAATGTACGATCGGCAGCTCTACACATTGTATAAATTACGCTAAATAATGCCAAAAAATGATAAATACTAGGAATATCTAGTCACATTTGGTATTGGGTTGATGCTAGAAACATGTTTGGCGATGTTGAACTGTATTTTAACCACATGTCTGTCTTACATTTGGGTTATTTGAGAGGATTGGTGAAGGCCAATTGTACATTTTCTGGCGATCTAACCCGTATTTATTGACACACCGTTGATGTGTGACAGTGTATAGGTTCTTTTAATAACTATATTTTATACCTGTTGTTTGGGAACAAACGAATGTTTTTTTTGTTTTGTCAGCAAAATAATATGTTGCATGAATACAATGGGATGTCGGCGCGAGAGACGCTTGTACAGGAGACGTAAAACATACGCCCAGTATTCAAATTATACATGGGTCTGGTCGTCAGAAAATGTACAATAGGGGAATTTGCATGTGCTATTGCACATTTCTGTAACAGTGCATCATGGGATGGGTTCTGTTGAAATCTGACATACCAATATTTGGCAAGATTCTTATCGAAAATTGCAAGAAAGTTTTCACCAATATCAGAGTTTGTATAAATGTGCCATGAAAACCAAATGCATGATGGGAAAGATGGGGAGTTATGTAATGGAAACATGTATAACACATGGATATTGACATTAGAGCATTGATAAATAGTCCATGCTGAACATGGCATGTTTTCTATAGACTTTACATTGTACCATTAGTTCCATAATTTCATGCGAATCGAGATTGAAAATGGCGTCTATGCAAATCCCCTATTGGCTTTCACCAATGTTATCAAATAGACCACATTTAAGACAAAATGAGGTTCAATGTTTTAAATTTTAGTTTTTAGTGTTTTTTTTTAAACAATGCAAAAATAATCAGAATTGACTAAATAACATTGACTTTTCCATGGGTTTGAGAACAGCTGTTACATAAATGTATGGTGTATATTATATTAAATATAATGTTGATATAAATATGTCATGAGAGTTATATGATTGGTTTGTCAGGTAGTACAATCAATTATCTGGGTTATGCCGTTCCCCATTTATATAGGTATATTATATTGGTTTGTTTCACTTTTTACTGATGTATTGCAGAACTCGTATAGAATACTATTAGTAATGACGAAAGTTTATGTAAAAATCATGTCAGAAATAATGACACATTTGTAAACCATAAAATCAGGCTACTCTGAGAATATTTATGCTCGATGTATAAAAATGTTTATTAGTCCTGAATAAAATATTTGCAAAATCAAATCTATATTTTCTTTTGTCCAATATCAAACTCCTATTCAAAAGACAACCATTTTAAAACATACTCTATACATCAAAATACTCACTCTTTTTCGGAGATATAAACCTTTTAACAAATGAAATGCTCTAGAGTTTTACTCATACATAAAGAGCTGTTATTTCTATGACTAAACGATAAAGAATAATTTGGTTTATACACGTTGCTTTACCTGAAAGTTTTATTCATTTTATAAAATGTTTCGTTTTCTAATTTTCTCTCGAAACACTTGTTACTTGGACTGCAAAAGCCCTGGTCCCTATATGGGAAAGCCAGGATTACAAACGATTATATTTCTCTTTCCACTATATGACTTGATTTTGGAAATATTTTATTCAGGTCAAATAGACATTTTTATACATAAAGTATAAATATTCTCAGAATACCCTGATTTTATACTATACGTTTAGAGCAAAAACAACAACAAATTCAATCAAATGTTTAAGTATATATAAAGGTTGTATGATAGGTAGAAAAACAGGCTTAAAACTCTGCTTGAATATATTTGTCTACAAATAACGCGTATACATACATGATGATCTTGTAAAAGTCTGGTGTCAGATATTCCATTATATAATTATACACATCCCGGTGTCAATGAACTTATTTTATTCACTGAATATAAAGATTTGTGAAATGTTTATGGTGAAATAAATGCCTATTACGGGAATAAATATCTCTTTCCACGGCCTAAATCCAGCATTTATATTAATTGATATATACTTATGTGTATGGTGTATGTTGAGGCTGCACCGGTGGTGGTGGAGCCAGGGCCCCGGGGGAGGAGGCTTCAAGACTTGTCCTAAAACACGGCCATTCCCCTCCTGTCTGCCCTTCCCACGACCTCAGCTGTTGTCTGGATGTAAAGCAACTTAACAGCATTCTTCTGCTTCTCTGTTTCTACCTGTTTCTCCCGCTCTATGTCTGTCTGTCTCTCTCCCTATCTGTCTCTCCCACTCTCTCTCTATCTGTCTCTCCCGCTCTATGTCTGTCTGTCTCTGGGTATCTGTCTCTCCCACTCTCTGTCTGTCTGTCTGTGTGTCTATCTCTCTCTATGTCTCACTCTCTCTGTATCTCTCTCTGCCTCTCTCACTCTCTGTCTGTCTATCTCTCTCTCTTTCCCTGTGTCACTCCCTCTCCCCTTTTCTTTCTCTCTTTCTGTCTGTCTGTCTGTCTGTCTCTCCCTCTCTGCCGCTCTCTTTCCCTCAATCTCTCCCTCTCTTTGTCGTTCCCTCCTTCTCACCCTCACTCCCTCTCTTCCCTACCCTCTCTCTCCCACACACACTCTCTCTCCCTGTTTCCCTCTCTTTCTCTTCTTTCCCATTTGATCATTTCTTGTCCTCTCTTCTCCCTCCTTCTCCTCGCCCTCCCTATATTCTCCTTTCTCTTCATCCCGTAATCAACCTCCCTCTTTCCCTAATCACTCTCTTCCCCTTCTCCCGTCCCCCCTTCCCTTGCTTCCCCCATCCACCATTGATCACCCACACATTTTCTCCTCCTCCTCCTCCTCCTCCCCCACAGGTTGGCATGGCAACACTTTGTGATTATTTGTGGCTGCATGTTTCCTTATAGAAATATTGAATTTCCGCCCGACATGCAGACTAGTTGCAATATTAGAGGTAGGGAAGGTGGTGGGTTGTGGCGGTGGGTACTAGACAATGTGGGATGCCATCCGATCTGTATCACTCACTTGGGTTACGTCGCCAGAAAATGTGCAACCTCTCTTTAACAATCTTCTCAAATAACCCACATTTAAGACCGAGATGAGGTTCAAAATGCAGTTTAATTATAATATAACTGAACAGATTGCCTGAATCAATGCAATACCAAATATACTCAGATAAAAAGCTGGTTTTTATAATTTTGTCAGCAGAATTTATTTATAAATAATATCATCTGTCTCCTCTCTCTCTCCCCAACCCCCACTCCCGCACCACTGCGCCTTCAGTAAATTCTGCTAAATTAGGCTGTAATGGTGTAGATACTAGGTATATATGATTATAATTGGTATTGTCAGTCTAGGCCCAAAGACGAGAGAGTCCCTTCAAACGGAGGGAAAGCCTCTTGCCTCAAGTGCCATTATAATTCCATTAAGACTGCAAAATTTCATTATAATCCCCTCAGAACGCCTATAGTCCTAGGCCAGGAAACCGATTAGTGAATTAAGTAAACGTCTAATCACTGATATACTATTCTTATCTGATCTGAGGGTTAAGGTCTAGACTCTTGTAGCGATTCAGAACATTTTTTTTTATGACTATGTTGATGACTTTATTTTTTACCTGCTGACTATCTTAAATTTGAGTTATTTGAGAGAATGTGTGAAGTGAGAATTGTACATTTTCTGACTCCCTGACCCATTCATCAAAATAATATTACATGGACATTTCAAGACAAAAGATGAACCTAGTTTGATGGCTTCAGATCTTGCCAAATAAGATGAAAATTGCGGGAAAAAAATGTCAAATTACCACAAAGAAGACGAAATGGGATAAAAGGACATTACAAGGGGAGACACCATCAGACGACCTCGCTCTTCTCAATCGCTTAAATTTCAAAGATTATCCTTAAGCCGGAAAAGAAATTAAACAAATCTTAAAAACAACTATTTTTCAATTGATTAATCAGGTCCGAATAAAGGTCTTTATTTGAGAATGTTCATAAAGCTGGCAAAAAAAGAAAATTAAAATCGTGGAATTTGCGGATTTTGCTCGCATAATGCCTTTAGTAGTATGCTTTATAGGTCAATGGCCGTTATGATCTTAAATCTGTGAAACATTCTTTTCGCATTTGGTTGAAGATTTGGTCGTAAACACTGAGGATTGACAGAAGGATGGATTGAAACCGATCGAACAACAGCAATATTTTTCCTTTTTTTTTCTTCTCAGCATTTGTGCAATTTCCTCAACATTTCTGTCATTTGTGTATTTTTCTTGGTATGGCTGAAGTGGGATTTTAAAGAAAAGAATTAAGAGTTTGGGAGATGGGCCCACAAGCATGTTTTCACGGACTAGGGGTTATTGAGTGAACATGGATGTTGGAAACTTAAAGGTGCCTATTATATTATTATTATTATATCATAATTATATATCATACAGTAATGGCGAGTGTAGTGGGTAATACACAGGCCTTATTACCCGTGTGTGATATGAGCGCCAATGCTGTAGCCTATGGCATTCCATATTACCCGCTAGAAAGGTGTAGTAGATATCGCGTATTGACCATCCAAGTGCGATATTTATGAAAATAGCTCGATGATATAATTTCGCAATGTCGCACACCAAATTAACTTATCCCTTTCCATACTTCTCTAAGACCACTAGGTCCCCTATTTGTGATATGTTATAGGAGTCGCAAGTCGCAAAATTGACATTTTTCAAAGTGTTTTCCTCACAAGATGTCTTTGTGGGAACGTTTTCATTTTTTATGCTTAACCCTGTTCATAGCATAAATACATTTCTCAAATGTCAAGGCATTGCATTGACTATATCCATGGATTTCTAAGGTCTTCTTATAAAGTATATTTTACTTCTTTACTAGTAAATGTCCACCCAGAAATATTGCAAACTTTGTTTTTAAAATAAAAATATCAAACCTAAAATATAGAAAAACCTATGTCCTATGTCCTACTGTTTACTATCATTACAGTAGGCTTGATCTCATCTTTTCAAATATGATGATATCTCAAAATTCCTTTTTTGCGACTTGTGACTCATTTTCCTGAAACACATCACATTTAGGAATGGCCAGACGAAGAATGAGTAGTCGACGAGTGCGGAAGAAATATATAAATTAAACAAAGATGGCGCCGAGTTTCATTTTTATAGCCGGTTTTGATGGTCTTCAGAACGGCGAGGGCTTAGTGTGACAAATAGTCCTCTTTGGCGTATTAATACATGCCTTACATCAACCTATGTCTAACAAGACCTACACTTGATTCCTTCGACCTCCGCGGGTCAATCAAGGTCACTCCTGAACTGACCCCGATCCATCATGGCCGACGGATGTGACGTCACCGTCCGCGAGGCAGCGTTTGTTAGTGCGTAATGAGGTTCAACGTTTGCCCGCTGCACGTCGCTAGAGAGAGAGAGAGAGAGAGGAGGCATCCGCCGCCGCCCCAAGAATGCTGGGTTCTGATTGGTCGGTTAATAAAAACGCTAGGGCGATTGACAAGTAACTATGGCAATAGACTTGAGGGCAGGACTGAATTAGACGGTGCTTCTTGCCTCACCTCGCCCTCATTTATCCTCTATTTCCACTCCCCTATAGGGCGCTTGCCATTCTTGCCATTCACTTTTTGTACTACACTTATGTTGTTGTTGTTGAAATATTTTCATTCAGGCGTGTGGTTTTCATTCTTCACCAAACAAAAAGTTATACATTTCTGGGTAACCAGATATTGTCTTGTTTTGATCGAAACATTATCAATTATATCATTTTTTTTCTTTTAATTTGCAAAAGGTTTATTGAGTATTCATGATGGCAGTATATATATATCTGCAAATGCTTAGACAGTCTAGGTGCAGATGAGATAAGAATGGTTTGTAAGTGATTAGACGTCTACTGCGCTAATAGCTTTCCTAATGGGATTCTAATGACATTTTGCGGTTTGGAGCGAGAAGCTTTCTGAAATGAGGGACTCTCTCAACTCTGAGCCTAGACTGCTAACTGTTTAGTAACGTGGAGGGCGGCTAGTACAACTGCCCTATAGGGGATTTGCACGCCTCAATGCGCATGTCTATTACAGTGCATCCTGGGATGGATTCTGATGATATCTGTGATACAAACATTTGGCAACATTTTCATCAAAAATTACAAGAATGTTTTGACCAATATCATAGCTTGTATAAATGATCTATGTTAACCCTAATGCATGCTGGGAAAGAAGGAGACGTGAGTTATGGAATCATGCATAAACATGGATATTGACATTAGAGCACTGATAAATATCCCATGCTGAACATGGCATGTTTTCTATAGATTTTAAACTGTACCATTAGTCCAATAATTCCATGCGAATCTAGATTCAAAATGGCGGCTATGCAACTGGCCTATTGTGAGAGGCTTGCAGGACTGTATGCGCCGCCTATGGGTGGCGGTGGAGTGTAACGATCAGGTGGAGTGATGGGGGCAGGGTTGTGTCTGAGGGGCAGGCAGTGAATGGACGAGTTAGTGGCCAGTATTAGAGACATGGAGAAAATGAGAGGTGAAGAGGGGGGGGGGGGAGGGGGGAGGGGGAGCGGGGGGGATGTAAGGGAAGGGACATAGTGGAGAAGTGTAATAGGAGAGTAGGGTGGAGAGAGGAAGAACCGAAATTGGGGGAGGAGAAGGGGAGTAATAGGAAGTGTGGAGGAGCAGGATGAAGAGGTGGAGCGGAAAGGAGTAGGGGGGAGCATGGTGAGGAGGAGGGAGGAGAAGGAAGGGGAGAGAAGAGGAGGAGGGTGAAGAGGAGGAAGGAGGAGGTGGAGGGGAGGAGGAGGGGCAGGGTGAGGAGGAGGGAGAAGCAGGGGGAGGAGGAGGGGAGGCAGGAGGAGGAAGAGGAGACAGGAGAAGGGGGAGGAGGAGGGGGAGGAAAAGAAGGGAGGAGGAGGGGAGGGGGAGGAAGAGGGAGGAGGGAGGAGGGAGGAGGAGGAGGGAAGGAGGAGGGGAAGGGAAGAGGAGATAAATAAATAAATAAATTATATTCTCCCGTTTCTGGTTCACTACCTCAATGAAAGTCATGAGCATAACCAAACAGATCCCAAGCAAAAAAAAGCAACAAAAACATCTTAAGTTTTTTTTATCAATATTAACCAAGACTGTAGCTTTAAGTGAGAACGACCATCCTCCACTGAATAAATGAAACGTAGTCTCCCTCTTAAAGACAACTCTCCACACTCAAACCCACCAAGTCCAGCAATCAGGGCCCAATCATGAATTGGAAATCATTTCAGATCGGTTTAGCAATGGCTTGAAGTGTTAAGCGGGAGTTTAGAGGGCCTCGTGGGAGGTGTTCGGTCCAGTGCATACTCAATATAAACTATTAGGAATTAATGGGGGTGAATATATAGGCATAGTAATGTAACATAGGTACTCCCTGGAGTGGTGTAATGTATTGATATATGTAGGGATATATATTGGTATACTGCGGAAAGCCAGGAGGTGGTAGCCACATAGGTTAGTCATCATGGGGGCAAGGGATGGTGCAATGGGGGGGGGGGAACCTTACCTTGGAATATATGGAGGTAAAGGGTACTGGGTTCAAATCCGATTATATCGGGTGTGTCTTTTTGAACAGCTCCTCAGAAAATGGCATATATGTCAATTTCTTTGCAATTAGAAATAAAATATATAAAAAGTTCAAATTCTCTAAGCGAGTAAAATAGTGAGCCAACAATCAATACAAGCCACCATTTTGAAATGCATATAAGATAAGATAAGATGATTCTTATATGGGTTGGGGTGTCTGAAAACTATATGGGTCAATCTTCTCAATTGTGGACTTTGTCCACTTCAAGGGTGCTATTAAAAGAACCCTTTTAGCTTTGTTTATTCAGTAATATTCTACTATGATATAACTCATTTTATTTTTGCCTTGGATTACAAATGTTGTGATTTAACTTGTAGTTTTGCGCAATTAAATTGTTTTCTATTAGAACTATACGTCCACTATACTAATTATTAAACTTGCATGTACCTATAATGTTTACAACTCAGACCGACTCAGGGCTCGGAGGAAGACCACCGTCAGGTGACCCGAGGAGCCAACTCTGTTCAATAGGGGATTTGCATGTGCCACTGCGCATGTCTGGTACAGTGCATCATGGGATGGATTTTGATTTAATCTAATAAACGAATATTTGGCAACATTTTTTATAAAAATTGCAAACATGTATAACACATGGATATTGGCATTAGCGCACTGATACATATCCCATGCAGAACATGGCATTTCTATAGATTTTACACTGTACCATTAGCCCCATAATGCCATGCGAAACAGGATTCAAAATGGCGGCTATGCAACTCCCCTATTAGATTGATTTAACAATGATGTACTTGAGCTCATGCCTGAATAAATTTGATTTATTTTTAAAAATCCTTATTCAGGACAAACTTGAGGTTCAAAACAGATTTCAGTCTGATTTAGCAGAATTTACTGAATGTGTAGAGCTGTCGATTGTACATTTTCTGACGACCTGGCCCACAAAACTCTTGATTGTTAATTCATATCTATGAGAGAGACTTGGCCAAAGATTTTGATCATTTTACAAAACATACAAATAATTACATGATACGTAATTAGTAATATTATAACCTCTGTAATTCTCAGGCAATAATTGACAGTAATTTTGGTGGGTTTTTGTCAAACATCATGAAGAAAATGACACAATATAATTGCACATATCAAGCACATTCCCGCAAGGATAGATGTCTTCAAATCTGATTTTACATGTGTCATTTCTTTAAATTTAAAAACAACTGACATAAAGCTCAATCCACAACATTGCCCTTCAATACTTGACAAGAGATTTTGCTGATTTTCCTTGTCAAACATAATGAAAAAAGCGAGCCACCAAAATGGCACATTTCTGACAAGCACAATTCCTGCAAGCATACAGGCCCGGTGACAAGCTGTGGGTATAGAGGTCAACCGGCATGATTACACCCCAATCATGCCAGGGGGCACCGGGGGCCACTCACCCCATGTAACCCCCCTATAATGACTCCCATGGGGTGCATTTACCACCCCACCCGGGATGCCTACATTAATAGGGAGTTAGGGATGCCCTCCCCTGGGGGTATTCTCCCTACCCTCCAATCTAAGCACCCTTCTCCCTCGCTCCCCTGTACAATTGGTGGGCCCCTATAGACATGCAGTAATATTAGGCAGTAGTCGGTAAGTAGTTATGTACATACAAATATGTCCATAGAGACATTCTGGGGAAGACGTTTGTTTTTAAAATATTCATGTTTACTCAAGGTACTTTGCACTAGATTAATGACCCGATCTCGATTATATTGTCCTTCTCAGCTATAACGACAACATAAATTGTATCTAATTTGAACCTATGGGGCTGAAGTTATCACTATTATGCTGCTGCTATATGTTTAGCCTATACATGACATTTATGTTGCAATATGGCCAAAGAAATGAGGTTAAATGATTGTGGCGGGTCACCAAAATATAAATGTGGACTTTCATCAACCCCTGCAGCAAAAACAACCTGACAAAATCCTACTCAATTTTGCCCAAATAACTTTTAGATGGGTTTGAGAAGATGATGTGAGAGACATTATGTAACATTGTGTAACCTCATTATATTTATATTAATTATCACATCTTAGTTTATTAGCGCTGAGACATAGGCCAGGAAACCGATAATACGAAGTAGTAGTCCAATCACTGACATACCATTCTTATCATGTTTCTTGATCCACTGGTTCCCTAACTCAATGGAAGCCATGTGCATAATAACCCCAAGAATCCCATCCACATCCCATGTGGGGAATAGTAAAGAGGCCTTCACACTCTAGTGGACTTAGAGTGTGAAACCCTCAGATCAGATAACAATGGTATGTCAACCTACTTCGCCAATCGGTGTCTTGGCCTAGAACTCGGCGTTTTAATGGGAATATGTCATTTGCAGTCTTAATGGACTTATAATGACAATTTGCGGTTTGAGGCAAGAGGCATCCCCTTCGTTTGAAGGGACTTTCTCAACTTTGGGCCTAGGCTGTTCAGAGTCTGTATATTCGTGAACGCCAAAATCCTTTGATGCGGCCGTTTCCCTTATCACCACTCACCCTATATTTTTTGTTCAAGAAAGTTGTGTAGGCAGCATGTCAACGTCTACAAGATTAATAGGGCAGTGTTAAAAGTATTCAACTCTTTCGCAAGGTATTATGTATTATGGAGATATATCAACTTTTAGATTATGGGTCTTCTACACTGCAGATAGTTTTGCGATTAATGATAGGATATTAGAGATGAGGGAAGTCACTGTATATCGGTGGGGCAGGGGTTTATGTACAGTGGAACCTCTTTATTGAGACCACCCTTGGGACCGAACGATTTGTGGTCTCATAGCGAGGTGGTCTCATTATAGGGGCTAATCTAATATAGTCAGGCAGCTTAGTAAATGGATGTGGACGCTCCGGACAAAAGCTCCAAATTTGGTTCACATGCTGTTCATAATAAGAGGAAAGCAATGCGGGACTGAGAGAAACTGGTCTTAATAGAGGGGTGGTCTCTATAGAGAGGTGGTGTTTATGCGAGGTTCCACTGTAATAAGCTATTTAATCAAGTGTATAAATAAAAGTGTTATTTCTTATTTTTCGTTTTATTCGTGGAATAAATAGATAAATCGCGATAAATGATCGGTATCGCAAGATGTCATACATGCAACAATCGCCAACTCTTATACACTAACAGATACATCTACATTTCCGAATCTTGCACCAAAATGTGCAAGTCATTTACACGATGGCGTGCGACAGTGCTATTCACTGCAGGCACGCAAGTGATCCATTGCGATGTGCTTGCAACCGTGAAATCGCATGCTTGCATGTGACAGGAGAGACTAGGTGAAGGTTATTAATTAACTACTAATAATTGCTCCCAACGGAGTCCTTGCTGCAGTGGGGCTGAGGCTGGGATCTGTAATAGGGCAGTTGTGTTAGGCACTGTGCTGATCACAAGTGAAGATACCACCATGTGTAATGTAATAAAGAGGTCCGCTTTATGATTTAACTGATTTAAGATATATATTAGATTGAATTGTTGACATTAGTGACAAAATACCCAATGAGACACTGGCGAATTGGAATGTATTATGTTGTTGCTTTATTAATCAGACCTTACCTATTTCGATCTCGGTTGAGATCTTCATCTTCATATTAAATTAATAAAAGGGAACTTAGAACTATTTGTGATGTGTGACAGGAAAATGAGTCACAAGTCGCAAATAATGGATGTTGAGATATCATCATATTTGAAAAGATGAGATCAAGCCGATTCCAATGATAGTAAACATTAGGACATTTAATAAGTATTTTTATATTTTATCTTTCATATTTTTGGGTGGAGAATTACAGGTTAAGTATCTAAATATACTCTATAAGAGCACCCTGGAAATGCAAAGATATATTTAAGGCACTGTCTTGAGAGTTGGTACATGTTTTCATACGACCTCAGGCACTACATACTCCAAAAATGAAAACATTCCCACACAGAGATCTTGTGAATATGCCACTTTGAAATATATCAATTTTGCGACCTGTGACTCATTATCCTGAAACACATCACATTTCTCATAGTGCAGCCTTTGTCTCTAACGATGATTTCCGGCCGATTCCAATGTTAAAATTAAGGATATCTAATAAGTACTTCTATATCCTTTTCTATAGAGACAATCACTATAGGAAAGCAGTGAAATATATTCTGATGTTCTTTGGAACGCATGGGTCAGGTCGTCCAAAAATGGACAATCGGCAGCGCTACACATTAAGTAAGTTCTGCTAAATTAGGCAAATTAGGCTGAAAAATGTTAAGTCATCTGAGTATATTTTGTATTGCCTTGATTAAAAATATCAGTGTGGTTATTGTAAACGGAATTTTGAATTTGAATTTTGTCTTGAATTTTGGTTATTTGAGAGGGTTGGGGAAGGGGAATTGTACATTTTCTGGGGATCTGATCCATATATTTAGTAGGCCTAAAGCCTTGAAATTTGGTATAGAGACTCGGACGGCTAAGAGGGCCAATCAATCCAGAAATGGAAACATTCCTAGGAAGAGTTCCTTTGAATACAACACTTTGACTTTTAACTATGGGATATAGCTGTAAATATGTTATATGGGATATAAGAATGTGTGTCCATAAGCACTTAATATTATCATGGTGTTTAGAAACTAATTTATAGCATTTTTCTGATATAGAATCCTAGCTTGGTGAAATATAATCACTCACTCGCCATCGGGAAAGAGCGGGAAGTAGAAACCAGAACGAAAACAAATCATAACACCACAGAAAATAAAATGAAATTAATCAAATAAAATACATTGACTCCTCAAATAATGAATGAAAACCAAGAGAATGAGTGCTCACGAGATGTACGGTACTCCTTGTTCTGAAGAGGAAGAAGTCAGGGAGACAGGAAGGGGCGGAGGCGGGGAAAAATATCGTCTGCTTGGGTCGGGGAGGCGGGAACAGCGAATTGTCGTCTGCTCTGAGTGGGAGGAGGAGACAAGTAAATTGTCGTCTGCCGGGGTGGGAGGGGGCAACAGTCAGAATGTAAACAAATCACAGAGGCCATCCATCGTCAGGTAAAAACCCTGCTTCCTCCCTCTCAAACCCACATCAAAGATGGCGGCTTTCTCTCCGGAAATGTCGCCTGCTCCTATGGAATCTTCACAAAGAGGTTGCCATGGTGATGGCGTCCGAAGTGGTTGGGGTGGGGTAATGGTATGGGGTGTGTGTGTGTGTGTGTTAGGGGGTGGAGGTGAGGTAGAAAAATGTTTATGCGGCTGTTTTTTTAAAAATCGTTAAATCCTGAACGGCGGAGACCGTTATGCATAAATAAAATGTTACAAATTGACTATTTATATCTTATCGAGGAATATCCTCCTTCACGCATAATTATATCAAAATATCAACCAATATTAAAACTATAATAGAATTCAACATAAAAAGATTGAGGAAGGCCTAGTTACATTGGAAGATTGAAGAAGGAAGATCTCAAGAGTGTTCGGAAGGAGAAGGAATTAAAGAAGAAATATAAGATGATGAAGAACATCAGGAAATGAAGGAACAAGAGAAGCATAATAAGGAAGAAGAAGAGTAGGGGCAAGAGTAGAAGCACGAGGAGGAGGAGGAGGAGGTGGAGGAGGTGGAGGAGGAGGAGGAGGAGGAGGGGGGGGGAGGAGGAGGAGGTGGTGGAGGAGGAGGAGGTGGTGGAGGAGAAGCATGAGCTAGGAGGAGTAGGAAAAATAACACATTTTTTGAGGGTCACCAGGTAGAAGACTTGGTCAATTTCAGGTTATACCTGAAGAATCAATACATGATTCAAGGAGAGTAAAATGTTATAGCGCACTATTATGTTTTATATCCTGTACATGTCCTGTCAATGATTTAATTATTAAATCACCAACAATAAAAATTCATTCTAATCAAGCATGTAAGACTTGTATGTAGTTTTATACAGTTTTCTGAAAGAGTGGTAATAGTCTGTTTTATATTATCATCACAAGGTGAAAATGTCTGAATTGTTATATAAGAAGACCAATATAGAAAGAGGAAACTTTCATGTAAATTGTTATGAATGTATATATTTAAATAAGATTGATGATATTGGTATGTAACATGATTTAATTGTTATAAAAGTGTAATCTTTCTGAAGAAACATATATTAGATCGGATATAGCGTAAAGAAGATCTGAATATATGCTTCTATTAACAGATGTCTTACATGTATAATAAACAAAAGAACAATTCAGGGCACTCTAGGAAGATCTATGCGTGCAAAGAGAGAGAAATGACCATTTTCTATGTAATTGTATTGCAATTTGGAAATAAAAACACTTATATATATAATGAGGGACAGAGGAGAAAGAAGGAGAAAGAGAGAAGGAAGGGATGGAGAGAGTAGTAGTACTTAGCAGTAATACGATTAGAAAGAAGAAGCGGTACTAGAAGTTCTAGAAGAGGAAGCAAAATTGATAGTAATATAGAAGTAGTAGAGGAGGAGGAGGAAGAAGAGCAATAGGCCCAGTTTGCAATAAATCCATCCAGATGTCTAAATTAAAGCAAAGCATGTGGGGGAGAGTAACTATGACCTGGTGGGTGGATCTGTAGTCAGGCTTTCTATTGGGTAGTGTCATGTAAATAAAAGGAGAAAGTGGCAGTTGAGGATTTATGCTTTAAGGTAGGGCAGAGGTTTATTCGCCAGTCTACGGGCATTTTGTGCTGAGACTGCACTTCTGTGGATAGTCGCTATGTTGCTATGTATAGTACACAGTGTGAGACATGTGTCTAGTATGTATACTAAATATATAAATAGAGAGAGAGGGGGAAGGACAAGAGAGCAGAAATAGAGAGCAGAATGAGAGGAGAAATAGAGAGGAGGAATAGAGAGGAGGAAGAGAGGAGGAAGAGAGAAGAGAGAAAGGGTAGAGTGAGAGTGGAGAGAAATCTATGACAGGAGAGAGGAGAATATAGAAGAGCAAGAGCGGAGGGAGATATAGGAAATATAGAGAGGAGAGAGTGAAAGAGATAGGATAGAGAGTGAAAGAGATTTGAAAGTTATGTGTTTCGTTATAATAATAATCGTTTAATAACGATTATGATAACGGGTGTTTAAACAGGTCTGATCGTTGGAATAATGTTTTCGTTAGAATTCTATGTGATCACAAAATATGATAGCTCTGTGAGAACCAATTGCTTCCACAAGCCTCTTACGATACGATTACAATGGGCAATATCATAACGACTGGATAACCTATGGGATGGCGAGCTAGAGGAGAAGGAGATGGAGGGGGAAATGGAAGAGGTGGCGGAGGAGAGGCAGAAGGAAGAGGTGGAGGAGGAGAAGAGGCAGAAGGAAGAGGTGGAGATAGAGGAGAGGCAGAAGAAAGTGGTGGAGGTGGTGGTGGAGGAGGAGGAGGCTAGATGGAGGAGGAGGTGGAGGTGGAGGAACAGGAGCAAGGGGAGGAGGAGCAGGAGGGGAAGAGCAGGAGGAGGGAGAGCAGAAGGAGCAGGAGCAGAGAGGGAAGAGGGGCAGGAGGGAGAGGAGCAGGAGGGGGAAGAGGAGCAGGAGGGAGAGGAGCAGGAGGGGGAAGAGGAGCAGGAGGGAGAGGAGCAACATCAATCCAGGAGCAGGGAGAGGAGCAGGAGAAGCAGGTAGAGGAGGAGCAAGAGGTAGAGGAGGAGCAGGAGGAGGGAATCAACAACTTTAACCCATGGTGTCCCAGTACATGGCCGTACAACAGCAGATAGACATGGTGAAGCACACCGTGCAGCACTGACAGCAGTTGCAGCACAAATCTCTGCTAGTGCTTAGTAGTGCTATAATGAGGGTCAAGTCACCAGAAAATGTACAGTTCGCCTTCACCCATCCTCTCAAATAACACACATTTAAGGCAAAAATTAGCATCAAAATACAGTTCAACAACCCAATTATATTGATATATTTGTTGAATCAACGCAATACTAAATATATATCAGATATATCAAGTAGTTACAGTCCTCAGCCTAATTTAGCAGAATTTGACTAAATGAGTAGAGGTACCAATTGTACAGTTTCAGATGACTTGACCCATAATCATATACTACCATGGGATGTTCATATAGAGGATGAGATACATATACATATCGGTTTACATTACTATTATCTATTACTATATATCTTATATTCTAAAAGCCTAGTTCTATCATTCTTTATGCATATAAAATACATATAAAAATAGTTTGATGTGGTCGATCATGTAATTATGGATCAATGACATTTACCGGATTCTGGCCTTGTACTAGGTGCCAGTTTGAATACATTAATCATCCTATACTGGATAATTTACATATTCTTATATTTCATTTCAAATAAACTTGATAGCGTCGATTCTATTTAAATCTTGTGTTCTTACATATATGTCTATAATTATTATGATTAACAGGTTCCTCCTGCTACCAGTTACCTTCTTATCCTTATCCATTCGTTTTTTCGTTTTTTTCAAATTCAATTGAAGGCCAAAATAATATTTAAGACACTTACAAAAAGGACGCAATATTTATCATGAATGATTTCATGCGTTGATAGTTATAGAACTAAAAGCCCTTCCTCCATATTTGGTATATGTTCAGAATTTCTGACATATACACTCAACCGTTCAGTCCATAGTAATACATTTATAGAATATCAGGTTTTATCACTAAAGGGCCTAGTCCACTAGGCCGATTCTCATGAGAGTTTGCGCCGCAGAGGACTCTTTGGCACTAAATTCTGTGAGGATCGCACGAGAATCGGCTTAGTGGACTAGGCCTTTAAGATAGGGAGCAACACTTTGATTTATTCAAGGCCTTCAAAATATAATTATAGATTTAATATAGCACATTTCGTCAGCATACTTGTATGTCTAACTTGTTAGCAATATTGAATTCTCATGAAAATACTTAATGTGTAATATAATTATAACGAAAAGAAAAAGAAATTTAGATCAGGTTATATTTCAGGTCGATCTATATAGACAATATACATATATATATCAAGTAGTTTTAATACATAGGGAATCCCAGGGCTTTGCCTCGGGATTATACACCACGTAATGCCCGAGCAGCCCCTCAATGTCGTTCATTAATCCTTCAGTAATACTTCTCTCCGGTTAAATTGAGAACAACAAATATACACGGTACTATTCCGAATAATGGAGATTAAATTAAATTCATTTAAGATTATTTATTATATTTCAGAACAATATTCCAATTAACGAGACATTGCTACCGTCGGTTGAACATATTATCTAACTCTGAGAAGTGGAAATCGCCTAATCACCCATAAAAACTCGGCTTTTAAAGCAATGAAGAAATGTAGGAGCCACAGTTTTTCTTTCTTGCCAGGGAAATCCCTCCACTTTTTCCACCTCTCCCCACCCACCCATCTCCTTCAACGGCTCCCTCAAATAGGCCTGGCCTAATGGTTATTATCCCTCATTTTAGTGTATTCCAAGCTATATTTTATGAGGAATGAAACATAAAAACTACTTCCATCCCCTTACAAGGCAAGAGAGATGTTTTTCTACATAATGGTATTCTTCCATTATGTGTCGGCCAAATGGGTTGGAGCTCCAGAAAATGTACAATTCCCTTTGACCAATCTTCTCGAATAACCCAAGTTTAAAACAAAATCGAGGTACAAAATACAGTTCAGCATAAACGAACAATTTCTTTAAATCAGTGTAACACCAAATATACTCAAATATACCGATTATACATCACTTTTCAGCCGAATTTTAAAAAGTTTACTAAATGTGTAGAGCTGCTGATTGTACATTTCCTGACGCCCTGATCAGATAAAAAATAAGGGTGGAAGAACCGTTTAATGTACTTAGAGAATAAAGGCAGGCTTTAGAAGTAGGTAACATATGAAAAAAGGAAAGTAATGTAATGTAGTGTAATCTAAATATGTATAGAGTGAATATTGTATCGCTCTTTGTCACTGTATTTGTAATAGGGGATTTGCATGTCTGCCACCTTGAAGTTATGGAGTTATGAGTTATATTTTATGTTTAGCATGGAATATTTAACAGAGACCTCATGTAAATAGCTATGTATTATACATGTCTTCATCTTTCCCATCTTGGATTTGGTTTTCATAGATCATTTACATAAGCTATGGTATTGGGGAGAAGATCCTCGCATTTTTCAATGAAAATACTGCTAAATATTTGTATGTCAAATTTGAACTGAATCCTCAGCATGTATAGTGATAAAGATGCAGAGTGAGACATGCGAATACAGTATTGTAATGTACTTATTTGGGCTGGGCCTTTTAATAGACCACCTGTGAATTTGTACAGGCCTGTGTCCACTCAGCCTGAGTGAGTAAGTGAGATTGGTTGCTTCACGCCATTGTCAACACATTGAAGGTTATATCAAGGGCGGGAGAGCTTAGAGGGAGGCAGTTCATGACCATACCCAGGAAATTCAATTCAAGTATTCTTTATTATGCTGATCTAGCCGCACAAAAAGGAGTTAGAGATAGAGAAGAAGGTAGAGAGAGACAGAAAAAAGGACCGCTCACTCAGCCTGTTTCCACTCAGCCGATTGCCTCTTAAGGCTGGGTTCCACTGGCCGGCTACTTCTCCCGCTACTCCTCCTGTTTCTTTGCTCCCGCTACTTTTAGAAGCGGGAGCAAGTAGCAGGAGGTAGCCGCTTCAAATCGAACATGTGTGCACTGGCCTGACTGCCCTCTGTTTCATGCGTCTGCACTGGCCTGACTGCCCACTGTTTCATGCGTCTGCACTGGCCTGACTGCCCTCTGTTTCATGCGTCTGCACTGGCCTGACTGCCCTCTGTTTCATGCGTCTGCACTGGCCTGACTGCCCTCTGTTTCATGCGTCTGCACTGGCCTGACTGCCCTCTGTTTCATCCGTCTGCACTGGCCTGACTGCCCTCTGTTTCATGCATCTGCACTGGTCTGACTGCCCTCTGGTTCATACATCTGCACTGGTCTGACTGCCCCCTGTTTCATGCGTCTGCACTGGCCTGACTGCCCTCTGTTTCATGCATCTGCACTGGTCTGACTGCCCACTGTTTCATGCATCTGCACTGGTCTGACTGCCCTCTGTTTCAAGCATCTCCACTGGTCTGACTGCCCTCTGTTTCATGCATGCACTGGTCTGACTGCCCACTGTTTCATGCATCTCCACTGGTCTGACTGCCCACTGTTTCATGCATCTGGACTGGTGTGACTGCCCTCTGTTTCATGCATCTCCACTGGTCTGACTGCCCTCTGTTTCATGCATCTCCACTGGTCTGACTGCCCTCTGTTTCATGCATCTCCACTGGTCTGACTGCCCACTGTTTCATGCATCTGCACTGGTGTGACTGCCCTCTGTTTCATGCATCTGCACTGGTGTGACTGCCCTCTGTTTCATGCATCTCCACTGGTCTGACTGCCCACTGTTTCATGCATCTCCACTGGTCTGACTGCCCACTGTTTCATGCGTCTGCACTGGTCTGACTGCCCACTGTTTCATGCATCTGTGGACATGAGGCTGAACTAATCTTAAGTAAAATTTTTAAATAAAGTTACCATGATTTTATTTCAATCCCATGCTCCTAATTACCCACTTTAATTTCTCCATATTTTTTAGTTTTTTATTTTATTTTATTAGTAAATTATTAGAATCAACCTTTTTCTGACATTTGTCACAAAGAAGCAATTTAAAAAATTGGCTTAAAACATTCATTAATTATCAGAGGACATTTTAATTACAGACCTCTAAATGGGGAGGTAATAAAGGCTTTAACACTTGGGTATCTAGCTCCAGGATAAAAGCTGGCTAAAAAGGATAATCCTAGATTAAAACAGAGATAACTGCCCTTTCTCTGCTCTGTGTGGGTGTTATAGATCTACCCCACATCCACATGTTCAAACTGCACTCTCAGTTAAAGCTGCACACTCGGTTAAAGCTGCACACTCAGTTAAAGCTGCAGTCTCAGTTAAAGCTGCACACTCAGTTAAAGCCACTCTCTCAGTTAAAGCTGCAGTCTCAGTTAAAGCTGCAGTCTCAGTTAAAGCTGCAGTCTCAGTTAAAGCTGCACACTCAGTTAAAGCCACTCTCTCAGTTAAAGCTGCAGTCTCAGTTAAAGCTGCAGTCTCAGTTAAAGCTGCAGTCTCAGTTAAAGCTGCACACTCAGTTAAAGCCACTCTCTCAGTTAAAGCTGCAGTCTCAGTTAAAGCTGCACACTCAGTTAAAGCTGCAGTCTCAGTTAAAGCTGCACACTCAGTTAAAGCCACTCTCTCAGTTAAAGCTGCAGTCTCAGTTAAAGCTGCAGTCTCAGTTAAAGCTGCAGTCTCAGTTAAAGCTGCGTTCTCAGTTGAAGCTGCAATCTCAGTTAAAGCTGCAGTCTTGGTTAAAGCTGCACTCTCAGTTAAAGATGTACGCTCAGTTAAAGATACATTCTCAGGTAAAGCTGCATTCTCAGTTAAAGCTGCAGTCTCAGTTAAAACTGCACTCTCAGTTAAACCTGCACTCTCAGTTAAAGTTGCAGTCCCAATTAAAGCTGCACTCTCAGTTAAAGATGTACTCTCAGGTAAAGCTGCAGCCTCAGTTAAACTGTTAAAGTTAACATCAACATTGAAAAACTATATATTTTCTACTTAAAGGTCATCTGACCAAAAATTTGGGAGGGTTTTGTTCAGTTGTTTTTGCTGAGGGCTTCATAAAAGTCCATGACCAGATGTTGGAGACCACATTAGGACTAAGTAGTGTTTCCATCTCTTATGTTTGGTATATTTATGTTTGAACAAAAATTTGCACCATTTCTGGGTGGACAGTTACCAGTAAAGTAACTTACTCCATATAGGATCACTTCTAAACACAAGGATATATTCAATGCGCTGTCTTGAAATTTGGAAGACGTATTCATAATTGATATGGCTTAAAGCGCTAGACCCCGCAAAAAGATTCCAACGAAGAGATCTTGTGAATAAATCCCTTTGGAAAATATCATTTTTGCGACTTGTGACTCATAACCCTGGAACACAACACAAATGACCTATGGTTTCGAAATGCATAATGGGAAAGATAAAGACTTGTATGATCATGCCATGTATGTTATTTACATTTGAGACTGACGCATGGCTCTTTATTGGACATCAAAATATTTTATTATGTTAAAAATTCCGCACTGAACATGACATGTTTTCATTAGCCTCTCCTCTAACATATACAGGATATCTCCCATAATATCTTGCGTATCAACATTCAAAATGCAAGTCCACTTCTCTATGCGCATCAAGTTTCAAGAATCATACAAACACGTTCCCTGTAATGGGACCTACAAGTGCGTCTGTCAAAAACAATCGAAAAAGGTAATATTACAGTTAATAGTTGACATTTAATTATATCTAAAACATATTCATAAGTTGTTTCATAAAAGTGCATGGGCTTCCATAGAAAGCTATACCAAAGTTTCAAATTTCACAAGTCAAAAGAATTTAAAATCCAGATGCTATGATGGAAGAGAGAAACCTATAGGTAGAGAAATTCTAGATAGTGACAGAGCTGGTGGGTGGGTAGGATAAAGACTATAATGAGGCCCTTTTTAGAGTAATCCATAGGCCGAACTCTCCTGTACTGAAGAGAGGACTCTCTCCCCTCCTCTATTCGCCTCCATGGAAGAGTTCTAATAGGATTCTCTGGGTTCTTAGTGCTCTGTTTTATCTATTATCGCTACGGTGCGATGGCTAGATAGAGAGAGAGACAATGGATTGCAGTAGTCTTAACAGTGAAGATGCATTGAAATACCCTATTTACTACTGAGCGATTGGGTTTTAATTGGATTATTGGAAACCGTTATTTGATTGATATAAGTTTGATATAAGAATATATAGCAATTAAGACATCGTCTTGGTAATTCAAGATGCCCTCAAATACTCCATAGTACTAAGTGATTGGTTTGTAATTGAGTTATTGGAAATAAGAATATATATCATCAGTTAACATCGATGAAAAAACGAAAGACTTTTTACTTTTTGTCCAGTTCCTTTCCTACCCATCTGAATGTTCTTTACCCAAAATTGTGGAGGATTTCACCCTGTTTTTGCTGCAGGGCTTCATAAAAGTCGACATTGATATTTTGCAGACCTCGCATGAACAAACAGCTCTGTTGGTAAAGAGGTAAATAATAGCCCCAAAATATAAACCTTCTAGATATATCTAGTCGGCATATAGAATAGAAAGAATAGAGATTCCCTTTATTTCGTCAATGTGGTAGGCTACAAAGGTTATGAAGTAGAGTAATAAAAATAGGAGTTCATGCAAAATTTAAGTGACATACTGATCATCTGGTACCAGGTCTTCCAGATCACACCCGTCAGCATTAGTTTTGATAATTGGTTTTTACCGGGAAGAATATAAAGGTTGCTTAAGTTTAAAATATTATCTTTATACAGTAAAAAAGATTGTACAAATATATCTAAGGGCTAAGTTCTATAACTAAGATTACACACTGGCAATATTTGGCAGCCATAATAAGGTTGGAGGGAAACCTTAAAACATGTAAAATGAACAACCAGGAAATGTATAACTCTTGGACTAAACTTCGACTGATAAAAGAAGTTAATTGTGAGCTGGTAAATTTGATACAAATCAATAACTGGTTGTAAACAATGCAGGATATCTCAAAGGTTATTATTCTCATATTCTTCAAATATTCTATTTATTTATTTTTATTCTATTTTATTTTATTTATTTTTTTATTATTTTTTTTAATTTATTTATTTATTTTTCATTTATTTTTATTTTTTTTTTTTGGGGGGGGGGGGCAATTGTACTTCCATGTCTTTCCTTGAGGGAGTCCTTTTGGTATTTTCATGTTGTCTACAAACCATCGGTTGACTATATGGGTTAGATCTTCAGAAAATGTACAATTGGCAGCTCTACACATTTAGTAAATTCTGCTAAATTCTGCTGAAAAATGGCCAATACTTGATATATCTGAATATATTTGACATTGCCTTTATTTAAACCTCACTTTTGCCTTAAATTTGGGATATGTCAGAGGATTGGTGAAGGCGAATTGTACATCTTCTGGCGATTTCACCCAGGCTATAGGAGGGGTAGGGTAGGGGTAGGGGTAGCCCACGTTGCTGGCCTTGATTCCCCGATCAAGGCCAACCAGCATATCGCTTCAAAACACGAGACAAAAATTACTTTCCTTCCGGACACATTGTTAACCCAGAAATAAACAAAAACAAACTAGCTTAATCTAAAAATTACCTTTATATTTATCTCCGGAGACATGTTTTATAATATATTAACATGTTAAAACTTTTTTATCTCATGATTTCCATGCACACCGAGTCCCGTCAAGGCAAAAAACAGTGGCTGACATTTTGGAACTAAGGGTTGGAATGGGTGGAACCAATGAAATCACTTGTTGCTCCCCTGACGGGAAAGGTCAAGGCCATGTCCCTCAGCCTCCAGCAAAAATCGAAGCGGGAGGGCTTGCATTAACAAGCAAAAATTGTGTTTATCACTGTTTTTAGCTTCATGGAGAGAGAAAATAATAAGATTATAAATAATTATTGATAGGAGGTAAGGTTTATTAGCAGGAGGAAGACTTTAGTTTGAAATTTGCCAAATTCATGTTTCTAGCCTAAACCCTATGGGACGGTATTCGTCCCCAATGCTCTGCTTCTGGGGGCAAGGGGACGGATACTTTGTCTAGGGTAGGGGGTGACAGAGTGAGGAAGGGGTGCACAGTGAAATTGGCTACAGACTCGGGCCCTTTCACTCCTGAATACATCTGTGACTGTTTTTAAAAGTACTCCAATCACACTGATGTTAATTAGAGAGTTGATATTGCAACACCCCCTTATAGAACTCGTGCTGTATTAACTGTCTCTATGATTTATCAATACACTAGCGTGCTCTACTCAGTGCACAGCGGGGAGCTATTGTGTCCCTCTGAAAGACGTAAGCACGATTCTCATTGGATATCTGGCTTTCAGGTCTCAATGCACTAAGCGTACTAAAGACTTTCATCAAGCCGTCAAGGGTAGCTTGACAGAGAAAAGGGGAGGAGGAGGGAGCCTAGGAAAAACCATTGGTCATCTTTATCAAACACAAATTAAAATGAAAGAAGAACCATGTATTTGTTCTGATATTTCTTTCTTCTAGGTAGAAGCTGAACAATGTCCAAACCTACCTATCGAGGCAACAGACACCAATAACCTGTTAATGTATTTTGTGTTTAATCTTATTCTGTCAAATATATTATGTAACATTATGTAACATTATAAATATTCATATGGCTGAATGAAGTTGGATACTGCAGCGCAATAGGCCATCAATATGTTTCTTCAGATGAATTATTCCATGGATTGAACTGAGTCTAAATAAGAGCCCCACTTACTATCCCAGTTCATGGGTAGAGAGCCCCACTTACTGTCCCAGCCTGGTTCATTGGAATGCGTCAATAACTCACCTGGAAATAGATAAATTAAATATTATTTAAGCATTAATGAAGAAATTCTGAAACAGAAAACTAAGGAAAAGAAAAGTGAAATAGTACCCTAGTATTGATAAAGTCAAATACACCCAACCCAAAACTGGAACCAACGATATATTTATCTGATTTATGATAATAATATATTTATAAGCTTTTAGTGACTTCCATTGAATAAAGATGGATGGAAGTATACTATTTTAATGGTTTAATGGTTAAAATGATGGTATGAGTTTAGGGAGTGCTGTCCTGACAGTTGCCATGTTCAACATATTAAAATACCAAAACTTTGTTTTAAAAAAATACAACTTAAGGGCCTAGTCCACTAAGCCGATTCTCATGCGATTCTGACAAAGTTTAGTGCAAAAGAATCCTCTGCGGCAAAATCGCATGAGAATCGGCTAGGTGGACTAGGCCCTTTATTCTACGTTCTCCCTATTTCTCTTTAGTTCTTAACTCATATTGGCTTGCTTTGGACTCAGGAGTTGCGTTTAACGGATTTATAATTTAATGAATTGGTAGTGAACTGATTGGGTTACCCCCACCCCGCCATAATTTACTTATTTTATAATTTGTAGATACTTACCGTAGGAAAGTTGAATTAAAATTTAGATTTTTATGAGCAATACATAGGGTTGCGGGAGTAAATATGCTGTGTTTGGAAATGTTTGTATTTGCTTCTTCAATACCCGAAACATCTTATTACCTGTTTAACACTATGCCTGATATGCACTAGCATATGAAACCTCACGTCAAATCTTCCAAGGGGGAGAAGAGACCTTTGCATTTCAACATTTTCATTGACAAAAAACGTTATTTAGATGACAAAAAAAAGATATAGAAGGAAAATGGGCTAACATACAAATGCAAAAGTAATAACAATCAATCTATTTTTGGTGTAAGAGATGACAAGCATCCTCATGTTACAGAATATCTTGTTACGTTCTAGAAAGGCCATAGACAATGTGAGCAGTTGGTGATTTGTGTTAAAGCGAAAGAGTAGATAAAGATAGAGAATGGGAGAGACTGGAGCAGAGGCAGTAATGGCAGTGTACAAGGGGAGTATGTGGGGGAGCAGGTGGAACTGTGCTAAACCAAAAGCTTGTTTTCCTGGCCTCCTCTCCACAAATAGGACAATAAACAACTATTGCTCTGATTAAATCAGTCTGGCCTAAGGCGAGGGAGACGGTGTTGCGCCGAGGGTGGGTGTGTGGGTGGGGGTGGGGGAGGAGGATGGGGTGGGGGGTCGAATGTTGAGGTATGGTGTAGGGGAAAAGGGGAGGAAGAGGAATAATGGGGACTGGAGAAGGAGAAAAGGAGTGGGGAGGAGAGGGGGGAGAGAGAGAGGGAGGAAGAGAAAGAAAGGGAGGGGATATTGTGTGTGTGTGTGTGAGAGAGAGAGAGAGGAAGTGGGAGAGAGGTAGAGAGGAGGATAGAAGAGAGTGAGAGTGAGAGAGAGAGGGGAGCAAAGATTTAGATAGATTACGCTCTTCTTTCAGGGGAGTGAAAGAGAGGAGGGATAGATGGAGAAAGAGCAAGAGAGGGACGGAGGGAGAGATCGAGAGAGAGAAGGAGTGAGAGGTGGGAGAGTGACTGAGTGAGCGACTGAGAGAGAGACTAAGAGGGTGTGGAAAAAAATGCTGGGGGAACCATACAATATGGACATAAAACAAATTTCCTTTCTACTGTGAGCAAACAAGCTCAAAATATTAGGAAGAGTTTGATAAGTAAGGGCGCTTTACCACAATATTCAATAGATGAATTCACTGTGCAGATTCACTACTGCCCGTACATTAAGGTAGAGCGCCACTCTGTGACCGTGTATAGGGTGTGACACGGTGTCACAGTGTAGAATGGAGGTCTAGTGTAATGTGATTACCTACTGTGCACTGTCACACCCATTGACACGGCGCTAATCCCTTAATGTCTTCAGTCACCGCTCACCCTGCGTGTATGTATGTGTAAGTGTCAGTCTCGTCTCCTTTTCTCTCTCCCTCTCTCTCTCTTCCTCTACAGTTCTTTCTCCCCTCATACACACACTCTCTGTTTCTCTTCCTCCCTCTCTCTCTCTTCCTCTTCAGTTCTTTCTCTCCCCCTCATACACATTCTCTCTCTGTTTCTCCCCCCCCCTCTCTCTCTCTTCCTCTACAGTTCTTTCTCTCCCCTCATACACACTCTCCCTCTGTTTCTCTCTCCCTCCCCCCCCCCCTCTCTCTCTCTCTCTCTTCCTCTACCGTTCTTTCTCTCCCTCTCATACACTCTCTCTGTTTCTCTCTCTCTCCGACCCCCTCTCTAGTCTCTATAGTGTTCTAAATAGAGATAGTGTTCTAAATGGCCATTTGAAAAAATTACGGATTTGATATCCTGAAAATTGTTGTTAAAAGCGTGTATATACATTTTAATATCTTATAACTCCCTATATATATTGAAAGTTTATAATACAATTACATGAAATAGGACAATAAATCCTACGATGCAATAACCACATGGTAGTAATGTCCGTTTATATCTTTCCGTGAGACCCTGCCGACACACAGCCGATTTTCCTCCCGATTGCCCTGCGATTTGGGTCTCCCTGTGAATTGTATGACTTCATTTCAAATCCTGATTTATGTTTTTGAAATAACATAAACCAGGATTGGAAATGAAATCATAGGATTCATCGGGAGACCCAAATCGCAGGGCAATCGGGAGGCAAATCGGCTGTGTGTGGGCAGGGTTTATGGAAACCCATACCACAATATCATCCATAACATTTGATCTCATCAATTGTGATCAGCCTAGATCAAGAAGTTGTTCCATCATCGTTATCTACCGTATGTCCCCAATTATAAGCCGGGCCCCATTTATAAACCTGCCCCGTGTACATGCCGGGGGTTCAGCACATTATTATGGTAATTCAAGCCGTGCCTGTGCTGCCATCATTATATATGGGTCAGATCGTCAGAACATGTACAATATGCAGTTCTACACATTTAGGAAATTGTACTATATTACGCTAGAAAGTGCAGAATACAGGGTATATCTGAATATATTTGGTATCGAGTTGATTTAAAGTAGTTTTGCTATGTTAAACTGCATTTTGAACCTTATTTCTGTCTTAAATGTGGAGGATTGGTGGAGGTGAATTGTACATTCTATACACCCATATGAGGTCGAAGTAAAGAGGTCGAAATAAAGAGCCATATCAAATATGCTGTTTTATATTTCTATATAAGTAATATATATTCGTTTATTATGAATAAAGTTTTGACCATAAAGATGGGTTTCAAATAGGGATGTGCATGTGCCATTGAGCATGTCTGTTACAGTGCATTCTTGGATGGATTCTGATGAATAAATATTTGGCAACATTTTCATCGAAAATTGCAAGAATGTTTTCACCAATATTGTAGCTTTTATGAATGATCTAAGAAGACCAAATGCATGATGGGAAACATGTGGACTTGTATTATGAAAACATATATAACATATGGATATTGACATTAGAGCATTGATTTATAGTCCATGCTAAATATGACATGTTTTCTGTAGCTTCACTGTACCATTTGTCCCATAATTCCATGCACATCAGGATTCAAAATGGCGGTTATGCAAACCCCCTATTAATCTTCTTCTCTATTTTTGGCTGGATCAACGGTTCCTGTTTTCAGTTATGGCAATATAAGCCCATAAGAACATGATATTTGGTTATAGATTTTACACTGTATCACATCAAGATTCAAGATGGCGGAAATGCAAGTCCCCTATTGATAAACAGAAGCTTAGAGAGACTGATAACACCTTGTAGTAGTACCGGGTATGAACACTAGGGCTAATACAACAAAGGTGTTTAATATACCTGCACTGCACCTGCCGGTGGAAGAGAGAACTAACTGGCAGTCCATTTATGTAAAGTTGGAGACCGTTGGGGTATTTTTAACATATTTTATTTTCAGGCTTTAACAACATTTTTTTATTCTCACCCCAGGGGTGATTTTTGTAGTGCCCTGCTACTCATTCTGGTACATCGAGGTATTTTTGTCAACCCAATACAATAAACCGATCTAATGTGTTCACAATTTATCAACACATCTTATCGTGTATTAACTTATCGTGTTTAATTTCCTGTTTCGTGTTTAATCCATTCTTTATCCAAAACCATCTACAAGTCATCTGACCAAAATTTTGGAGGGTTTTGTCGAGGTGTTATTGCGACATGACTTCTAAAACGCCTCCATTTATATTTAGAGGATCCGCCTGAATCCTTTTCAGTGAAGACTTCACGTATTATCGCTCACCGGCGGCCGTTTTGGCCCGGCTAATCTGGCTTCAAACTCAAGAATAAACATCAGCACAGCAGCAGAATATAGATAGATACAATATTACAAATAAAACACCTTATAAATGCGCTTGTTATGGGGTGTGTGGGGTAGTTTATATGACCCCCAACCCAACCCCCATCTATTGCCAATGTCATGCCATATTGTATTTATAATTGTGAAGACTCGGCGCTCTTGTTCTACGGTTCTAAGAGGCAATAGTTGCTGTTCCACCATTCTACAGACGATAGAGAAAGCGTCCATTGTCGGCATGTGAAGAACAATGTGTTGTTGTATGGAGGGAATCTCAAACAGCAGGCATCAATGTGAAACGCCATTTACCATGCGGCACATTGTAGTTAGGAAGAGTTTCAGATGTAGCGCCTTATTTTGTAAAATCTTTAAATGTCCTGTAAATGTAAAGTTTCAAAGAGAAGTGTAAGAGTGTGTGTGTGTGGGGGGGGGGGGGGGGGATGAAAGAGTGTGTGGGGTGTGGGGGGGGGAGAAAGAGCTGGTGGTATGAAAGAGAGAATGGAGAGAAATAAAAGGGAGAGGGGATAAAGGAGAGGAAAAGAGGGAGAGAAGGGGGTGAGAGTGTGAGAAAGATAGGAGAGAAAGAGTCAGAAGAGAGAAAGAAAGAGGAAGAGAAGGCAGAAAGGGGAGACAGGAGGGAGAGAAACAAGGAGAGGGGAGAAAAAGGGAGAAAAGGGAGAGAGAAGGAGAAAGGAGAGAGGGAGAAAGGAGAGAGGGAGAAGAAAGAAAAGAGAGGCAGAGACAGAGAGGAGGCAGAGGGTGAGAGCAGGGGTGAGAGAAAGAATCCAGAGAGACACCCATAAAAGCCTAAATGTGTAAAGTAAAGGCACACGCCCCCCTTACCCCCTTAACATAGGAACCTCTGAGGTCAATAAGAGACGAGAGTAGAGGAGAAAGGCAACAGAGCGATAATAGGCGAGGGAGGGAGAGTAACTCTAGGTTGAGTGAGAGAAAGGGATTCAAAGAGAGAGAGAGATTTTTTTTTTTAGATTTAAGAATATTTTATTCAGGTCTATGAACATTTCCATACATGAAGCACGAATATTCTCAGGACAGCCTGAATTATTACAATTTTTTTTTACATAAGTCCGGATAGTTTACATACAACTGTTGTTATCATTACTGCTATATAAATTTATTAATACCAAATCTTAGAAAGATTAATAATTTTGTATTCTAAGCAAGTTATACGTGGTCCAAATTTACAACGAAGCAATATAATATAAAAACAATACCCATACTCATTAAACACTGCAGTTGCAGGAGTTTAGAGAGAAAGAGAGAGAGAGGGAGAGAGAGAGGGAGGGAGAGAGAGAGAGGGAGAGAGAGAGAGAGAGTGGAATGGAGAGGGAGATACACATAGAGGTGCAGGGTAGAACAAAGGCAATGATGACACACTGGGAAACAGTCACAGGCAAGTCATTAAGGGTCAGATTTTCAGAAAATGTACACAATTTTAGCAGCTGTACACATTTAGTACATTCTTCTAAATTAGGCTGCAATTAGGCCAATACTAGGTAAATTCGAGTATATTCGGCATTGCATTGATTCTAGCAATCTGATTGGTCAGGTTAAACTGTATTTTGAACTTTATTTTCGTCTGAGATTCGGGTTATTTGAGAGGATTGGTGAAGATGAATTGTACATTTTCTGACGATCTGACACTTAAGGGCCTGCTACAGATTGGGGCAGCAAAGGGTGTTAAGGTGTGATGGAAAGAACCCTTACCTCTGACCCTCCGGGGGGGGGGAGGGAATGGTAGGGGGATGTCAGAGAAAGTGGGTCAGATTTTCAGAAAATGTACAATTGGCAGCTGTACACATTTAGTAAATTCAGCTAAATTAGACTGCAATTTGTGCAATATTGGGTAAATTCCAGTACATTTGGTATTGCATCGATTCTAGCAATCTGTTTGGCTAGGTTGAACTGTATTTTGAACTGTATTTTCGTCTGAAATATGAGTTATTTGAGAGGATTGGTGAAGGTGAATTGTACATTTTCTGAAAATCTGACCCAAATATGCCCCCACCCAGGCGCGGATTTCCCTTAGTTAAGTGCTGTATCAAGGACAGGACTTAAAACATGTGCCTCATGGGGCCGGGGATTCACACAAATGTCTTGCCCCGGGGGGGGGGGGGTCGGGGATTTCATCATATTTCCCTACATGCCCAGGACATTGCCCCATATACCCGGGGTTGGGGGTGGGGGTGGGGTTACACTTGACAAGTGCTTAACTCAGAATGTGCACTACTCAATGTTGTATCTTTGAAGCTTTTATCTAGCAATGAAGCTTTTATCTATCTTATTCTATACATCTATCTATCTATTATATCTGAATGTATCATTGAAACTGCAGAGTTAAAGGACAGCCTGGAGGACCTACATGTGGGTCAGATTTTCAGAAAATGTACAATTGTCAGCTGTACACATTACGTATATTCTGGCAAATTAGGCTGCAATCTGGTCACTACTAGGTAAATTTGAGTATATTCGACATTGCATTGATTCTAGCAATATTTTTGGTTAGGTTGAATTGTATTTTGAACTGAATTTTCGTCTGAAATCTGGGTTATTTGAGAGGATTGGTGAAGATGAATTGTACATTTTCTGGAGATTTCACCCATATAGAAGAGAGCAGTCTCCATTCGCCTGTATATTGTGGAGGAAATACTGCAATATGTATATAAGGGCCAGAGGATGGGAATGTACGGAACAGAGCCCGAGGTGAGGGGGAGAGGGGAGAAGAAGGGCGACGGGATAAAGGCGATGTTAGTCCGTAAGAGGACGGCTAAAGGCCAGCCTCATTACTCATTTAGTGCCGGCGCAGTCTCCTGAGCTCACACAGACGAGGGAGAAAATCAATGTTTTAATTTCTAATTCACAACTTGGCTCCCAGTAGGCAAAGGTGGACGAGGCACGCGGTAATTGTAGTGGGTGGGGGAGGGGGAGGAGGAGGAGAAGGGGGAGGAGGAGGGGGAGGAGAAGGGGGAGAGGAGGAGGGGGAGGTGAGGGGAGAAGGGGGAGGAGGGGAGGAGAAAGAGGGGAGGAGGGGGAGGGAGAGAAGAGGAGGAGGGAGGAGGAGGAGGGCAGGAGGAGGAGGAGGGAGATGAGGGAGGGAGAGGTCGAAGTCGGGGAAGAGGAGAAGGAGGAGGAGGGAGATGGGAGGAGGAGGGAGATGGGAGGAGGAGGAGGAGGAGGAGGAGGAGGAGGAGGAGGAGGGAGGGAGGTGATGGGAGGAGGAGGTGTTCAAAGTTTTAAGATTTTGTATTCAGGTATTAACATTATATCACATAACGACATTATTTTCAGCCAACCCTGATCGATCGAAACAATTCGTATTTAACCACAATTACAGCAGCTGTATAAAGGTTATTCTGCATTAAGGCAAAAATATTCAAACAACTTAAGTGGGAGACAATGTATATAGGAATACAAGGTGACCTCTCATCACATCATACAGACTTTTCGATTTTCCTTTTTTAGAGCTTCATATATATGTAGCTAGGTAGATAGGGAGTAGACATTTTCCAACATAGAGATACAAATGCTTTAGTAAAAACATAGACAAAGAACTCAGCGAAACTAATCGACTTAGAGGTGGGGAGGGGGAGGAGGCAGAAGGCAGAAGGAGGAGATGGGGGAGAGTGGAAGGGGAGGAGACGGTGGGGAGGGAGAGGGGGAGGAATGGAGAAGGTAGGTAGGTTAAACTATTCCATAACACATACCTATACAATTAAATGGGAGCCCAACTCTATACTACCTCTCCTCCCTGGCCCCTATCTTCAATCCACCATATAGCAAATTTAAACGTTTTGTAAATGTGTAAACTGTAGGGACTACGTCAATATCAATACCTCAGTAATGCAGGAGGTCAAATACTATCGAGGTATGGCTCGCAAAATCAGCTTCATACTTATTTGGGATCAAGCCACCTTTTCTTTTTTTTCCCGTTTGTTTCTTCCAGTTATGATTATACCATCAGGTAATAGCCAATCACACCAGATCTAGTTCCACTAGGACTGAGGCCGTTTCCTACCTCTTGCATGCAGGTGATACCTTATGTACACTGACCTTGCATGTTATATCTACTTATATTACATGTACCTGTTCCTGTATCAATTGACAAATACTCTCAATAAAAAAAAAAAAAATCCAGATCACCTCACTGGTGTTCTTCCCCTTGTACCTGGTGGGAGGAGGTGAAAGTGTAGCTGTACCCGGGCTCGAACCCTCACCATGCCACTCAGCACTTCACACTGTTCCAGTCTAGGCCAAAACCCTCTCAGTTCAGATAGAAATGGTATGTCAGTGATTGGACGCCTACTGCGCTAACGGTTTTTCTGGCCAAGGAGTAGGCATTCTTATGGGATTATACTGGTATGTTGCGGTCCTACTGAGATTGTAATGGCATTTTGCGGTTTGGAGTGACAGGCTTTCCCTCAGTTTGAAGGGACTCTCTCAACTTTGAGCCTAGACTAGCTAAACCCACCACCTCCCAGGTAGGTACGGGAAGGAACAGGAGTACAAGGAAGGAAGGCTTTAACAGCAGCCAAACAAGGTTAAAGAACAGTGTTAATCCGCCTGAGTGAGGCTCAGGAGTTAATCCCGGATTAACGTGCCCCCGGATGGATCATCCATTAATCCAGTTGACTCCATGCTTTACTTTCGGCTCATCCGCCACAATTCACTCAAGGCAAACAAAAAGGTGGACATTTGAATGTTTCTAAACGTAAGTGAATTTCCTTTGTTCAGATTATGTTATGGCACTCAACCATACACTCTGACGCGTTTTCTAAAATCGCCAGAAAATGGGTAAAATCGCCAGAAAATGTACACTTCGCCTTCACCAACCCTCTCAAATAATCCACATTTAAGACAGAAATAAGGTTTTATATACAGTTCAACATAAACAAACAGACTGTTTTGAGTCAAATATACTCAGATATACCTATAGTATTGACCATTTTTCAGTCTAATTTAGCAGAATTTACTAAATGTGTAGATCTGCCAATTGTACATTTTCTGAAGATCTTACCCACATGTATGGGTGAAATGGGCTGAAAATGTCATCAGCCATTGCCATCAGCAATCCTCTCAAATAACCCATATTCAAGGCAAAAATGAGGTACATGTTCAGTTCAACATAACCGAACAGATATTGTATCAACCCAATACAAATATACTCAGATATACCTATCATTTACCATATTTCAGGCAAATTTTGTAGAATTTACTCAATTTGTAGGGATTCTTTTAGGACATTGGTGAAGGAAAAATTGTTCATTAATTTTTTTGCGACTTTATCCGTAACCTGGCCCCAGTCTCTCTCTTATACGTTCCCTCCCAATGCTTCCACACCCTATTTCAAATCTTTTTTTAAATCCCTCTCTCTCCTTCTCTCTAGATAAATATCTGTTTTTTCTCCAATTGCTTTATTCAGAATATTTGATGCACAAAACACGCTCATTCCGTAGATTGGGTTTCGTTGTGTCAGGGCTGATCTCTTTTTTTCTTTTTTTTTGTCCTGATCTTAATTTATTACAATACAAACCGTTTGTGGATGATTTAACCTAGAGTAGACGCATAGACAAACTATATGTTACACAAGTGATTACATTATGAACATGAGAAATGGTGAGTGATTATGAGGTGAAATGTGGTGGGAAAAACATATTACTATAGACTTAGAGTATCGCAACCACTATTTGAGTGGGTGAGTGAGTGGATAAGTGTACCACCTATTATATATATATATGCACTCTAGCATAGCAATATACATATATTATATATATAATATATATATATCCTTTTCTTTGACTTTCTCTCTCTCTCTTTCTCCTCTTTGTTCCATCGCTCTTCGTCTCTCTCTCTCTCTCTCTCTCTCTCTGCCTTCTTCGTCCCTACCTTTCGTCACTCTCTCCGTCCCTCTCTCTTTCCTTCTTCAACTCTTTCGCCCCCTCTCCATCTAACCCTCTCTTTACCTCTCGCCCCCTCTCTCCCTTCTCCTCATCTCTCCCTTCAGGTCCTCCTTCTCTCCCCCATATTTCTCTTCCGCTCCTACCATCACTCCTCTCCCCCCCCCCTCTCATCCTTCTCCCCTCCCACCCACCCAAACCCTCTCACTACTTCACTCCCTATGTATTTTAAGCAAACCACGCCATTTCCCGCGGGATTTGTGCCATCAGACGAGAGTGACATATCCCGGCATGCCCTTGGCCTGTAACACAGTGATTGATAAGGCACTGGGACGCTGACCTCGCTGTTCACTTCCGGGTCAATCGGTAACACGCTGTAGGGCCAGCAGGGGGCGCAGTGTCAGCTCACACCTCAGTGAGCGGAAGACATTAGAGGAGAGCCACTCCCGAGTCGCTCCCTCCACTGCCGTAATCTCTAACGTAACATAGAGCTAACGTATTGACGTATACGCTTAATGATTTGACTTCAATAGGATCGACGTGAAGGCATAATCAATCAGGTTTTGCCACATCTTAAGAGAAACCCTGAAGAAGCCGAGGTCGGAAGTAGTCTTTTTTAAAAAATGGATTTGATTGAATGTGGCTTTTTCAGGCAGTTAAATAAAGGTTGATATGTTGTATTATGTCGAAATAGTTTTAGTTTCTTGACATTCAGATATCGCATACTATTATAGATACATTCACATATCTATATAGTTTTAATCATTTTCAACATTAAATAGAGTAAATAATTAGAAGAATCTACTTACCTCACTATGTTCGGGGAAGTAGATTCGTGATTATTGGAGTTTATTTAGAACTAATATAATGATGAATGTGGTTAATGACTGGAGAAAAAACACCTTTATGTGTAGTTGAAGCTTCCAAGCACCCTCTTTTATTTACTTATTTATAACATTGCACGGTTAGGATATCCATATATAGATTGGCACATTTGAGTCACCCTGAGCGGAGACTTGAATATATTTGTTTGGGAAATTGACTCTCAAATATAATTGACAGGGCAACCACAGCCTTACCAACAGGGAACTGGCAGGTCTACCTGAGAGCGGGATTATGGCAATATTCAGAAGGAGAGAGGCACTCAATAAAACAAAAATAAAAAACTACAACCTCTGCTAAAATCTCTGGTATATTTGTTGACGGTTACATTCATTTGCAACTGTATATTGCAGACCCATATGGCGTACTCCGGGGAAATGCTTTGGACATAATTTGCTTTGTTGGAAGGAAGGGAAGACACATCGAACAGTTAGGGGGAGTAGGAGAGGAGAGGGAGGAGAGGGAGGAGAGGGAGGAGAGGGAGGAGAGGGGGAAGCTTCCCACGTCCTCCCTCTCCTCCCTCTTAAGAGGACGGGGAAGAGGGGGAAGAGGATGGGGAAGGATGAGGATGAGAAACAGAGAAAGGGACATGTGTAGAGGGAGGAGGAGGAAGACGGGGAGAGCAAGGAGAAGGAAGGGGGAAGACTGGGAGGAGGAGGAGGAGGAGGAGGAGGAGGAGGAGGAGGAGGAGGAGAAGAAGGAGGAGGAGGAGAAGGAGGAGAAGGAGGAGCAGGATGAAGAGAAGGAGAAGGAGGAGGAGAAGGAGGGAGGAAGGGAAGGAGAGGAGGGAAGAGGGAGGAAGAGGAGCCACCACCTTTCCCCCACCACCACCACCCTCCCCACCACCACTAGATGCTATATAGAATGAATATTGATGCTAGACCGTACCGGAAATGAACCCCAGGCTTTGCAGCCCCAGCACACGCGGGCGATAATTGAAGAAACCTGAGTGGGAAACAAGACGGGGGCAGAGAAGGCTGACATCAAGCGGCCATATTCAAAACTACCGCCCGGGTGACCAAATCAGAGACAACACATTTATATTGCAAGACTATCGGGTTCTAGGTCCAATAATGCACTGAGATGATTAGATTTTTTAAATATTTGATTTCGATCTTTTGAACGTTGTGTCACACATCACACTAAATTGTCGCTGAATTGAATTTCTGATATTAAAGCTGCATTCTCATCTGAAACTAACATAATTTTTTCACTTATTTTACCATCCATAGGAATCCTGACTTTCCTATTACACTCAGGCATAGTAATTCAAATTACAGTAAGTGAGCGTAGCAAACTAACAACAACCTTGATCTTGGAGATCACCCAAGGCTTACTTTGTATTTATTATACTTTTCCCGATATTTATGGCGAATAAATAGCAAAGATTAGATGGCAATTCATGGCGAGTCTGATGGGTAATACACAGGCTTTATTACCCGCTGTTTGTGGTATGAGCGTCAATGCTGTAGCCTATGCAATGCCATATTACCTATGATAAATATATCATAATTAGGACCTTAACAGAGGAGAGTTCATCTAGATTACACAAAACACTTGGTAATCTATTCCACTGAGAATATTCGTACTCGTGTGTATATATTCCCGCACCGATATTACATCAAAGCCGGGCGAAATATATGTGAAGAACCTCTTAAAGTTGTGAATATTCCAAGCTAGCTAAAGTCCATAAATCAGGGAAGCAAAACGCTAAAAGCTGAGACTGCTTCTTCTATATATGCGTCGCTTCTATACTACATTTATATGTGTCAGCCCAGTCGATATGACATGCCGCAACGACGTAAGTAACGTCACGAGACGTCACAGCCATCAATCTACGTCATGGAACGCAGCAGACGTATCACAGGCGGCGGAGGATTACGCCGGTTAACACACAACGGATAGATAGATCGGGTCTGTGGAACTGCGCTTGAAAAAGTAGTGCCCTGTCTCATATTTCAATTCCGACAAGGCATAAAAATAGTGCAGGGGGATGAGAGGAGTGGTGTTGATGGTGGTGGAGGAGGTGGTGGTGGAGGAGGTGGTGGCAGTGTGGTGGTGAAGAGGAGGTGGTGGCGGTGGTGGTGGGAGAGAGAAGGACGTGGAGGGGTAGTAAAGGAGAAGGAAAGGAAGGTATAGGAGAAAGAGAAGGTGGTGCAGGAAAGGAAGAGGTAGATGAGGATGAGGAGGTGGTGGAGGTAGGGAGAGAAGAGGAGGTGGAAGAGAAGGAAGAGGGGAAGGAAGAAGAGGAGGTAGTGAAAGAGGAGTAGGAGGCGGAGAAGGAGGAGGTAGAGAGAGAGGAGAAGGAGGAGAAAGTTGTAGGAGGTAGAGAGGTGCAGGAGAAGGAAGAGGAGGTAGGGAGAGAGGAGGAAGAGAAGGAGGTAGAAGAGAAGAAAGAGGAGAAGTAGGAGGTTGATGAGAAGGAAGAGGAGCAGTAGGAGGTGGAGGAGAAGGAAGAGAAGTAGGAGAAGGAAGAGGAGAAGGAAGAGAAGTAGGAGGTGGAGGAGAAGGAAGAGGAGAAGTAGGAGGTGGAGGAAAAGGAAGAGGAGAAGGAAGAGAAATAGGGTGTAGAGGAAAGAAAGGGGAGAAGTAGGAGGTGGAGGAGAAGGAAGAGGAGAAGTAGGAGGTGGAGGAAAAGGAAGAGGAGATGGAAGAGAAGTAGGGTGTAGAGGAAAGGAAGAGGAGAAGTAGGAGGTTGAGGAGAAGGAAGAGGAGAAGTAGGAGGTTGAGGAGAAGGAAGAGAAGTAGGAGGTGGAGGAGAGGGAAGAGGAGGGAGGGAGGGTAGAGGACACACTGGGCAGCAAGACCAAGACTCCAAGCCCCGATTACTGTGAACTACTACTACCCTAATCCCGGTAACACAGGGCTTCCGCTCAACCCTACATTATACATGTATTTATACACTTGGGTAACCAATTACTTAAACTCTTATTCACAACTGCATCATGCATGAGGGCTGAATTGGTTGTTTATGTCCTGCTTTATTAACACCATTCTTTTTTTTTAAAAAAAACTAAAAAAAACCCACCATACTTTCTTATATATATTTGGTCATATAAGGCCAAGCAAAGAAACATACTTTCTTATATATATTTGGTCATATAAGGCCAAGCAAAGAAACATACTTTCTTATATATTTGGTCATATAATGCCAAGCAAAGAAACATACTTTCTTATATATTTGGTCATATAAGGCCAAGCAAAGAAACATACTTTCTTATATATTTGGTCATATAATACCAAGCAAAGAAACATACTTTCTTATATATTTGGTCATATGATGCCAAGCATAGAAACATACTTTCTTATATATTTGATCATATAATGCCAAGCAAAGAAACATACTTAATCATATATTTGGTCATATAATGCCAAGCAAAGAAACATACTTTCTTATATATTTGGTCATATAATGCCAAGCAAAGAAACATACTTAATCATATATTTGGTCATATAATGCCAAGCAAAGAAACATACTTAATCATATATTTGGTCATATAAGGCCAAGCAAAGAAACATGCTCACTTCTCACCGATGCACTGGGTGGGAGGTGAAATGGTGCTCTGGTGAGGCGCTCATCATGGGATTCAAATCTGGTACTATAAAAACCGTTTGGTTTAGAGTTCAATGTCCTAACCAGTACACCACCCCCAACAGCACCTTTTTACAGGGTGGGGGTGGATCAGAGGGGGGTGGGGGTGGATCAGAGGGGGTGGGGGCGGTGACTAAAGTGATAATGTAGAGCATCAATCACAGCCCCTGCAGCCTATAGACTATAATAGGTCACCTTCATGCTTTACCCTTTAGTGCTACACACCAATTCATGCAGAATTGGGGCCACATTTCCATATACTACCCACGTTTGTCACATTTCCATATACTACCCACGTTTGTCACATTTCCATATACTACTCACGTCTGTCACATTTCCATATACTACCCACGTTTGTCACATTTCCATATACTACCCACGTTTGTCACATTTCCATATACTACTCACGTTTGTCACATTTCCATACACTACCCACGTCTGTCACATTTCCATATACTACCCACGTTTGTCACATTTCCATATACTACCCACGTTTGTCACATTTCCATATACTACTCACGTTTATCAGTTATATGTTCTTATTCGTTATTGTGCTGTGCGCGCCAGGGTCAAATCTCATATCCATTATATATGCTTTTGCATAAATCTGAACTAAAGCTAATCTTCATTGACGAATATTGTTATCTAGATAAACAAAAAAATAAACAACCATGAACTAGAATACGAATGCAAAAGCTTCTTCTTCCCCTTGGAACTTTTGATCTAAGGTCTGACGCATGCTTGACACGGTGTAGTGGATATCAGCCTTAACAATCCAACAACTACTGGCTCCTCCCACTCCTACTCCTCCCACTATACTCCTCCCACTCCTACTATACTCCTCCTCCCACTCCTACTATACTCCTCCTCTACTCCTCCCACTATCCTCTCCTCCCACTATACTCCTCCTCTACTCCTCCCACTATACTCCTCCTCCCACTCCTACTATACTCCTCCTCCCACTCCTACTATACTCCTCCTCCCACTCCTACTATACTCCTCCTCCCACTCCTACTATACTCCTCCTCTACTCCTCCCACTATCCTCTCCTCCCACTATACTCCTCCTCTACTCCTCCTCCCACTCCTACTATACTCCTCCTCCCACTCCTACTATACTCCTCCTCCCACTCCTACTATACTCCTCCTCCCACTCCTACTAGTCTACTAGTGCTCCTCTCATTAAGGCTCACAGCCTCTCAGATCAGGTCATAATGGTATGTTAGTGATTGGACGCCTACTGCGCTAATGGCTTCCATGGCCCAGAATAATCCCTGAAAGTTTTATGAAAAAAGAATGGCCTATTTCATTATATTAGAACATTCTGAAATCCCTTTAACGGTAAATTGGTACCTGGCTGATGTCTATGAATGATTGCACTGTACACACCTGCAACAGATAAAAACATCAATATTTAGTTTACATTTCATAATAGTGACAACATAGTGGATATTTTCTATACAAACTCGATTTTAATATGAAAACATAGCTTTATACTCCCCTACTATAATCATGAAACCCTTTTTTTCATTAAAGGCTAATAGAGATTGAACCTAGTTCAGAACTTGCTGCAGCTTCGTACCAACTGTTCAAGCAGCACTTGCCACCCTGGATTACTGAAACTTTGGGGAAAGGGTTCTGAGTGCATGAGTAATGATGGTTGCTTTACGTCCTTATCAACACATTTAATATGGTTATATCAAGGGCGGGAGAGCTGAGAGGGAGGGAGTGAGTGAGTGAGATTGATTGCTTTACGCCCTTATCAACACATTTAAGATGGTTAATCAAGGGCGGGAGAGCTGAGAGGGAGGCAGTTTATGATCATACCAAGGATATAGAGATAGAGAAGAAGGGAGAGAAAGACAGAGAAAAAGACAGAAAAGCACTTTAAGGTCTTACGACGGACCAATGTGATGTAGGACTTGTTCCATTTTCATAATATTTCTTAAACGTTAAGCTTAAAGGAAGGCATTTTATGATCATACCCAGGAAATAGAGATAGAGAAGAAGGGAGAGAGAGACAGAAAAAGAGACAGAAAGGCACTTTATGGCCTTACCCAGGACCAAGGGAAAGGGTTGTGTATGGGTGAAAATGTCCAATCAGTAGCACCACACATTTAGTAAATTCTGCCAAATTATAGACAGAACCATGATACATACCATGTATATTCGAGTATACAGTGGAACCTCATATAAAGACCAACACTCTATAGAGACCACCCCTCTATTAAGACCAGTTTCTCTCAGTCCCGAATTGCTTTTCTCTTAATAGATTAGCATCGCTAATGAGACCACCTCGCTATTAAGACCAGTTTTTCTCAGTCCCAAGGGTGGTCTCAATAAGTTCCCCTGTATTTGATATTGCGTTGATTTCTGAACTCTAGTGTAGTGTCTCGGATAGTTTTTGTATTAATCACTATATTCAATTATTCAACTTTATCACCGACTAAAAACTTATGAATATTATATAGATCTTTGTAAATTATAGGAAGCTATATATGGGTTAGATCTTCAGAAAATGTACAATTGGCAGATGTACACATTTAGTCAATTCTGCTAAATCAGACTGAAAAATGGTCAATACAAGGTATATCTGAATATATTTGATATTTGATATTGCCTTGATTGAAACACTCCGTTTGGTTATGTTGAGCTGTATTTCGGACCTCACTTTTGTCTTACATTTGGATTATTTGAGAGGAATAGTGCAGGCGAATTGTACAATTTCTGGCGATTTCACCCACATAGCCTATTATAGATCCAGGTCTACCTCTGGTCCCTAAAACCTGTGTATTTATGAACTAAACCAATAAATAAAAGTGTTTATGAAGGCAATGTGGTGGAAAGGTCTATAGTGGATTATCCGATATCCGCCCATACCATCCACTATTATAGGACAATGGCGGCCTAATCCCCCTGTATTAGGGCTTATCCCCCGAGTTAATCCTGTCCCATGTAGTAACGCTTACTTTATTCTAACTGCACAATAGAGTGCTTGTATTAGTCTATACTTAGAGTTACTCTCGAGCCACTCTCTCCTCATTCCCCAGCCTTTCTCCCACTACTTGTGGCCATTCACAGCCGATAATCAAAATGAGTCACAAGTCGCTAAAGAAATGATATTTTTTAAATGTTTTTTTTTCACAAGAACCCTTGCTCAGAATGTTTTTATATTTGGGGTGTTTAACGCTGGTAGTGGAGTAAATACGAGTATCAAATATCAGAACTGTGTATTAAATATATCTATGTGTTTCTGAGGTTATCCTAATGAGGATATTTAACCACTTTACTGCTAGTTTGCGATCAACCATCAAGAAATATAACTAATTTTTGTTTCATGTATAACAAAATATAGAAGTAATTGGACGTTTACTATAATTGGAATCAGCTTGAGCTCATCTTTTCAAATATCATGATATCCCTATTTTTTTCCAACTTATGACTCATTTTTCATTTGACACATCACATACTTGGTGTCACAAATAATGAACAAAGTCAAACGTATTTCAGTTGTATGTACTCCTGGCATACCTCACAGTGTTACCCCAGTCACCTTAAGGGTTCAGTATACATAGTCCATTAGCTATGCTAATCCATACCTTGATTGACAGGTACCGACTGACCAATTGGCAGTCAGCTCTAATTTATTATCGAAGGTAGCAGCATCGGAATTGGGAAATTCCGGTCTTCCTCCATAGCCTGCGTTCACCATACAAAATATATACATTACAAAATGTTCAGTTCAGTCTAGCCCAAAGATGAGAGAGTCCCTTCAAACGGAGGGAAAGCCTCTGCCTCTAACCGCAAAGTGCCACTATAATTCCATTAAGACCGCAAAATGTCATTATAATCACATTAGAACGCCTAGTCCTAGGCCAGGCAACCGATTAGCGAAGTAGGCATCCAATCACTGACACACCATTCTTATCTGATCTGAGGATTTGGGCCTAGACTGAATTAGTATATGAGAAGGGGCATTGGGATACATAATTATGGTATTGAAAGTTAAAGTAGCATAGGGTAAACTATTGGATCAGATTTTCAGAAAATGTACAATTCAACTTCACCGATTTTCTCAAATAACCCAAATTCCAGACGAAAATAAAGTTTAGAATACATTTCAACCTAACCAAAGAGATAGCTAGAATCAATGCAATGTCAAATATTCTCGAATTTACCTAGTATTGACCAAATTGCAGCCTAATTTTGAAGAATTTACTAAATGTGTAGAGCTGCCAATTGTACATTTTCTGAAAATCTGACCCTATTATGACACAAGGAGGTATAACAATATCTAAACTATATTTTTAAGTCTAAGTCTTTTTAAGACTAAAACTGTCCAGCTCGCAGTGAGTGTTTCCATTTGTATTTGAAGTCCTAATGGTTGGGCAACATGATCTTGCCTTCTTTAGGGGAAGGATCTATTCAAATCTGAGTTTAATGCTTTTGCCTCGATGCTTGTGGTTGTCTGGGGGCACATGAGATTGAGGAGGTATTTTTAATCCTATCGCTACTTGTATTGTTGCCGGTCGCAATCGTTATCATATCGTTATAACATTAATATGGCACCTGTAAATATCGTTATCTGAAAGCCTGCTTTACAGGTAAAGAGGATGACAAATGGGTAAGCAGGCTTTTGGATAAGATCCAGCTCTTACATAGCCGCCAATTATAATATTTCAATTTCCAAGGCCTTTAAAGGCTGGAAAAACTTCTATAAAACCCTACAAAGAAGATAAGAAATACTCGTCAGGAGTATCCAGGGTTATAGCCTACTAAAAATAAAAAAAGAGAGGATAAATTGTAATATGTTTAATTTAAAAAAAAAACATATCCTCGTGAAAGAAGCCAATCTTCGGCTGGGTAGAAAATAAGAAAACCCCAAAAAAATCTTCAAAATAATTTATGAAGAAATGATTTAAAAATACAACATGTTTTAGCACTGTACACGCCAAGATGGCAGGATACTTTGAATAAAACTGATATACAGTGATTACTCTGGATATATAGAATCGATGGTAGAGCTAGTTCAGGGGAACGAAGGTGGTTGATTCTTGAATATAAGTAATTAGGTAGGTCATTAGCCTACTAATGAGAACAGCAAGAGGAGTTGTCAGTACGACTGTTCATTAAGAACTGATCCTTTATTCAGTAGGTATAAAGCAGGTAAGGTTACATTAAGGTCACATGACAATGTGGGCCAATCAGGCCGCAGCATGGTTAACATTATATATGCAGGGCTCATTAGCCAATGAGCGTCAGGTAGGTCACGTGATAGCCGTGCCTGACCTGTTGACCTGTTGAGCATGTTATGAACTAACATGTCGCCTGTATTACATAACATGTATATGGTACATATGTGGAACATGGTTATGGATATACAATATAGTTTATGAATATTAATAATTATGATAATTAGTGTTGGTAATGTTACGTAATGTTACGTAACCCAAATGAGGTAATAGGTGAGCATAAAATGGGTGTGACAAAACTTGTCAAAAAAAAAGATCCAGCTCTTCCAGCCGTTACCTTAAAGGGTGGTTTGCTAGGCTATTAGAGGGGCTAACTACATGTGGTATATACACTATAAAGAATAAAAATAAAACACAAAATAAAAAGCTCAATAAACATCGTTATATTAGAGCTGGCATTTACTTCACTTTGGGTTATAATATCCTCGGTATAAAACTGATAAAACATATTTTCCATATCGGATATGGCTACTTAAGGTATTTAATGAGAGCTTAGATCTATAGACATTGGTATTACTAATATGGTCTATATTGTGTGCCAGAGATCTATACCTATATTCTGTGCCCATCCTGGTGGCAGGCATAATGCAGAGAGCTACATGTTTTAATGATGTTTAGTCATGAAAGGGCAATATGTAGGGCCATATCATTCTGATAAAATACCACTCTAGCGAATGCAGCAGGCAGGTAGGATGCTTTTATTTTCCTTGATTTGTGACCCTATTTTATATCATGTGTTTCTGGTTGGCCAGCTTTCAGTTGGTACTTCTAGTGCTTTTATGCCAGGTCACTGCCATCAGTTCTATACTGGGCCGCAGAGTCAGTCAGAAGTTAACTTGTTTTTCCGTTAATGGGGGCTGGAGTTGCTCATTCTGTTCCCAGAGCTGGACTTGTTCTATGGGTCTGATTATGTGCAGGGTGTTTGTGGGTTATATCGTCAGATAATGTACAATTGGCCTTCACCAATCTTCTCAAATAACCCAAATTCGAGACAGAAATGAGGTTCAAAACACAGTTCACTATAGTAGCCAAAATGATATTCATAATCAGCACAATATCAGATATACTCAGATATACCAATTATTTCCCCTTTCAATCTAATTTAGCAGAATTTACTAATTGTGCAGAGTTGCTAATTGTACAGTTTCTGACGATCTGACGCATGTGTGTGTGTGTGGGGGAGTGGGTGCTTTGTGCCCTGTTAACCCATACTTGTTGTATTTTCAAAAATAATTATTATTACTATCAAGACCAATACATTTATACTTATAGATTTGGTTGTTCAACCAGAACATAGTTCTATATAATAATTCCTGTGATTGATCCCTTAATTAAATTTATATTTGATTAGGATACTCTCTTGTGCATAGTTTCTGCACATACATCACTAAAGCCTGGGTTCCACTGTCCCGCTACTTCTCCCGCTACTGTTCCCGTTTCTTTGGTCCCGCTACTTTAGAAGCCAGGGCAAGCAGCGGGAAGTAGCTGCTTCAATTCAAACATGTTTGATTTGAAACAGCTACTTCCCGTTACTTCTAAAGTAGCGGGACCAAAGGGGGTAGGGGGTTGGGGCTGACAAGTGCATTACGATCATGAATTTGCAAATTGAGACTATTTAAAGGGATCCCACACAACCATATAGCAATGTCTATAGCTTCTTCCCACCACCACAGACACCCTCCCCCTCCCCCCCTCCCCCATCCCCGCCATTATAACCATGTCACTAACTGCTCCTTCCATCTCCTTAGATTGCTCTCGTGCCCGGCGAGATCTCGACCTACTCAAGGTCAAGAAAGGTCATCCCCGGTGACCTTGGCCGCCCATAAAGGTCAGAAGCAATCAGATAGAGGCGTAGGGCAATGGGTTGAGGGGGTGTGAATGGGACTGGGTTTGGAAGGGGTGTGGTGGGGTGGGCATTTATACCTAATAACTTCTCCTCTGGGTTAATGGTAAACTATATGGACATTAGGTGAGGCAGGGTGGATGTTTTATGGGGGAGGGAGGGGAGAGAGGGGAGGGGGCTGTATTTTACAGGCGATGAATAATGATTGTACCAGGACCTTGTGGACGGACACAGGATCCATGTTCTTATCATGGGTCAATCACCACCACTACAACTTGATCGTCCTTTTGACATTTTGAAATAAAGTGATGGAAAAAACCGACTAGAAAAACAGATGGATGCAGTTACTATCCCTATCACTTCAGTCCCACTCGTATAAATTTCGTTCTATTCTTTTAAACAAATATTAAAAACCCTTTCAGAGCATATAGGTACAACGCTATTTAGTGGAATAAATAACCACTAAGTCTAACTAATTCCCCCAATACAAACAAGCAAGGGTAGTTAATGTTATTAATACAGGGTATATATAGAAGGGTAGGAATCCTGCCTGGTTTAAAGGTGTAAGCCAGGGATTGTGTGGTTAATATTCCCCCGGGCTATACGAGACCGTATCGCACGCTCTCTCTCTTTTAATGGGTCAGATCGTCAGAAAATGTACAATTCGCCTTCACTAATGTTCTGAAATAACCCAACTTCAAGACAGAAATGAGGTTCAAAACACAGTTCACCATAGTCAAAAAGATATTCATAACCAACACAATAACAAATATACTCAGAAATGTCTAGTAAGTATCCCTTTTCAGTCTAATTCAGCAGAATTTACTAAATGTGTAGAGTTGCCAATTGTCCATCAATTGTCTGATGATCTGACCCTATTAATACTTCTATACAGTGTACTCCTCTGGTTAGATTGGTGCTAATATTATGGGCCTTTCGCATCAGATATGTAGGTTTAATGAGGATATTTTGGCGAGTTCTTGTTTTGGAGAATGTATGTGTAATTATAATATATGCTCTACTTTCTTAAGTTCTCTCATCTTAGGTATATCAAGATCAGAGGCTAACAAATTGCAATATGTTTTTTTTTTTTTTTTTTTTTCAAATTGCAATATTAATCTAGTAAAGGCTCAGAGTTGAGTCTCTCCAAATTGAGGGAAAGCCTCTCGCTTCAAACCGCAAAATACCATTAAAATCACATTAAAACGCCTATCCAGGGCCAGGACACCTATGAGCGCAGTAGGCGTCCAATCACTGACATACTATTCTTAACTGATCTGAGAGGCTGTGAGTCAAGCCTTAATCCGTTTTTACAAGAATAAAACACTCAAATAATGAACATTCCGAGAAAAACCCAGGAATTCATGAAAAAAAAACAGAGGAAAAACCGACTTTTCTTCAGTTTCAGTATTAAAGTCTTCAATTCTACTAAGTACCAAAGAAAGAAAGAATTGAGATTAAACAGTTTGGGTTAGATTTAGCAGTGAATGCCACTTTACGTACAATGGTTCCTGGGAGAGACATAATGGAGAGCCTGTACCCGCGCTAATAGGGGTGAACATATAGCACATGCACTGCAGCAATTACCTCCATCACCCTCCCTCCCCCTGCAGGGGAACGCCCTCGTACACAGCAAATGATGACGTCAAACACATAAAAACTCTTCTTGAACTGGCAGCAATAATGCCATACTAGAAGAGTGCTAATAGAATTACAGTTGTTGAACATTTGAGATAGGGCAATTGTATTTATTCTGTCGCTGTCGTGAGCCGTCTTGGGGTTATAACTACCTTAGATAGAGACTAACAGGATTAATAACCTCCATTTCAGACCTGCTGTTTGTTCACCAGTAGAACCAGCAGACCCTCAGTACCAACCATAGTTCCAGCAACCTCAAGTATTGTTGACAAGCTGTTGACCTTAGAGCACATGTCCTTGACCTGCAGCAAAGGTCAAGTGATCTAGACTAAGAGAAAACCAATACAGTGCCTGTTTGTGTGTGAACAATCCAGTAACTCCCCATTTCTGGAAGTTTATTGGGGTAATATATATACCCCATCACCTAACCAGGTGAGGGTTAATATGTATACCCCATCACCTAACCAGGTGAGGGTTAATATATACACCACATGACCTAACCAGGTGAGGGTTAATATATACACCACATCACCTAACCAGGTGAGGGTTGATATGTATACCCCATCACCTAACCGGTGAGGGTTAATATATACACCACATGACCTAACCAGGTGAGGGTTAATATACATCACCTAACCAGGTGATGTTATATACCACATCACCAGGAGGGCAGGGGCAGGGGCAGAGGGATGGGTGAGGGGATGGGAAGGTGGAGGGCAGGGGCAGGGGGGAGGGGATGGGAAGGTGGAGGGCAGGGGCAGGGGAGGGGGGAAGGTGGAGGGCGGGGCAGGGGCAGGGGGGAGGGGATGGGAAGGTGGAGGGCAGGGGCAGAAGGATGGGGGCAGGGGGAAGGTGGAGGGCGGGGCAGGGGATGGGAAGGTGGAGGGCGGGGCAGGGGCAGGGGATGGGAAGGTGGAGGGCAGGGGCAGGGGATGGGAAGGTGGAGGGCAAGAGGCAGGGGGAGGGGCCAGGTGGAGGGCAAGGTGGGAGGAGGTGTTTGATCCCTCAATCTGCACACCCAGGTTTCCTACACCCGTGTCTCATCTGCACCTCACACAACCACCATTGATTTTTTCCTATATTAAACAGTAAAAGTATATTTCCAGAAATGTATTAATATGAAATTGGAAATTTATTACATGATATTATATCCATACATGTTTCTCTACCCACCCACCCCCTACCTTCTCCCCGTCTGTCTCTTCCCTCTCTCTCCTCATATCCAAATAATTAGAAACATGGAGAATGGATATATATGGAATTTTAATTTCTTCTCAGTACCAAAACCGTCCATTCCTAATAGTCGCTTTGATGAAATAAGAAAGGATCTTATGAAGAATAGGGGATATGCACTGGGATGGACTCTGTTGAAATCAAATATTTGGCAACATTTTTATCGAAAATTGCAAGAATGTTTTCACCAATATCATAGCTTGTATAAAATGATCTATGAAAACCAAATGCATGATGGGAAAGATGGAGGCTTGTGTTATGGAAACATGCATAACACATGGATATTGACATTAGAGCACTGATGAATATTCCATGCTGAACATGGCTTGATTTCTATAGACTTAATACTGTACCATTAGTCCCATAATTCCATGCGAATCAAGATTCAAAATGGCGGCTATGCAAATCCCCTATTGTTGGTTCATTTAAGAGACAAGAGCTTTAACTGCCTCTAGCCCCGACTGTCGGCATACAACACTGAGTGCACTATAAGGTACTATACATCACTATGACTTATTGTACCGTCCCTCCGTCCCTCAACATAAAACCTGTCTCCATATATCTGTCTCACATCTCAGGGTCATAAAATATGATGGGACGGGCGGGGTGAAAAATCAGAGAATATATTATCTACATGTATAAGCTTGAATAATATTCCTCGAGGTGTGAATGCTTTCATAAAGAGTTTATAATATGCAATGGGAGATTATTTTGGGGTCCTTACAGTGCAAGGATAACAATAGATGACGTTTGTCTATGTCTTTTCTATGTCTGTGTCTGTCTCTCTTTCCCACTCTCCCCTCTGTCTCTCTCTCTCTTTCCCACTCTCCCCTCTCTGTCTCTCTCTTTGTCCACTGTCTCTGTCTCTTTCTCACTCTCCCCTGTCTGTCTCTCTTTTCCCCCTCTCGGCTCTGTCCCATTGCAGGTGCCCTAGCACCACCTTGAATAGACCCCCGTCCCCCGTCCCCCTCCCCCCGTCCCATTCCTTGCCTCACTGATATAGAGGGCTCTCCGCTGTCCGTTGCCATGGGAACTCACGCTGAAATTTGAAATGGAGGTGGAGAAGGAGGCCTTGACGTCACGGGACGCTAGACTAGACGCCCAGGTGGGAGGGAGGGAGTCTTATGGTAGTGCTGAGTGGTCATTCAGCTATCCAGGGTGTGGGGTGGGGAGTCGGGGGTGGGGGTGGGGGAGAGAATGGAGAAACAGGGGTAAGATAGAGAGAAGGGGGTGAGTGAAGGGGTTGGAATAAGGGAAGAGGTGCATTGTTACACTCATCAACGCAGGCAGTGTATTATAGTCTATAACCACCTTAGGCAGAGACTAAAAGGATTAATGCCCTATGTCGCTATACTTTAGTCTCTGCCTTGATTGAATGGTCTTGGAGCATTGACCAGTATAGGCAGAGACTAAAGGAATTATTGACACACATTGATGGGCTGCTGCTGCGTGTTTTAGTGCATAATCCCGAGGCGAAGCACCAACAGGCCCCAATATGTAAGGATTAATGACCTCCATGGAGGTTATTAATCATTTTAGTCTTTGGTGAAGGTAGATATAGCCCCTGGACCGTTCAAGTTCAAGTAAAGTTAAATGGGTATAGAGTGTGGGGGAGGGGGGAGGGGGTACTGGAGAAAGTGGGAGGATGTGGTGGGAGACGGAAAGAAAGAGGGAGTTGGGGGAGTATGGAAAGCTGATTATTTGTTTTCACTTTCATTCCTCACTGTATATGAGATGTGTTACAGGGAAATGAGTAACAAGTCACACACAAATAGATTTTGACAGTTGAAAAGATGAGGTCAAGTGGATTCCAATGATGCTAAACATTAGGACATTCAATAAGTATTTCTATATCTTAAATTTGATATTTCTATTTTTGAAAAAATGTTTCTGGGTGGATCATTACTAGTAAAGTAGGTAAATATACTCTATACGATGACCGTAGAAATGCAAGGACATGTTTAATACAGGATCTTGAAACTTAGTAAATGCATTGGAACCACTCCCAACGGTACACACCCCAAAGATGAGAACATTCGTACAAAGAGATCTTGTGAATAAAACACTTCAAAAAGTATCAATTTTGTGAGTAATTTAGCTGGTGATACAGCTTTAACATTTGCCTGTATTTGAAGCATACAAGCAGTACACAGTAACCACCCCACTACACCACGTCCCTACTCAAGCACAAAATCCATTTTCCATTCAGCTTATTTAATGTGCTGGCAATACCGCAATATTTATTCCTAGTGTTTTCAAGGAGGTCATAAAATATTGATTGGCCCAATTACTCCTGTCCTGTTTTTCCCGCCAATTCAGAGAAATTATTTAGAGGAGAGGTTCCCTGGATCTGCTTGACGGAACTGGGTCAGTGTTTTCTTACTCTGAGAGTAGGAGAGTTCGAATGTCATGGAATTTGTAGTGTTTTGAAATAGCTTTTTTTATCATATGTTCTGAAAATGAAAGGAACTATTATATTATGTTTGTAATCATATTTTTATATGTTTATTGGCCAAAATAAAGTCCCAGGACACAACGGAAATACTTAATATAAAGTGAGAGTGTATCTGTTAGAAAAATCTGTTTACAAAATCTTAATACAATTCTTGTAAATAAAAAAATGTATATCTGGAGGGGGCTAAGCTGCTTGTGGCACACGCAACCCCACTCAAATAGCCAACTGAAATACTTTTGGGGAAAGTAAAATGAATGGCCATAGAATGGTCCATATCAAATTATTAAAAGCATATATGATACATCAGTTAACAGACTCGTTGGTTTCACTTGGTTGGAATATCACACTCGTTGCTTATGCTATGCAAATCGTGTGACATTCACACTCCTTCAACCGACTCGTTAGTGAGTCTGTAATATAATGAATAGAGAATGGGATCTAGTTATTAAATATTTACTGGCTTCCATTCCTCTGAAATTCCATTCAGTAATAATTATTGAATACCAAGTGAGAGTCATGTCATCTATCAAAGGTTACTGTTGCAGAAAAAATTAATGATGGATTGGTTGTTGTTGTATTATGTTTTACCAGGCTGTTTGGTTCAGCTCCTATAACTAACTCTAACTAACTCCTGGGGTAGTATACTACCATCTATTGTTGTATTATGTTTAACCAGGCTGTTTGGTTCAGCTCCTATAACTGGTCTTCCACTAACTCCTGGGGTAGTATACTACCATCTATTGTTGTATTATGTTTTACCAGGCTGTATAGTTCAGCTCCTTAGCTGGTCTTACACTAACTCCTGGGGTAGTATACTACCATCTATTGTTGTACGATGTTTTACAAGACTGTATAACCTTTTATTCCACTAATTCTGGGGTAATATACTGCCAGCTATTGTATTAGTAACACTCATATGACCACCAGATATTAGATACTTTACCAGACTGTTTGACTGAGTTTAGATTTTTTTATTCAGCAATTACATTCCATCGATGATGCTATTCTCAGAAATCCTGAGTTTAGTTCAGCTCCTATAGCTGGTCTTCCTTCCACTATATCTCCTGGGGTAGTAGACTACCATCAATTACTGTATCATATTTTACCAGGCTGTTTAGTCCAGCTCTTGTAGCTGGTCTTCCACTAACTCCTATGGTAGTATACTACCAAATATTGCATTATAATTACAATTATTTTTTGGTTAGTTCCTATAGCTGGTCTTCCACTAACTCCTGGCGTAGTATACTACCAAATATTGTATTATAATTACAATTGCTTTTGGTTTAGTAGGTCTTCCATAGCAGGTCTTCCACTAACTCCTGGGGTAGTATACTACAACTGGACCAGTTGCATCAAGATTCAAGATGGCTGTCAAAGGGCCTATGGGCTGCATCCACACGTATAAATGGGTAAAAAATATAATTACTGATTTCATTAATTCACCAGCCCGCCCAGAGCATACAGTCCATCCATCAAACCGCCTGTGACAGCGTGAGAAGGACAAATGTGACACACCGATAAAAACTGTGATAAACTCAGCTGTGTGTGTGTGTGGGTTGGGGGAGAAATTAGGTAATGAATGAGAAGGGAAGGAGAGAAGGGGGAGACAGAGACAGAGAGAGTGGAGGGGGCGGGAGAGGAGGAGAATAGGAGACAGAGAGACAGAGAGGGGGTTGAGGTGGGATGGGGGGAGGGGGAGAAGGACAAATGTTACACACCGATAAAAACTATGATAAACTCAGCTGTGTGTGGGGGTTGGGGGGGAAATTGGGTCAGATTTTCAGAAAATGTACAATTCGCCTTCACCAATCCTCTCAATAACCCACATTTAAAACAAAAATGAACTTCAAAATGCAGTTTAACATAACAGAACTGATACTTTAAATCAATGTGATACCAAAGATACTTAGATATACCCGGTATTCATCATTTTTCAGCCTAATTTAGGAGAATTTACCTAATCTGTAGACCTGCCAATTGTACATTTTCTGAAAATCTGACCCAATTAGGTAATGAATGAGAAGGGAGGGAGAGGAGGGGGAGACAGGGACGAAGGTGGGATGGGGGGAAGGGGAGAAGGACATCTGTGACACACAGAAAAACTGGCGATGTGGGGTAAGCTCAACTGTGGTGGTGGAGGAGGAAGGGGGAATTAAGAGTATATAAGCTCAAAGATGAGAGAGTCCCTTCAAACTGAGGGAAAGCCTCTCGTTACAAACCGCAGACTACCATTATAATCCCATTAGGACGCCTACTCCTGGGCCATGAAACCCATTAGCGCAGAAGGCGTCCAATCACTGACATACCATTCTTATCTGATCTGAGAGGCATCTAGGGCCTAGCTAGACTGGGCACATTTTTTTTAGAAAGTTTTATTAGACAAAGTTTGACATGCGTGATAATTCTCATTTGCCAATTTACAAAACAATATATCAATCAATATTTAAACATCTAGACAATTTAACTTTAATTCATTTAATGATAGAGATCTTATATAAGTCGTTATACTCATTATGATACTAATAATTCTACAATACATTCAGACTACATTAGATTCACTTTATGTTCTTAAATTGTGACATCAATTTCTTATTCATGATTGACGTAATTTAGATTACTAGCGGAACAGGTTTCCGACCAGTTTAACTTATATCTTGGCCATATCTATGTCTGTCGACTCTCTTTTACAGTTTGTTACAGTACAAAATAATATTTTTTGAATGAGTGAGTGAGTGAGTGAGATTG
>OW804102.1:25550872-25677850 GCA_942159475.1 Sthenelais limicola
TTGTATTTGAAATGTAATGAGTGATGAGTACACTCCCCCTTATGAGGCTCGCTAGCCCTATTACTATTGTTTAACGCTCTTTCTAATTTATTTCTTTATAATGTATTGACAGAAGTCACATATGTCAATCTTGCTTTTGTTGTTTATCTATATGAACTTATTACCTTCTCTAGTAGTAGTAGTAGTAGTAGTAGTAGATTAATCTTTTGCATACGGTAAATCAGGATTTCTGAGAATAATAGCATCATCAATGCATGTAATGTAATAACTCTAATTCTAGTACAAGTAAGGATAGGATTAAGAATTCTCAGGGTAGTGCACCCCTGGTACATAGGAACCTTACTGATGCATGACTAATATATACACACCAGCAGGTGATCATTAAATGTTGACTTAGAATAAACAGCTGAATCACAAAGGCTGCCTTAATGTATCACCTCAACCACAAAGCCTCATTAATATCTAAAACATCATAGCGACCTGAACAGGTTGGGGCAGAAAAACATAGATACTTGGTATTGACAATAATCATGGTTAACCAAATAAAGGTAAAGCTACAGTTCACTTGATCAAAACCTAAAGATTGTCTGGCTTTGGGTCTATTCAGCTGAAACTAATTTATGACACAAGCCATGTGATAATGTTGTCATTACCACATGGGTTGTAGTACACACTGGTTGGTACAAGGTGTGTTATATATAATTACAACATTACCACTTGGCTTTCTCCCTTCATGTTTGCCTTTAATATTAGCATGGTGGTGTAAGCCTTTGATATTAGCACGGTGGTGTAGGCCTTTGATATTAGCACGGTGGTGTAGGCCTTTGATATTAGCACGGTGGTGCAGGCCTTTGATATTAGCACGGTGGTGTCGGCCTTTAATATTAGCACGGTGGTGTCGGCCTTTAATATTAGCACGGTGGTGTCGGCCTATAATATTAGCACGGTGGTGTCGGCCTTTAATATTAGCACGGTGCTGTAGGCCTTTAATATTAGCAGGGTGGTGTAGGCCTTTAATATTAGCACGGTGGTGTCGGCCTTTAATATTAGCACGGTGGTGTCGGCCTTTAATATTAGCACGGTGGTGTCGGCCTTTAATATTAGCACGGTGGTGTCGGCCTTTAATATTAGCACGGTGGTGTCGGCCTTTAATATTAGCACGGCGGTGTCGGCCTTTAATATTAGCACGGTGGTGTAGGCCTTTAATATTAGCACGGTGGTGTCAGCCTTTAATATTAGCACGGCGGTGTAGGCCTTTAATATTAGCACGGTGGTGTCGGCTTTTAATATTAGCACGGTGCTGTAGGCCTTTAATATTAGCACGGTGGTGTCAGCCTTTAATATTAGCATGGTGGTGTAAGCCTTTAATATTAGCATGGTGGCGTAAAAATAGGTTCTACAACTCATGGCTGGTACTGCTAACATTACCCCACATGGCCTTGTTCCTATGTAAGCCACTGGCGGGCCACTGAACAGATTTGACTCAAACATGTATGGGTCACTGCATCAGAAAATGTACAATTGGCAGCTCAACAAATTTAGTATATTGTGCAAAATTAGGCTGAGAAATAATAAACTTAGATAATATCGAATTTCGATTAGCTTTGATTAACAAATCTGTTATGTTTAGCTATATTGAACTGTATTTTGAAGCTCATTTTTGTCTTAAAATTGGGTTATTTGAGGAGGATTGCTTTTAGCATTACATTTGCTTTTAGCATTACATTTTCTGACGACTTCCCCCATATATTTATGCTCCCGCCATTACCAGTTATAGTCATGTAGTTCTATCACCACCACCTCTCCTCCCTTCACCTATTTACCATTTTTATTCATTTTTTTTGACAAACCATTCATCCATTTTTTCACCCCTTTCATGTATCTCCTATACAACAACAGAAGGCACAATGTACCAACAACCGGCTTCAAAAAGCGAATATAGGTGTCGCCCCAAGCACCTCTGCCGCTCTCATTATTATAGGGTGCATGAGACGCAGCCATTAGTCGTCACGTGACTTGAAAGAGCCAATCAAAACGTGGCATTGTTTGACTGAACTAACAGTCTTGTGGGCTGGGGGTGAAGTAAGTTGTCCCAATGATATATTGGCGCTAGCGGTGTATAGCTAAAAGCTGGCGGGCAAATTGAAGACATTAAATATTGATAGAACACGCTGGGTTTTGTTATATACTTTCATTTGGCACGATACAATTCTATGTCGAGGGCGTTACTATGGTGAAGGCATGGAGGAGGGAGCAATCACCTCATGTTATCAATCATTTCTGGCTTTCTTTTTCCCACCCACCCACCCCTATATATATATCTATATCTATATATCCATACTGTGTTCTATTCTATATGGGGGAATTTGCCAGAATATGTACAATTCACACTTGTGAAATAACACAAATTCAAAAGAGAAATGAGGTTCAAAATACAAATATAACATAACTGGACAGATATTTTAAATCAGCACATAACCGAATATACTCAGATATACCTGGTATTTTTCTGCAGAATGTACTAAATGTGTACATAGAGCTGCCGATTGTACATTGTCTGATGACCTGACCCATATTCATATACTGTGTTTTGTGTTGTGTTTGTGCGTGTGGTGTGTCCCATTTACCCCCTCTAGTCATCCGTCCCTGTCTCCTACAGACACACACCTTCTCTCCCTCTCTCAGCTCTCCCCTGCCTCCCCGCCCCCCCCCCCCCGAACAAATCTAGCTCTCTCCCACCTTCCCTCTCTTCTCATCCTCACCTCTGCCTCATCCCTCTCTCTCTCCTCCCCCTTCCCCCTCTCCCCTCTTTCCCCTTCCCTCTCTCCCCTTCCCTCTCTCCCCTCCCCTCTCTCCACTCCCCTTCTCTCTCTCCCCTTCCCTCCCTCCCCTCTCTCCCCTCCACTTCCCTCTCTTCCCTCCACTTCCCTCTCCCCTCCACTTCCCTCTCTCCTCCACTTCCCTCTCCTCTCCACTTCCCTCTCTCCCCTCCCCCTCCCCTTCCCTCTCACCTTTCTTTCCCATCCTCCCCCTCCCCCATCCCCCCCACCACCACCACACTCTCACCTGGCTTTTTTCACCTAATATTTTATTAATGGCTTCCCTGCAGCCTTAAGTGTATTGATGGGAGCGATCCATTGTTACATGTTTTCTATATCATTGATAGGGCCTGCGGGTACATGCATACCTTCACAGACTCGGGCCTCGCTACATGTATAAAGGGAATCAATTGAACCAATTTTACCAATATGGGTCAGCTACCACTACATGTACAATCGGTGTTTTTTTTAAACAAATTGTATTGAGGCAATATATGAGGTGTTACAGGAAAATGAGTCACAAGTCGCAAAAGTGTTTTATCCACATAAACTGTTCATTGGAATATTATCATTTTTGCAGAGTTTAGTGCTTTAAATCATTCATTGCACCAAATTGCAAGGCAGTGTATTAAATATTCTTTTGCGTTTCGAAGGTCATCCTTTGGAGTATATTTAGTTACTTTACTGGTAATTGCCAACCCAAAAATAGTGCAAACTCATTTTCTAACCTAATATATCAAACATGGAATATTGTCTTTGTGACACATGTGACTGGTCTTTGTGACATATGTGACTGGTCTTTGTGACATATGTGAGTGGTCTTTGTGACACATGTGACTGGTCTTTGTGACACATGTGACTGGTCTTTGTGACACATGTGACTGGTCTTTGTGACATAAGTGAGTGGTCTTTATGACACACATGACTGGTCTTTGTGACATATGTGAGTGGTCTTTATGACACACATGACTGGTCTTTGTGACATATGTGAGAGGTCTTTGTGACACACATGACTGGTCTTTGTGACATATGTGAGTGGTCTTTATGACACACGTTAATGGTCTTTGTGACAGTATTGCCCAACAAATGTGTCACAGGAAGACTTGTGTCACACCACTGCAGCACTTCTTGTGAATACGACTCACCACAATAATATATCAAATATTTCTATGAGTCTACAACAGCCACAAGTGTTGGGAGGATGTCCGAGTGGAGTCTGAATATGATATATCCCAGATAACAGTTACAATTAAGAATCAAACTATAAACAAAATAATTCTGCACATTGCTTCAACTGAATACAAATATTCCTAAAATCTTAGTAAAAATCAGATTTAATTATATCAGAACACCTTTCCACGTTTCAAATAACACTTAATTTCTTACTTTTACCTATCGTTAATAATAACTCTAATCTATATTTGTAATAACTCTAATATACATCTTAAATAATAACTCTAATTCCTCATCATTTTACAAACGAAAACATGAACCAACCCTTTCCAACCTTCTCCATGACACGATCTGTCAAATTCAACGATTGGTCGCTGCGTCAAGGACGGCGATTGGTCGATGGCAGTTTTGTAAAATGGTCAGATGACATGAAGGCCCTTGGTACATCAAAGGGCATCAAAGGGCATACAGAAGGGCATCAAAGGGCACAGAGAAGAGGGCTTGAGGGTGAGGTGTGTCAAAGGCCTTTCAATGCGCATGTGCTGAAGCCTCCTGGCGTCTATTTTGAAGAAGGTCAAGGTCAGAGCCTATCGGTACATGAGTGGGTCAAGACATTTGTATAGGAGGGTGGGGGTGGAGGGAGGAGGTGGGGGGGGGGGGAGGGAGTGATAGGGGGGTGCTGATATGTTTTGAGATGAGATAAAATGAGCCATGCGTTGCAGAATTGATATTTCTAGCTGCTCTTTTTTGGTGTATCTAGTGCTGTCTGTCGTATGAATATATATACTAGATTTCATAACAGTGTATTAAATATGTTCCTTGCGTTTCTAAGGTCATCCCATGGAGGTTATCTAATTACTTTACTCATATTTGTCCGACTTTTTTCACACATAAAATATAGAAATACTAATATATAAAATATAGAATACTCCTAAATGGTAACATCGTTGGAATTCACTTAATCTCATGATTTCATATGTTGTAATGGTCACTCAAAATAATTTTCTTCTCACTTGAACGGATATGTTCGCTTCAACAACTATTTGGATATGATTCCCCATTATTACAAAGTTTAGATAATGGAATTGAAGTAAATAATCGTACAAATACCAGCTTGATAATGTAAGTTTTTTTAACTGATATAAAAAAGTTTTCCCTGCTTTGTATTTGGTTGTGGTTAGCAGAATATATTTACCAACTTGTATAAATGGTCTGTGAAATGTAAGTTTGCGTGATGGGAAAGATGAGAATTTGGATGGGAGGGGGGCGGTCTTGCACCCCACCCCCTCCCTCTCTCTATCTCTCTCCGAATGTGCTAGTGTCGAGTGAGTGGGTCTTACACTGCCTACAGCCATTTCCCCAACATTGTCCACTTTCTCTCACTGTCTCATCTTTTTCCTCTTATTGCAACGGGCTCAGAACAGTATTAAAAGGACATTGGCTCTCCACCTGGTAACATACAGAGACTTTTAGGATGTTTTGTGATGAAGGGAACATTTACTCACCTCCTTCTCTCTACCTTTCTCCTCCCTCTCTCTACTCTCTCTCTCTCCTCTCTCTCTCCTCTCCTCCCTCTCTCTACTCTCTCTCCTCCCTCTCTTTCTCTCTCTCAATGATGGTAAACAGTAGGACATCTGTTTCTATCTTTTAAGTTTGATATTTTTATTTTTGAAAAAAAAGTTTGCAATATTTCTCGGTGGGAATTCACTAGTTAAGTAGCTAAATATACTGTATAATTAAGCGCCCCAAAAATAAAAACATTCCCACAAAAACATCTTGTGAATGAAACACTTTGCAAAATATCAATTTTGCGACTTGTGACCCATTTTCCTGAAACACATCACATATCATCTCCCATTCGCTACAACAAATGTTATACTGTCATTCCCCTACCACCCTCTTTTTCCCTTTTTCTTCTTATGTCATCAATATTTATAATAAATATAAAATATAGGGAGCCCACAAATAAGTTGCAAATACTAGACAGGAGGAAACCTATTAGTTATAACATGGTCTTAAACAGAACAAAAATAAATTATAACTAATTACTTGTGAACATGTAACCACTGCTATAGCAAAAGAAACATTCAGCTTAAATAAAAGGTTGCCGGAAGGCTCGGCGAAAACGAAAAAAGAGTAACCTTGAGACGGATTACTCTACAAAAAACTCAATAGGCCTCTTGTCTCTTTTCATTTTCTTTTTTATTCCCTTTTTCTTTTTTTACTGAGGGCGTTCTGACCTCTGGTTGACAGTCATTACGCTGGCGGTTTATTTCTCCTGCTTCTCCAGCGTTGATGTCAATTACTCTGCTCCTCATAGGGACGCTCTAAATTGTCGGATTAACAGGAGGGGGACGCGGCTGGAACGCTCCTCCAGACGTCTGGCTAACACCATTTCCTCCAGGGTCTCTGATGTTACCAATACAATGTTAATGTTAAAGGAAACATCAATAGGGGAATTGCATAGCCGCCATCTTGAATCTTGATTTGCATGGAATTATGGGACTAGTGGTACAGTCTAAAATCTATAAAAAAAAAACATGCCATGTTCAGCATGGACTGTTTATCAATGCTCTAATGTCAATATCTATGTGTTATACATGTTTCAATAACACAAGTCACCGTCTTTCCCATCATGCATTTTGTTTTCGTATTTTATTTATACTAGCTGTGATATTGATCAAAACATTCTTGCAATTTTCGATAGAAATGTTGCTAAATATTTGTATTTCAAATTTTAGCTGAATGCATCCCAGCATGCACTGTAAGAGACATGCGCAGTGAGACTTGTAAGTCCCCTATTGAACTACCCGGCCTACCTAGTTTAACACGATCATTTCTCACCTTCAAGAACCTTAAAATGTATATTAGAAAGAAATTATATTATCGGATGGTCAGGCGATTTCTATGCGATCCGATCCGATTGTTTTCATATGTATGATGGTGTATGTAATGTACAACCGTAAAAAGGCTTAATGACAAATATTGACTTTCAGAACAATCATGAATCGCTGGATTTGGGTATATGTCATTCCAAATGTGATTGTGATTTCCAAAATTAGGTTTAATTTGGTCGGATGAAAGCATCGGACTCCTCTGGACCTTCTCTGCTCTCCTCACTCTCCTCCCTCTCTCTTTCTATCTCTGTCCTCTCCTCCCTCTCTCTCTGTATATCTCTCTCCTCTCCCCCCTCTATCTTTCTATCTCTCCCCTCCTCACGCTCGCTCTCTCCCCCACAGCAATAACCTCTTAAACACAAGTCTTATATTTTCTCTCCCACTCCCTTTCTCTCTCCCACTCCAACATTCAAAACTCAGATCTGGTGAAACACCAGCTTTAAAGTGTAGTTCCACTGGACGGCTTCTTCTTACGTTCATAGTTGGTTTTGCTTACGCTCAGGAGCCGAGGTTTGAGCCTAAACATAACCGTAGAGAAGCGTGGTTTATTACGCTTATTTTCAGCTCTACTTGTTCCGGCTCAAATAAAACATGTTTGATTTGAGCTGAATGTCTTACACTTCTTTAATGACTGTGAGAATAGTGTGAACATAGCGGGGCAGTGGCACTGCATTAGGCTTCCCTTACATTTTTTTCGAACTTAAAAACTATGGAAAACGTTCTTATTTAGTTATTACGCTCAATTTGCGGCCGCTAGAAAAGGAAATGAGCGTAACCAATAGAACCAATTTACGTTTCCCTTTGTTCAATTTTTTTTTTTTTTGTTCTAAAATCTTTATTCAGGAATTAATGACAATATAATGCAATTTCACCCTAGGGGTGATTTTCCTCATGCCCTGATTTTAGGGTAGGCTTCTTTTGAGATGCCATATAAAAATGAGCATAAACAAAAGCGATCATGAATGTAAGAATAAGCCGACCAGTGGAACTCTACCTTTAAGGGGAAGGGGCCTGCGGTCCACAGTCACCTCCCTATGCAACATTACACAACCAAGTCTTGCTGGATGAAAAACAACCTCAACAATTCTTTTTATACAAGTGAAGGAGGATGTTAAGGAGCTGGGAGGAGTGTCATGGCTTCTGTGCTTTGTCGCACTGAGCGATAATTGGTGCACATTCCATAGGCTGGTCAGGTAGACTGTAGTAATCAGCCTCAGTGCTACACAGTAACAAAGGTCTTAAAGCAGTACTATCACCAATATTACCACAAACAAAATCTTAATAGATTTACTCATATTATGACTTGTAGGATTGACGTTATCAATATTAATGTTTGCTGCTGTTATAACTTCATATAATAATTTAAAGTCAAATTGGCTGAGAGAGAAAGACAGGGAGATAATAAGGGAAACTACCGCAGCAAATGATTTTGACAGGTTAACAAAATATGAAAATGGCTTTTTATGAAGCCCTGCAGCAAAAAAAATGAATTGTCTACGGCAGCTACTGTTTTCTCATGTCTAACTTCATGTAATAATGTTTTTTTTTTACAAAAAAAACAACTGTGAACAGGGAGAAATCCTCCAGATAACTTCCAAAAGGGTAGGAAAAGATAAAAAGTAGAAAATGTTAAATGATGCTAACTGGGAATGCAGCTTTAATAGTCGTTACTTTGTTTATTATTTGTATCTACAACACGGTTATTGCTTCAGGACATCGACCAAGTTCAGCCATTTTTTTCACAAGTGAATATGAACCTTAATATTTTATACATTTATTAGTTTTTGGAGCCACGCAATCGTCGCTGAAACTATAAGGCCAAAAAGGAGATACATTTCTTGAAAGAAGGAGGGAAAGGGAAAGGGAGAGAGGGGGAAGGAGGGCAAGCTAGAGGGAAAGAAACAAATAGGGGGAAGAGAGAAAGACTCAGAGAGTGAGAGAGGGAAGAAGGAGGGAGGAGAGAGCGTAGAGAGAGTGGGGGAGGGAGGAGAGGAGAGCGAGGGAGAAGAGAGGAGAGCGAGGGAGGAGAGAGGGAGAGAGGGAGAGAGGGAGGAGAGGAAGAGGAGAGAGGGGGAAAGAGTGAAAGAGATAGGGGAGAGAGGGAGGAGAGGAGAGCGAGGGAGAGAGAAAGAGGGAGGGAGAGGACAGTGGAGAGAGAGAGGAGAGGGAGAGACAGCGGGAGAGAGAGGGAGGGGAGAGGTGAGTGAGTGAATGAGAAAGACTGGTTGCTTTACGCCCTTATCAACACAGGGAGGGAGAGGGAGAGAGGTAGAGAGAGAGAGGGGACAGAGAGGAGAGAGGGGGAGGGAGGCGAGGCATACTGAGAGGGACAGAGACAGAGAGTGTGAGTCACACAGAGAGGGACAGACAGAGAGACAGAATAAGACAGAGAGTGGGAGTGGGAGTAATTAAGGGCAGCAGTACAGTGTGACAAATAGAGAGAGGACATGAATTAAGTATAACAAGTGAGTCTATTACCTGGGCAGCGGACGGGATTGGGCGCAAAAGCCTGAATGTGATCAATAGTACCTGCTGGGTGGACAAAAGGGGCGGAGCTATGGGCGGGGTAAAGGGGCGGGGCGGAATGGCCAATTATTGTCAGGGGACGGCGGGAGATTAATGAGTACATGTCACTCCGTATAATAGTGGAGTTGTACCCAACACGATACACGGTCAGTGTGCTATAAAATCAGATGAGATTTCTGCTAATATGAACAACCATTATATCCTTGTGTTAAGGTCTTCGTGTGGAGAATATTTAGTTACTTTACGTGTAATTGCCCCCCCCCCCCCGAAATATTGCAAACATTTAAAAAAGAATCAAACTCAAAATATAAAAATATTTATTAGATGTCCTAATGTTTACTATCATTGGAATCCACTTAATCTCATCTTTTCAAATATGACGGTATCTCAAAATCCGTCACAGTGGTTACAATGCTAGCGCACGTTTTGTCAAAATCCTTGTGTGTCCACCGCTGCTGCATTCTCAAATTTACCATATTCACTCATATCATACCTTATAGGACTCAATTTATCAGTATTCTGTATTTTCACCATAAACTGTCGGTCCTTACTGGTTCACAAAATCAGGTACAGTCGCATGAATACATGGATCAAAACTCAAGACTGTGTACTGTGGTTCTGAAGTCGTCCTAAAGAGTCTTGTTTAACTAATTTAGTAGTGATAGTCCACCCAGAAATCTTGGTAACTATTTTCAAACATATCATAGAAGTACTTTCTAAAGTTTAACATTGTTGGAATTGACTTGATATCATCTTTATAGATATAATGGTATCGCAAAATGCATTTTATTTTGCAACATCCGACTCATTATGCTGTGACACATGGCATGTGGTTAGCAGATGGCATAGGACACCCTAGTATATAAAGACATGGAGGGGGGGGGGGCAATTAGACATTTAGATGGGAGAAATATAAGATACAATAGATCAGGAAATTACCAGTCCCCAGGCATGTGGCGCATCATTAAGACAATGTATTGTGAGGCAGATAGGGACCAGATCTACACAAAATGTACAATCGGCAGATCTACACATTTAGTACATTCTGCTAAGTTAGACTGAAAAATGGTCAATACTAGGGATTTCTGAGTATATTTGGTATTGCCTTGATTCAGACAATCTGTTTGGTTATGTTGAACTGTATTTTGAACCTCAGCGTAATGACTGTCGAGCAGATGTCCTAACTCCCTCAGTATAAAAAGAAAAGGGGAATAAAAAAGAAAAGGAAAAGAGACAAGAGGCCTATTGAGTTTTTTCTTCATTTTGGTTATTGGAGAGGATTTGTGTAGGAAAATTGTACATTTTCTGATGATTTCAACTATATGAAACAATGCAAGAGCTATAGAGCTACCATTTAGCAGGTATAGATGCCTAGGTCGATATAGGGTTACTATTACTGGAGAGAGAGCAGAGAGAGGTATAGGGAGAGAGGAGAGAGGGAGAGAGGGGAGAGGGGAGATAGGGAGAGAGGGTGAAAGAGGAGAGCGAGAGGAGATTGAGGGATAGGGAGAGAAAGAGGGATAGGGAGAAAGGGGTGAGAAAAGAGGGAGAAAGAGAAAGAGGGACTCAAAAGCAGCTTTTTCCGTTAGTGCCAACTTATTGACAAATAAATGATATCATCATTATTATCATAGAGACAGAGAGAAAGAGAGAGAGAGAGAGCAAGAGAGTGAAAGGTGGGGAACACTGTCCTGTAAGTCAGAATAAAAATGGATAAATATAGTAAGATCACTTTTGTCGTAATAACTGGGGATACAGCTTTAAATGGGAGGATATATATACATATACACACAAAGTGAGCACGTGAAAAAGGCACATAATGGTGGCTATTTCTCTTTAAATATTTTATATCAAAATCAATTATCTGCCCCAATAATATTGAACTTGTTACTTTAATCCAGAGCCCACGAGAAAAATGGGTTCTTATCTCAAAGCCAATGTCCAAGATGTCATCACCTTCTCTTAAAAAATAATCTTTCTTAAACTAAAAAAATAATATAGGTTTCCATTACGGTACACTTTGAACCCCTTGGGATAAAGGCCCCCCCTCAGTCCTTTTAGGGTTAAAAGGGAGTATATACACAAAAAAGTGTGAGAGAGATGAGAAACGAGGTGAGAATAGGCATATAATAGTGAGAGAGTAGATAGAGGCAGAGGAGTGGCAAGTCGTGGCCAATTATTACTCATTGTATGTGACAGGGAGCAATGAATTGTTTATTTCTAAATTGATTCTCACACCTAGTGAAAGGGAGAGAGACCAGAGGCGGGTACATCATTAATCAGAAATTTCCCCCTCTCTACGTTCTGCTTAGTTAAGTTTACATGGCTGAGATGATTAGGCAGGGGGTGAGTGGGTGGGGGGGGGGAGGGGGAGTGAGAGGTGGGGAGAGATCGGTGCCAAATGCTGCATGGTTGGGCTGGGCTGTTGTTATGTGTCGTGTCTACTGATATCTATAGGTGTGTTGGAGGGAGAGAACGAGGAGAGAGGGCAGGAGGGGGAGACAAGAGAGGAGAATGGAGAGAAATGAGAGACAGATAGTGAGAATAGTGTGAGAGTAAGATAGGGGTAGGGAGAGGGAGGGGGAGACAAGAGAAGAGACAGAATGGGAGAGAATATAGTGAGGCTGCGAGAGGAGGAAGAGATAGGAATAGAGAGGGTGGAGATTGTAAAAGAGGGACGAGAGAGAGAGCGAGACAGAGTGAGAGAGAGGGACGAGAGAGAGAGAGAGAGAGAGAGAGAGGGACGAGAGAGAGAGAGGGAGACAGAGTGAGAGAGGGGGACCGTGAGAGAGAGGACAGAGTGGCGGGAGACATAGGGAAAGAGAGGTGGAGAGGGAGGGAGATGGGAGAGAAAGAGAAAGAGAAAAAAGGGGGAATCAAAAGAGACTCAGCTTTTATCGTTAGTATCATTTCACAGTTTAATATAGTGTGACTAGAAATAACGATATTTAAAGGAACAACCCTTGCCCTATTAACGATACATAATTACAGAGAATAGGGGATTTGCATGTCTCACCGCGCATGTCTACTGCAGCGCATGCTGGGATGGATTCTGATGAAATCTGACGTACAAATATTTGGCAAGATTTTTACCGAAAATTGCAAGAATATTTCACAAATATCAGAGCTTGTAAAAAATATCTATGAAAACCAAATGGATCATGGGAAATTAATATGAAGTCTTGTGTTATGGGAACATGTATGGCACATGGATATTGACATGAGATTACTAGTGAATATTCCATGCTGAACATGGCATGTTTTTTCATAGGTTTTAGAGTGTACAATTAGTCCCATAATTCCATGCGAATCAAGATTCAAAATGGCCGCTATGCAAATCCCCTATTGACAATACCACACCCTGTCCTGGTGGCGCAGAATTCAACAATATAAGGTAGTATACTACTTACGGCCAGGTGTAGTATTAGCAACCCACATTTCCATATACTACTCACGATATCAGTCATTTTTATCTAGGAGTAATATATTACTGTGTATATGTATACCATTTACCATGTTTCTCTTAACCAAAGGCATACATAGCTAAAGAGACCAAATACATTAGGTAGGAAATCTGCCGGGATATTGTACAAAACATTCGGATTAACTGACAATTCTGGTAAACTGAGTTCAGGTTAAGTTATGTTCTTATAGCGCTATAGACCAGCTATAGGACCTGAACTAAGCAGTCTGATAAACATAATATAACAATATATACATATATATGATAGTATACTATTCTGGGATTTAGTTCTAAAGTTTAGAACAGCTATATAAGAGCTGAACTAAACAGCTTGGTAAAGCAACGATATATGGTAGTATACTACACCAGGATCTAGTGGAATGCCAGCTATAGGAGCTGAACTAAACAGTATGGTAAAATATAATACAATAATAGATGGTAGTATACTACGAAAAGCCAATACAATGAAGCTATGCAGTGAGTGTATGGCTGTATGGGTGGAGGATAGCCTATGTTAGCCTGCCTGCCTGCCTGTAGCAGCCAGCACAGGCCGGGGAGACAAGAAAACAGGCTTTAAGTGGTACAGGGCAAGTAGGCAGTGTTACGTGTCCTACATACATACATGTAGCTGCTGCCCTATATCTGCTTCTGCTATACACCCCTCTATAGCTTTCTCTCCCTATATCTTTCTCTCCTCCTCTCTTTCTCTCTATAGCTCTCCTTCTATATCTCTCCCTCCCTCTTTCTCTCTATAGCTCTCTCCTTATCTCTCTAGCTTTCCCTCTATATCTCTCTCCCTCTATATCTCTCCCTCCCTCTTTCTCTCTATAGCTCTCTCCTTATCTCTCTAGCTTTCCCTCTATATCTCTCTCCCTCTATATCTCTCCCTCCCTCTTTCTCTAGCACTCCTTCTATCTCTCTCGCCCTCCTTCTCTATAGCTCTCTCCTTCTCTCCCTAGCTTTCTCTCCTTCTCTCCCTAGCTTTCCCTCCATATCTCTCCTTCCTTCTCTGTCTAGCTCTCTCCTTCTCTCCCTATAGCTCTCCTTCTATATCTCGCTCTCCCTCTTTCTCTCTATAGCTCTCCTTGTGTCTGTAGCTTTCCCTAGCTTTCTCTCCCTAGCTTTCCCTCTATATCTCTCTCCCTCCTTCTCTCTATAGCTCTCTCCTTCCTTCTCTCTCTAGCTTTCCCTCTATATATCTCTCTCCCTCCCTAGCTTTCCCTCTATATATCTCTCTCCCTCCCTAGCTTTCCTTCTATATCTCTCTCTCTCCCTCCCTAGCTTTCCTTCTATATCTTTCTCCCTCTTCCTCTCTGGCTCTCCACTCTATCTAGACCCCTGTCTCTCTCCATGCAGTTCTCTCTAGCACTTCCTCCCTCTAATTTTTTGTCGCTAGCCCTCTGTCCCTAGATCTCCTAAATATCCTTCTTTCTCTCTCCCCCCTCTCCCTGGCTCCCACTCTCTAGCTCTATCCCTGTCACCTCTATACCCGTCTCTGTCTCTCTCTCTCCTCCTGTCTCACTGCCTGTCTTCCCTATCACCCCCTCCCCCAACCACACATACTGCCCCCCCCTTTATCCCATTCTGTCTCCCCCCCCCGTCTCGCTAGCTGTCTCTGAGCTCTATACCTCGATGTGTTCTCTCTCCCCTCTCCCTTTCCTCCACTCCCTCTCCCTCTCAAGCCTTTCCCGTCTACCTCGCTTCGTCTCTCTAGCTATTTCTCTCCTCCCCAGTCCCTCTGTACTTCTCTAGTCTCCACTTCTCTTGGCAACCTCTCCTTACGGCTTTCTCACTAGACGACGATCAGTCCAGTCCACACGCTGTTTCACCATCTCTCACTACCCACCTCCTCCACCTCCTCACCCACAAACCCCTTCTCCTCTAGGTCCCTCTCTCTATCTCTCTCTCGCTCTAGCTCTCACTCTCTAGGTTTATCCCTATCTCCCCTCTCCCTCCTTCTGGCTCACTCTTTCCGCCCCTTTTCTCTTCTCACACCACCAGCCTTTTCTTCCTGCCCTCACTATCCCCTTCTTCCTCCCCCCCCCCACTACCCCTTTCTCTCTCACCCACTACCGACCTGCTCTCCCCACATCTCTTCCCCACTACCCCACTCCCTCCCCCACTACCGACCTTTCCCCCACTACCCCTCCCTTCTCTCTCCCCCACTACCGACCTTCCCCCCACTACCCCTCCCTTCTCTCTCCCCCACTACCGATATTCTCCCACCCCACCCACCCCCCTCTCCCCCACCCCCACACACTACCCCTCCCATCACTCTCTCCCACTACCCCCCCCCCCCTTAACTCTCCACCACTATTCCCTTCTCCCTCCCCTACTACCCCCCCCCCCCCCCCCACCCCCCACCCTCCCTTCTCTCAGTTGCACCTATATCGGTTACCTCACATTACCACCCTCCCCTGAAGCTTGCTCTTAGAGTCAGACAGGTCCTCTTCATTATTTGATTAGTAAAACACAGTCTCGCTCTCTCTAATTAAACCAATGTCATTCCCTCTTGCCCAGCTTTTCATATACCTAGATTTAATTAGGCTACTTGAAGGCTAATCAATTCCTCCAGCACCCGTTCGGGGAGGCACTTCAAGGGGGAATACACGAGGGGCACTGACGGGGGATCGTCACATTACATTTGTATTTCTTCACAAATGTTAAGAGTAATTAGAAAGGGTGCCCTTGGAAGGTTTGTAATATTGATTATGGAAATTGTTTTTCGGATTAGTGCGTTATGTTAAAAGGTTACACAAGTATACATGTACTTCTAGACAGGACTACAACAAATTCATCGCTTAAAATATCGAAAGTTGTTTGAAAATATACATGTATAATTATATAATATTAGAGAATGCAAGTCAACTCTGACTAAAGTCAACTCTGAACTAAAGTTACCATGACGACCGATGAGGAAAGGTACACACCTGAAATAGATGAAATAAACAATATTTAGTCATCATTCTTCAAATCGAGTTCAAGTGACACTAAATAAAGAACATTGTGTAAAAATAGATGGAATAATCCATCTCCTCTTCCTCCCCCCACCCACAAACCAGTACTAAAGAGATATAAAATGAGACAAGAAACCAGACAACTGAAGAAGTCTATTTTAGATTCGAAGCCATCAAACGTCTTCTACAAGTATAAATTTAATAGCTTCGGATTTTCACCTCATGGGCGAAAATGAGCTCGAAGATGGGAAATTTGGCCCGCACTGCTTTACAGCCCCCCCTAACGGAATTCCCTTAATGTGTACAGCTGCCAATTGTACATTTTCTGAAAGTCTGACCCATATATCAGAAGGGTTAATTTATTATACGCGCATGCTATATGAGAGGTGCTATAAAAATATTCATATAGGACGCGTCCTATAAAAATGTAGTTGTGCTAAAAATAGCTCTGACGTTACCTCAGCACTTCCGCTGTCTCCGCGGAGATCCCCGCGATCGGTATTCCACCCATGATTCTGGTACTATAATTATAAAGATACATAATAAAAACCACACCATCAAATAGAGAATTAAATTCTCTATCAAATGATATAAGCTTTATTATTGTAGCTCAAGAAATGGCTGCGATATGAACGTTTTGGTTCAACAATGTCAGTAAGTAAATACTGGCCTGACCTGATGTAAACACAGGCCTGACAAATTTTAAGGCAGCGGTGATCTCAGCGAAGCAGCGGGGCTCTCTGAGAGTTCTTTAATACTTTTTCAGTGATATCTGATGATATATGATAAAATTTTATGCACATATAATAAATATAGAATGGAACTCGCCAGCAATAATCGAAAATTTATAGGACTTGATTCGTCCACATAAGCACTCTGCCTACGGCATCGTGCTTATGTGGACGAATCTCGTCCTATAAATTTTCGATTATTGCCGGCTCATCCCATTCTCTCTATGTATAAAACATTATCTTGGCTTATAAATATCACACAAAGATGCTCTCCCTTGCTAGACACTGTATGCCACTACGTCTAGCAATAATGTGATGCTTTAGGCACTGCCTGGAGAAACAGCAACTCAAATCTTTTTATTTTTTATTTTTTATTCCCAGTTCAGAAGAAAACGCTCTGTTTCTGAGCGATTTGGGACATTATTTTTTTAAATTATTTATTTTCTGGAAATCTTTTAGTTGCTAAACACTGCAAACCTTTTGCAGCTTGGTCACTTTGCATTGTTTGCTGCTAACTTGCTGCAAACTTCTGCCAACCCTTGGCAATTTGGTAACTGGAAAAAATTATTTTTTGTTGCTGAATCTCAAATGGCAACATGCGAGGGGGCGTGCCCACTTGCCTGTTGTGATATTCTGGCCTGCCTGAGGTGTCATATGGGGGAGATATTGTGCTTAAAACCCATTTTTTTTGTAGGAAGATGAGTGTTTCTGTTCCTTGATGACTTTCAGACTATTTTTCTTCTATAAATCCCACATTGAAGAAATTAATATCAAAATGATTCTAACGTCTGTCAGAATATGCTTAAACATAATTCAGAATGTATATTTCACAAACAAAAAATCTTCTAAAGTGAAGTAGGCTACAGGCTGACATGTAAACTCATTAGAGGAGGCCTTATCTCATCGATGGGCAGTGGAGGAAAGATAGGGTGACAACAGATGGTGTCAACTGTCTGGCTGTTATCTGTCTGGCTGTTATCACTTAATTAGGTGAGGGCGGTCAAGCGGCGAGGGCAAGGGTGGGCATTATCAACATTCCATCTTAGATTGAGATATATAATACATCAAAGAAAGTGCCCTTTTGGAGGAACAACACTTTTAATTTTGAAAAGGAAAAAATTAATTTAAATTTTCGAAAATTAGACCAAAAGGTGGCGCTTTGGCTATATTTACTGCATGGAAATTTATAGGATTATAGGACAATTCATGCCCATATAAATAGGGGGGTCTCTTATCTATGTTATGTAACATTACGTAACATTGTGTAACCTCATTATCTATCTAATTATCACCCATTAATTATAATATCTCATTATTAAATTCGCTAATTATACTTAGCTATCCAGTACTGTGCGAAGACCACACGTTCGTTTGCTATTCTTCCATTCATACCTTAACATCTACAGGAATGTCAATTAGCAACCCGATCTGCCGAAGAAATGACTTGACTTCCCTTATTTCAGAGTGCCTTATAAGAAGCTCTCATATCTTCGAGCTAATAATATATATATCGAATGTTTATTTCTATTTTAAGAATTACAGAAATTGGACGGTTCTTCTGCAATACAGGCCTTCCAGATAGTTTATTAAATTATAAACTGAAATCAGGGTAATTATACATTGATATAGTTATTTCACGAACGCTGCTACAATTCTCTCCGCCATAGCCATTGGTCCCTAAACTAAAGGGCATATTAAAATATTGGGGACTACCTTCGCCCCACAATCCACAACATTATATTGTACTGTCCAAGAAGCAATCCCTGTGGAAAGACAATATGAACTGTCAGCTACCGAATGCAAAATGAGAAAAATCGAGTTCAAAGTGACAACAAAAAATAAACAAAAAAGAACTGGGTGGAATCCATCTCCTCTCCTCCCTCCCGCCTCCCGCCCACAATAACTAAACAGCCCGCTAGAATCTGTATCAGAATGTCGTCTGCCTCACTCACAACTTTTGTATTTGTCCCTGATTGATGCACAAACGCCTCTATTTCCCTGTAATCAAGAGAACAAAGCAGAATGAACAAGATCAGACAGAACAAGAAACTTAAGATCCTCTCTCTCTGCCATTTCCATTGTCAGCGCTCTACTTTTGCCAGCAGCCTCCATGTGGCCGCTCCGTTTGCATAGTATTGAGTTCCTGTTTCCGATCACGATGGCCAACTCGAATTGAACTGTTCTGCGCATGTGCAGAGCTAGGTGACACCTAGGAATCGATGAAAGAACTAATCGCTGGTAGCTCGAGTCACGTCACAAGTCTCGCGAGGTCTCGCCTGCCGCGAGATTAGACCGGAAATATGAAGGTCTGACATCTGTCCACTTCCGGGTGGGTGGTAGAATGCAAGATGCTGGTCATGACGTGATAGCACGTCAGCAGACGTCGTCACAGATGGCAAGGGATATTTGGTACGGTTGATAAGTGAGAGGAGAGAGGAGAGGCTTTGCTATTTCTGATGCTATGGGTAGACCGGATAGATATTGGGGTTAAATGATAATGAGCACACTATAATGCAGTACTTCGGAGAAGATTGCAATGAAGAAATGACAAGAAGACGGTAAAATATAGGCTAGCAATCAGAATTGAATTTACTCATACAAGATCTACTAGAAAGGCAATTACAATAAAGTAATGATGTGTAGGCCTAACATAAAAATTGAGAATTGTGGAAGAGGGAGAGGGGCAAAAGAGAGAGAGAGGGTGGGAGAGAAAGAGAGAGAGAGAGAGAGACAGAGACAGAGAGAGAGAGAGCAGAAACAGGACTGAAACAAAGAAACACAGAGCGTAAGACAACAGAGATTCAAAAGGCAGACAATAATATCAAGAGACATCAGAGAAGAGACACTTTAGATTTCAGTAAAGCCTCTACAGCAGCGCTGAAGCGGTGACGGGCCGAACTAAGTGGCCACGCTACAACCACCGTCGTAGTCGGCCATTGTTGCTCGTTACTCTCGCGAATCCTCGCGAGGGCAGGCGAGAGTTTCACGTCCCATCGCGCGGAGGCATGTTCTAATCATCAGGCGAGATAAAATGGCCAGCTTTCAATTGAGCAATCAATCCCAGGCCCGCGAGTAGCTATGGTAACCTAAACCGGCAGACGACAATTAAGAAAAACAGAGGAAGGTGGTGACAAATGTTCAATGGAGCTGGGTAGGATCGGCCATGTCACATTTGTCAGATGTTGAATGGATCTAGCGGGTTAATGCAGGGAATATGCTCGCTTCACTGATTGGATCGGGATAAGCGCAGTGAATAGTTCCTTTAATCTGATTGGTTTATAATAAGGTAAATATAATTCGTTATTTACTTCAAATAAAAAAGACAATAACGAAAATGCTGAATACATTGAATGGACATGATCGGGATAAGCGCACTGAATAGTTCCTCAAATCTGATTGGTTGGTTTATGGTGAGATGAATGTAATTTATTATTAAATTCAAATAGAAAATCTAATAAAGATGATTGAATTTAATACAGGGAATAGAAGTGATTATATATTATAGTCCATCTCACAATGTTTCTCATCGGTTTAATATTCAGTAAAATGTATCTTTATCTTAATACCCCTGTCTCTGTCTCCGCTCTCTTAATACCTAAGCACTCTAAGCCCAAACCCTCAGATCAGATAAATATGGTATGTGAGCCTACTTTGCTAATCGGTTTCCGGGCCTAGGACTCGGCGTTTAATGGGAATATAATGACCTTTTGTGGTCCTAATAGAATTATAATGGTACCTATGCGGTTTGAGGCGATAGGCATTCCCTTCGTTTGAAGGGCCTCTGTCAACTTTGGGCCTAGACTGTAAGGACAGTGATAACATATGGGTTTGTGGCATCTATCTAGAGGCATAGTGTTATAAGAACAAAAGTACATAATGTTGGAGGATAAAGCCTAATCACTGCTATACATTATAATGTAAATGTCAGATATTGTCAAGCCACAAGCTTTCCTTCTCCCTCATTTTGTAATCACATACACTACAGTCTAGGCCCAAAGTTGAGAGAATCCCTTCAAATGGAGGGAACACCTCTCGCCTCAAATCGCAAAGTGCCATTATATTCCCTGGGAACGCCGAGTCCTAGGCCAGGAAAGCTATTAGCGAAGTAGGCGTCTAATCACTGTCATTCCATTCTTATCTGGTCTAAGGGTTTGAACATATAGACTGTACTTTGGTCGGATATTCAGAAAATGTATAATTGGCAGTTCTACACGTTTAGGAAATTCTGGTGAATTAGGCTGAAAAATGAAGAATACCGGGTATATCTGAGTATATTTAGTATCGCATTGATTTAAAGTATCAGTTCTGTTATGTGAAAGTGCATTTTGAAGCTTTTTTGTGTGTTAAATGTGGGTTATTTGAGAGGATTGGTGAAGGCGAATTGTACATTTTCTGAAAATCTGACCCACATACGCCCCACTCCAGCCAGCTATACCACAACTGAGTTACTCGGGTTGGGCGCGGGAGCAGACAGTACAAACTGTGGGCTTCATTACCGGGTTCACTAAAGCCCTGCCCACACACAGCCGATTTGCCTCCCGATTGCCCCACGATTTTGGTCTCCTGGTGAATCCTATGATTTCATTTCCAATTCTGGTTCATGTTATTTCAAAAACATAAACACAGGTTAGAAATGAAATCATCTATAGATAGGATTCATCAGGAGACCCAAATCGTGGGGCAATCGGGAGCCAAATCGGCTGTGTGTGGGCAGGATCTAAAAGCCCAGAGAAGAGGCAGAGGCCCGCTGCCAGGTCCATTCTGCCTGCCTCTCATTTACATGATAAAGTTTATGGATTGATTGATTGACACCTAGATTTCTAAATTCCCAGATCTCACTAACAGAGACTCCTATATGGTAATAGTTTTTCTCTTCCATTTATTACGTATAGCTTCATTAATACAAGTGGATATATTCTGGAGTAGTTCCCATGTAATGATGAGACTAAAGTGCACAGTATATTATATTTTATGTTATGGGTCAGATTTTCAGAAAATGTACAATTCAAATTCGCAAATCTTCTCAAATAACCCAAATTTCAGACGAATATAAAGTTCAAAATACATTTCAACCTAACCAAGCAGATTGCTAGAATCAATGCAATGCCGAATATACTCGAATTTACCCAGTATTGACCAAATTGGAGCCTAATTTAGCAGAATTTACTCAATGTGTACAGCTACCAATTGTACATTTTCGAAAAATCTGACCCTTATATGTTATGTTTGTTAACATTCAGCCAGTGAGGTTTGAATAATAAATACAATTTACTGCCTCTTACCATTTGGAGCAAAAGAAACAAGAATAGAAACCGGAATATGGCCCAATCTTTCAGTAATTACAGGCAAACCAGGAACTATTCATTTGATAGGTTGTGTTCGAAATAGGAAGGAAACTTCCTTTTAATGCTAATGCGATGTATGATATCCCAACGTCTGAATAATATATGGGTCAGATTTTTAGAAAATGTACAATTGGTAACTGTACACATTGAGTAAATTCTGCTAAATTAGGCTCCAATTTGGCCAATACTGGGTAAATTCGAGTATATTCAGCATTCCATTGATTCTAGCAATCTGCTTGGTTAGGTTGAACTGTATTTTGAACTTTATTTTCGTCTGGAATATGGGTTATTTGAGAAGATTGGTGAAGTTGAATTGTATCTGACCCATATGCTCAGCAGAAATGTGTATTTTATCAGGGAGGTATATACAGGGGGAGAAGAAAGTGTATCATTAGTATGCTGTTGCTGGAAAAGGGCAATCAAACTACCTGGGCTATAGGTGGTACTATTGCCGACAACAGGATTGCACCATGCAGTGGCCAGACCATATACCTGTCTCGCATCTGCTGCTTCAAGCAGTGGGCCGTTTCTACTCTGTATAAACCTAACTGATTTTATTTATTTCATGTACAATTACAATTTAAATCTATCCAGCCAATACGCCTTTTCCACAACAGTTAGAGACAGGATGGTATTATGATAGATACTGATTTCTGGTATGTTTAAATAACCAAGACGACAGGAAAAAGAGAACCAAACAAGACAAGCAGAGTAAAAGGCTCTCATATCCTAACCTAGTCACTTGCGGAAATGTTATAGAAGAATAAGCCACTGAAAAAAAACTTGATTATTTGCGGTCGGGAATTAGCTGGCTTTAATTGTCCTGCTGCTCTTTGCCTCAGAAGTTCATTCAAGTTGTTTTTACTGGGAAATTTATCCAAATGGCAGGTCATTCATACGAGTGGGCATGGTCAAAGATCACTCCGCGCGTCAGCAGTGCGGGAGTATTTGATACAACACCATCTTTTACCAACATGATACAGTCTAGGCCCAAAGATGAGCAGTCCCTTCAAACAAAGGGAAAGCCTCTCGCCTCAAACTGCAAAGTGCCATTATAATTCCATTAAGACTGCAAAATGTCATTATATTCCTATTAGAATGCCTAGTTCTAGGCTAGGAAACCGATTAGCTAATTAGGCGACTAATCACAGACATACCCTTCTTATCTTATCTGATGGTTTGGGCCTAGACTGTATAGGGGATTTGCATGTGCTATTGCGCATGTCTATTACAGTGCATGCTGTGATGGATTCAGTTCAAATCTGACATACAAATATTATGCAACATTTTTATCGACAAATGCAAGGATATTTTCACCAATATCATAGCTTGTGTAAATGATCTATGAACAACCAAATGTATGATGGGAAAGATGACATCTTGTGTTATGGAAACATGTACAACACATGGCTATTGATAAATAGATCAATGATAAATGTTCCATGCTGAACATGACATGTTTTCTATAGATCTTTCACTGCACCATTAGTCCCATGATTCCAATTAAGATGCAAATCAAGATTCAAAATGGAGGCTATGCAAATCCCCTATTATTCGAGCAACATTACCATAGAAGCAAGTACAAGATGGACTATCGGTCAGATTTTCAGAAAATGTACAATTGTCAGCTGTAAATGTTTAGTAAATTCTGCCAAATTAGGCTGCAATTTGGTCAATACTAGGTAACTTCGAGTATATTTGACATTGCATTGATTTTAGCAATCTGCTTGATTACTTTGAACTGTATTTTGAACCTTATTTTCATCTGAAATTTGGGTTATTTGATAGGATTAGCGAAGTTGAATTGTACATTTTCTGAAAATCTGACCCATGTGCGTTGAGTAAGTAACAAGGATGTGTGATACCTGCCACAATGTACACTTTACTTAAACTACTCACGATATCAAATAAGGTAGAAGCTCTCTTCATAAATAGAGACCTTTGGTTTTGGGATATGCTGTGAGCCTATACGCAAATCCATCACTGATCGTTTCTTAGGTTTATGGCACAATATACTTGAAGCGTATTTTGACACAACAAAAGTTCGTGTATAAGCCCCTTAAAGCCGCGAGTTAATCAACTGAATGGACCAAAACATCCAGTCTCATGTCCTTCCTTATTTGACCTTCTCGTGATGGCAGAGATAGAGAAATAGTTTGCACCAAAGCAACTAAATAATTGCAGATACTTGGTGCAAGCAACCAAGCCCCAATTATTGCGGGTCGACTTTGGTGTAAGCAGAACTTAGATATTTATCGGGACAGTGGTGAGTATCACCACTGTGATACTTTCGAAAAATCAAAACCCGTTTTGGTTTTTTGGTTTTTAAACAAAAAAATATAGAACTTCGCAAAAACTTTCAGTGTTTACAGTATATCAGTGTTTGCGGTGCAGGGGAAATTGGGGATTTGCAGGTGCCACTGCGCATGTCTGTACAGTGCATCATGGGATGGATTCTGTTGAAATCTGACATACATTGTGTAAATGATCTATGAACAACCAAATGCATGATGGGAAAGATGACATCTTGTGTTATGGAAACATGTACAACACATGGATGCATTTGTACTCCTCTGTACTCTATATGAAAGTGGCAAATAAAAAACAACTTATCTTATCTTATACAAAATTTGACATACAAATTGCAAGAATGTTTTCACCAAGAACATAGCTTGTATACATGATCTATGAGAGCCAAATGCATGATGGGGGGAAAGATGGGGACTTATTTCATGTCCACGTTGGACTTGAAATGTTTTCTATAGGTTTTAGACTGTACCATTACTCCCATAATTCCATGCGAATAAAGATTCAAAATGGCGGCTATGCAAATCCCCTATTGCAGCCGGACAAGGATTCGAACCTACAACCCTGTCATGAGCAGACCTAATGTACACCACTCAGTCACCATGTAGTAGCACAGAATGAACCGACAAAGCATGAGTTGCATATGTGAGATGTATGCCGCTTTAATGTGGGAGTGGGTAGGAGCGAACCCAAGCAGGCAGAGATGGTGGGGGAGGGAGGGTGGATGTGAGAGTGGCGTGTCCAGGCTACATATCTCACTACTACACCTTATACACTGGTGGCGGGGACAGCATGGTGGTGGTGGTGGGCGTCAGCTGCATTATACCATGGGTTGGGGGGGGGGGGGTGAGGGGGGAAGGAGGATGGAGAAGTGGAGAGGTGGAGTGGAGAGGTAGGAGGACGGGGAAGAGGGAAAGGGGGTGGAGGGGGGGGAGGGATTGAGGGATGGAGGGAGGGGGTAGGAGGATGGGGAAGAGGGAAGGAGGATGGAGGAGGGGGTGGGAGGTAGGGAGGTAGGAGGACGGGGAAGAGAGAAGGAGGATTGAGAAGGGGAGGCAAGGGGCGGGGGGGTAGGAGGACGGGGAAGAGGGAGGGGGGATTATTGAGGAAGGGGTGGGAGGGATGGAGGGAGGGAGGTAGGAGGACGGGGAAAAGGGAAGGAGAAGGGGGAGGAAAACAGGAGGTGGAGGAGAAGAAAGAGGTGGAGGTGGTGGAGAAGGGGAGGAAGAGGGAGGAGGAGGGGAAGGAAGAGGTGATGGAGAAAAAAGAGGGAGACACAGTTGGAACAAGAGGAAGAGAGAGGAAGTCACTTTGAGTACAAAAGAAAGGGAATCTCAGTAAGAAGACACAGAAGAAGGGACAGCAGTTACAGGAGGAAATTCCCCCATTACCCAGGGTGCACAACAAAACAGTCCATCACGTGATGTCAATCTTTAGCCAATCAGCGTTAAGAGGTGCGGGAGCGAGGGTGAGTAATTGGTGCACAATGTGCAATTAGGGTGGGCCTGCTTTCATGCAGGGGTGCAGGGATGAGCCATGGGGGAGGGGTTGAGGGAAGAATGAGGAGGTGGGCAAAGCAGCAAATGAGGGGAATCAATGGTCTATGTAACAAGGAGGGCGGACACAGTGTCATGTTATAGGGTGCTAATAAGATAAGGGTATTATACTCATCTCCAAGATAAATCGGATTTTTTTTTTTTTTTTTTTTTTTACAAAAAATGGGATGTGTTATAGTTTTGTATTTAAAGGAAAAGGTGATGGAGAAGGCTGGGGCATAGACCAGAAGCCATAATAAAGATGCATACTCAGTTATTACGACCAAAACAGTCTTACCAAATTTACTCATATTGATGATATAGCACTGAATTTATTCAATTTTCTTCTGTTGGTGTATGCTTATATACACGAATTAGTCGAATCGGCCGGTAAGCGATAATAAGTGAAGTCACCACAGGAAAATATTCTGGTGGGTCTCCGAAATATGCATATGGATTGATATGAAGCCTACATATGGATTGATATGAAGCCCTGGTCATTTTGCTGGTACCGTGATTTTTAGATGGGTTTAAACCCAAGTAGAAAATCTTTTTTTACTTTAGTTTCTTACCAACGTTAACTGATAATGCAGCAATTGCTGTCAGACTTCTAGTGGTAACATTTACATAACAAAAATAAAGGATTCTCTTTTCTTAGCTTTTGATCGATTTTCGTGATTGTAGTGTGATTTTGAAAATACATAACGAGTTCTACTATATATTAGGAAAAAAGAATTTTAAACAAATTAAAAACTGCATTTGAGACAATCAATTCAGAGGTGTAAATGAGGGACTTATGGGCCTAGTCCACTAAGCCGATTCTCATGCGATTCTCACAGAATTTAGGGCAAAAGAGTCCTCTACGGCGCAAAGTCGCATGAGAATCGGCTTAGTGGTTAGGCCCTTTATACTGACGTAATCTCCTAGCCGTATTACGTCCATCATTTCACTTAAGCTCTACATACAGTATCAGAGAAATTATATTCTGCAAAAAGATTTCGGATTTGTAGGATTGAAAAGTACCAAATAAATTCTCACTGTTATACAAGACTCATAGGAGAATATATCAGCATAAATTTATAGTCAGATTGAAACATATTACACTTAGTCTAAGTTGTATGTATGTATGTATTAGTTTTATTTCTCATTTTTATACAGTTACATCATATAATAAAAATGGAAAAATGGATTTTTGTGTCCTTCTTTGTTAAAAACATAGGTATTCCCGGACGTCCATTTTGGTCTCTGATCGTTTTCTTTTCTTAAGAGTTCAGTGTCCGTTTTGTTGTGATATTTTACGGTCTTTTAATTACTCATACTATACTTCTATTTTTATAAAATATATATAACAATGACAGAAAAGTCAAATTCACAATGCTTAATCCTAACAATTACAGTTTCACATCTAATATTTGATTCTACACATTGTAGATTATATTATTACATGTAGTATTGAAATACCAGAATATCAAATATTAAAAGATGAATAGATATTGATAAATAACAAAGTAATACTAAATGATATCATATAGTGCCAAGTTATTAAGGACCTATAAAGCCAGAGATAAGAGCATATACTGGATCCAAAATAAAGAAAGACGAGGGAAGATAGATTGGTCTAATGGACGGGTTGGCAAGGGATGGGCGGGTGTGGAGAGCATCATTTGTGGCTGGCGTATGTGTCATCTAATGGGTGCCATTAGTCGTATGATATACTGAGGTAGGCCCAGGCATGAAACACCTCCTCCTCCTCTTCCTCCTCCTCCTCTCACCCAAATAGACCCACCTTGTGCCATCCCGTCTCCCTTCCTCTCTCTCTCTCCCCCCTTGTCTCTCCCTCTTACTAGTCTCTCCCCTTCGCTTTCCCTCTTACTACTCTCTCCCCTTCTCTCTCCCTCTTACTACTCTCTCCCCTTCTCTCTCCCTCTTACTAGTCTCTCCCCTTCTCTCTCTCCCTCTTACTAGTCTCTCCCCTCTCTCTCCCTCTTACTAGTCTCTCTCCTCTCTCTCCCTCTTACTACTCTCTCTCCTCTCTCTCCCACTTACTACTCTCTCCCCTTCTCTCTCCCTTTCTCTCTCCCTCTTACTAGTCTCTCCCCTTCTCTTTCCTTCTTACTACTCTCTCCCTCTTACTAGTCTCTCCCCTTCTCTCTCCCTCTTACTACTCTCTCCCCTTCTCTCTCCCTCTTACTAGTCTCTCCCCTTCTCTCTCCCTCTTACTACTATCTCTCCCTCTAACTACTGTCTCACCTCCCTGTCACCGTCTCCCCTTCGCTTTCTCCCACTCTCTCCCACAGCTCTTTTATTGTCCCCCTTCTCTCTCTTTCTTTTTCTCTGTCGCTCCCTCCCTGCTATCTCTGTACCCCTTTATTCCATTCTGTACCCCATTTCCTCCCTTTCTTCTATCTTTCATCTCTTCCCCCTCCCCACTATGCCCCTCAGTAGACGCCTCCCCACATATCTCCCCTTCCTCCTCTGCCTCTCATAAACTCCACTAAATGTCCTGCACAATTATGGCCAGTTAGAGTAGTGAGAAACCTGCCCAGCCAGGACTAGCCTTGGTCTCTATTGTCCTGCTGGGTCCACTGGGGCTGGGGCGGCAGGGAATAGAGGGCTTAGTGTGGGGAAGGTGGGTTAGAGGGGGACATGAGGTATATATATAGGAGAGGTATGGTATTAGAGGTATAGAATGGCAAGGATGATCAGAGAGATGTGATATTAGAGAGTATATTTAGGAAGGGAAGAAAAGAGAGAAGACAAGGTGTTAGAGGGACAAGGAAAGTAAGAGGGGACATGGTGTTAGAGGACAAGGCATATAAGAGGGGACATGTTGTTATAGGGCATGTAAGAGGGGACATGGTGTTAGAGGAGCAAGGCATATAAGAGGGGACATGTTGTTATAGGGCATGTAAGAGGGACATATTGTTAGAGGGGCAAGGCATATAGAGGGGACATGTTGTTATAGGGCATGTAAGAGGGACATATTGTTATAGGGCATGTAAGAGGGACATATTGTTAGATGGGCAAGGCATATAAGAGGGGACATGTTGTTATAGGGCATGTAAGAGGGACATATTGTTAGAGGGGCAAGGCATATAGAGGGGACATGGTGTTAGAGAGCATGTAAGAGGGACATGGTGTTAGAGGAGCAAGGCATATAAGAGGGGACATGGTGTTAGAGGGCATGTAAGAGGGATATGGTATTAGAGGGCAAGGCATATAAGAGGGTAAAGATGTTAGAGGGGGAAAGGATATTAGGAGGGAACATGGTGTTGGAGAAGCAATGAAGATAATACGGGATAAGAGAAACCCTCAGTGTACATTTAGAACATTAGTGATAGTTTATATACACCATCATTATGCACTTGTCAATTGAATCCCCCACCCCCCCACCCCCGGGTAGGTAGGGGAATGTCCTGGGCCTATTGGGAAATTTGATGAAATCCCCGACCTCCCAGGGCAATAAATTCCTGTAAATCCCCGACCCCCAGGGGCAAATTTTTCGGGAGACATATCTTTAAGACAGAAACTGTTATTGCAAAAATATAAGGGCCATTTTCAGAAAAGTCTTACAAATGGTGTTTTTGTTTGACATAGCTTTGTAGAGCTGGAGAAAATATAGTTTTGAATTTTCACTAATCAGATATGAATTCTCAACATCATGAGTATTTTATGACATAGCCTACAGTTTTCTATGTCTGAGGGAAGTGGCGAATGGTATGTGACATAATTTCCGTATTTCTTAAATCATGACAAATTATCATGAACTACATGAACTTAATGAGCATGCACATAGTTATCAATATCAATTAATATTTTGTGTATAATATTATTTGTGATGTGTTTCAGGAAAATGAGTCACAAGTAGCAAAACTGATATTTTTCAAAGTGACTTATATATCTATAGGATATTTTTGTTGGAATATTTTATATATTAGCCCTGCTCATAACATGAATACATTACCAAATGTTAAGACAGTGTATTAAATATATATGGTCGATTCCAGAAATGTTAGTGCGATTTTGCGATTTTTGGTAAAAATAAAAAAATATTTGATTGTTTTCATATTCATAAGGAAGAAAGGGCTTACATCGGGCTATATGACTTTCAATTTGCCACAACCTGGGCCAATTATTTTTCTAGATACAAGCCTCCAAATCATTGGAGCCTGGTCAAAGATTTCATACGAATACATGTATATGTATGGATCGTTTTTTTCTTTATAACCCAACTTATTAATAATCTAGATATAAAAATGTGGAATTTTAATACCTTTTCTTGCAAATATATGTTCAAAGCATAAGCACCTTTATATAAAACTGCATAAGTGTTTCCAACGAATACACCATTCCATACGAATACACCATTCCATAAGAATACATCAGTTCAATTATGTATTCGTATGGAATGGTGTATTTGTTGATACATCCTTTCTGAATAAAATACCTTAATATAAATTAAATAAATAGTCAATCCTTTCGTTAGGAAACAATGTTTGAGAATGAGAATACAAAATTTGTATTTTCCAGCCAGTTTTTGAACGTGTATTCGTCGGAATCATGTATTCGTATGGATTCTTTTCATAAAATTATAATTTACTGACCGAGGAATGATGTTGGAATCATTAGATTCCGTCTGGATATTAGGTCAACGATCTTAAATGTCTATGCAAAAAAGAGTTGATCAAATATCAAAAGTTTTCTTTTTATAGCAGTTAGAAGATTTATTCGTTGGAACGTTTTATTTTAGCCAAAATAACATTTATCATCACAAGGACGAAAATATAAACCAATCTGAAAATTAAAAGAATTGTATTGCTAGGGGCAGATAGGTTCTTTAATATGGAATATCAAAGTCCCTACAAAAGTAAAAGTTCCTAAAAGAGCCTCGCGTGAACAACACCCACCCTCCGTCCCGTCCAGGCTGTGTAGAGCTCGGACAGCTCCAACTGTTTACTATCATTAGAATCCACTTGATCTCATCTTTTCAAATATGATGATATCTCAAAATCATTTTTGTGTGACTTGTGACTCATTTTCCTGTGACACATCACAATTCCCTCCCATGAGCCAACCCCCCACCCCACCCGCCACACCTACCCTAACCCCCTACCCTAACACTAACCCCAACACTAAAGGATATTGACATTTCTAGTATAGGGTACCATGGAAAAAGAGTCCCACATCATGTTCAGCATGTCTAGTTCAAGCCTGACAGTGTTGAAACACTATATAGGGGGTGCCAAATCCCTGTCAGGTTCAAAGGAGACACTCTTTGTGTATATAATATTAGGGGAGGTTTGGAACTATGGAACTTAGCCTAGGCAAGCCCATGCACACTGAAAACCATCAAATCTCTCTTGGGAACCAAGGTACAGAGTGGGCAATGGTGGACATTCCCCCACCCTCCAGTTGATATTGCTGTCAACTAAGGGAAATCTCTGCCTGGGTGGGGGAATGTTTTCTCAGACATTCCCCTACCATTCCCCTACGTACCCGGGGGTGGGGGGGTGGGGGATTCAATTGACAAGTGCATTAGTCATGACCCATCATTTATACATTGCAGAAATCATCTTCATTACAGGCTTAATCCAGCTGGTTTGTATAATAGCAGTGTCTGCAGTGAGCAGCATAGGCAGTTGCTACTTAGGTTCTCCTTATGGGAGCCGTTTACTATAGGAACGGTGGATTACCCATACCCATAGAGAAGGGTTATTAGATGTAGGAAAAGTTAATGAAGCCCATAATTCCCCTCTGTTGGAATTATGTCGAGTTGTCTTAGGTTATGGGAGACGGCCTGAAGATTTGCATTCACCAATATGTGATGTGTTGTAGGCAAATGAGTCACAAGTCGCAAAATGGATATTTTTCAAATTGATTTATTCACAAGACTTCTTTGTTGGAATATTCTCAATTTTAGGGTACTTAATTAGCGCTGTTAGTTGTTATCTATCACACCACTAATTCTCATTCCTCAATCATATACCTAACGTTAAATATTAATGGGTTTGCATTTCTTTACAACTGTTATACCTGAAAATAGGAAAGATCCTAGTGTCAGCAGAATAATCCCATGGGAAAAAAGAATCCTCTCAAATAAGCCCTCTCAGATAAGCCAAAGCTAAGACAAAAAAGAGGTTTAACATCAAATATACCGAGATATACCTAGTATTACCATTTGCAGCACAATTTAGGTTGTGAGGTGCCATAACCGGGAGGCAATAACAGAATGTGTATTACATGCCCATGCTGTATGAGGGGTGCAATAACAGGAGTGCAATAATACATTATTCATGGTACATATACAGCAACAAATCCGAATTACATCCAGAGCCAAAGTGCAATGATAAGTTGCATCAACTTTCGTCTGTTTATGCTTGTTTTCATTCATTCTGATCATGGAATTTTTTTATTTTTTTTTTTCCCCCAACACCGGGTCTTTATTCATAAGGTAGACATGATTTCAGGTGTAGAGCGGTATACAACTTTGTTTTTACAAACGCTCCCATCATGGAAATTTGTTAATAAATGCCATGTAATAAATATAGAATGATACTCGGCGCCCTGCAGAACCTCGTTCAATAAATCCCCTATTATAGGCACGACGTACCATTACATGTCTATAATAACACTCTATTGATCAGGTCAGGGTGTTATAGGAGTGACTGTGAGGGACAATAAGACAAGACAATGCTAGAATGCAGGCCCAGATTTATAGGTAGATACAGTGCTTGTGCCCCTTAGCCCTCCCTGGCTGCACCCTGGTCACTGGAGCAGACAGGAGGAGGCAGGGGTTGGTATGAGGGACGCAGAGAGGAGGAGGACTGCCTCCAGGGGATGGTCCTGCTTGATTAGTTGTACACTGGAGCCCACACACACGGCCACACAGGCTGGTCAATACCAGTATACTTAATCCATACTGGTTATGATGAGAGGAGAGGGGGAGGGGGAGGGGGGGGGGGAGGGGGGCGGGTGCATTCTAGCATTATCTTGTCTTAATGTTTCTCACAGAAAACACCCAGACTTGATCAATGATGGGGAGAGACAGAGGGCGAGAGAGAGTGTGTGAGGGGGGGGGGGGAAGAGAGACAGAGTGTGTGTGTGGGGGGGGGGGGAGAGGAGGAGGAAGGAAGAAGGCGGGAGAGAGGAGAGAAGAGATACAGAGTGGGAGTAAGGCGGGAGAGAGAGAGATGGGGAGGGCAGGAGAGACGGAAGCGGGAGGGGGAGAGACGGGAGGGAGAGAGAGAGAGACAGACAGAGAGAGAAAGAGGCAGAAGAGAAACAGAGAGAAGGCGAATAAAATTAGAGACAGAGTGACACGAATAAAAGATAGGGAGAGAGTGGAGAATAGGGTTGTATCTGTACCCAGTCAGTATATGATGGGTAAGATCGTCAGAAAATGTACAATTAGCCTTCAACAATCATCTTAAATAATAACCCTAATTTAAGACAAAATTCCAAAATACAGTTCAGCATAGCCAGACAGGTTTTTGGAAGCAACAACACACAATATATTCAGGTATACCTAGCATTTATCATTTTTCAGCCTATAATTTTGCAGAATTGACTAAATGTGTAGAAATTCCAATTGTACATTTTCTGACGACTTGACCTCAGTGGACACGGGCCTCAGCCTATACTTAGTCCAGCAGAACAACAGGGTACTACAGTGTGTGTGAGGCGGTCATCAGGGTACAGCCCCCTCCTCCAGTATGGGCGAGGTCAGCAGTAGTAGATAATGGACCCTCTAATCATCACACCACACCTGACCACCCAATGGCCTCCACTGGTCAGCCGCTGGACATCAACTGGACACAGGGCTAACGCGGGTATAGTGGGTCAGATTCTCAGAAAGTGTACAATTCAACTTCGCCAATCTTCTCAAATAACCCAAATTTCAGACGAAAATTAAGTTCAAATAACAGTTAACCTAATCAAACAGATTGCTAGAATCAATGCAAGGCCACATATATTCGAATTTACTTAGTATAGACCAAATTGCAGTCTAATATAGCAGAATTTACTAAATGTGTACAGCTGCCAATTGTACATTTTCTGAAAATCTGACCCTAGTGTACATTCAGGCTTCTTGTTAAGCCTGCACCCTCAGTTAACGTCGGTCAGGAACTAAAGATTTTGATTTTTTTTCTTGGCCTATACTATCTAAAATATATTTGACCAGAATTGTGAAGGAGGATTTGGGGTTAACCATACAATGAATTGATGTGATACTTTGAACACTAACAGATTATTTACAGAGCTTCAGGTGTCTTATAAAAAATATGAAAAAATGTCATACAATCTTTACTCCAAGGCTACCTCATCAATGCTCTATATTTGAAATGGGTCGGGTAGTCTAGAAATGTACAATTCGTAGCTCTACACATTAAGTAAATTCTGCTGGGAAATGTCTCTTCGTTTATATTGAACTGTATTTTGGACAGCAAGTTTGTCTTACATCTGGGTTATTTGAGAGGACTGGTGAACAGTCTATACTAGGTCCAAACCCTCAGATATATCAGCGATTAGACGCCTACTTCGCTAATCGGTTTCCTGACCTAGGACTCGGCGCTCTAATGACACTATAATGATAATTTTGCGGTATTATAATGGCGGTTTGAGGCGAGAGGCTTTCCCTTCGTTTGAAGGGACTCTAATCTTTGGGCCTAGACTGTGAAGACGAATCACACATTTTCTGGCGGCGACTTCACCCAATACAGCTGTTTTGACTCATGGTGTGTAGCCAAGCTATCTGGACAATCTCTGCTAGCCTGCTATCTCACAGTGACTGAAGACTTGTGATTTAAGGTAAAGAAATAGAGCGATAATGGAGTTAGAGCAGCTCTAGCAGTCTGTAGTAACTCAGTGAGCTGTTAGTGAGTAGAACTTCAAACATGGCCATTAGGGGGTGTGCAATGCAATAACGGCCGGGTAATAGAGCGCCAGCAGTGGTGGTGGTGGGCACTAGAGAGGAGTGGGGGAGTGGGAGGGTGGGGGAGTGGGAGAGTAGGAGGGTGGGGGAGTGGGGGAGTGGGAGAGTAGGAGGGGGGAGTGGGAGAGTGAGAGGGTGGGAGAGTGGGGGAGAGGAAGAGTGGGAGGGGGAGGAGAGGGAGAGTGAGAGGGTGGAGGAGTGGGAGAGTAGGATGGTGGGGGAGTGGGTGAAAGGAAAAGGACATCGAGGGAGAAAGAGAAACAAAGAGAGAGAGAGTGTGAGTGTGTGTGGAAGGGGGTGGAATAGTAGATCGGGAAGGAAAGAAGAGTGAGAAAATAGAGAATGAGAAGCAAAAAGGACTGAATTGTTTGGAGTCGGGTAGAAAACGAGGGAAAGAGAACAAAAGAGAGACAGAAATAGAACGACAGACTCAGAGGCATTGGAACAGTGACATAAGAGAATGGTATTCAGCGAAATATTCCCCCAAATTTAGAAAATATGGTAGTAGGGCAAAGTAGCATAAGAAGGAATGAAAACGTAAATGACACTTGGGAACGCGGGAGATTGTGCGCGCACGTTCAAGAATAACACCCTAGCCTAAGCCCCTTAAACATTTTCCATGTTAGGCGGCAGAAATGATTTTGCTGCGGGGCAGTCAGTCAACTATCCGGCAGATCCTAAGCTCGCACCGCTTGATTGGTTCATTTATGACACCGCCGGCCGTCGTAAGCGCGACTCTGATTGGATGGGACTGGACAATCTGGCTCGCGGCGGGAAAGCGCGCGCACGGGAGCGAATTGGAGCCAAGGACTGCTAGTATTGGCGTGGGAAAATGAAAATTGACAAAGAAGAAAGGAGAAAAGTGGTGGGAGGAGTTGGGCGGCACAGCGTGCATGAAGTGACTTTGCAAGTTACAACAAACGCGGAGAGTGGATAAAGAAATCGGGTGATAGGCTGGAAGAAAGGCTTCCGGAAGTGACGCCTGTCCCGCACCAAAGCTGGTCTGCGGGATGACGATAATTGTAGCTCCGGGCTAACGTAAAGGGAATCATGGGCAGGGGAAGCAGAGGGGGGAGGGGGAAAAGTAAATAGAGTTGGGGGACGGGCAGGCGCCAAGGAAGGTAGGCTCTTTTAGCCAAGATAAGTGTTTTTAGTGGGAAGGGCGGAGTACATTGTGCGGTGTTCTTTATATGAAAACTAGGGTTTAACATCAGTCATAACAACTCTGGCAAACTTTGGTTTTGAGAACGTACAGATAAGGAATATTGAGGGAACAAGATACATGGTTATCCTGACAAGAATAGGTTTCTCTAACAAAAAGCAAGTTAGTGTTATTGACTAATCTGAATCGATGCTAAGGATTTGGAAATAAAGTAGGTGCCATGCATAAACATATTATGTGTATAGTATAAGCAGTCACATAATATATAACATAATTATATATTAATATATATATTGATTACTATTAAAAATATATGATCCACTCCATATCATGAGCAAATGTAAACACCAGCATTAAAGATATAATTAAATATTTATAAAATACCATGTACACAGCAGAATATTCATAGAAGTAGGCCTACATCTTTGCAAACCTCGCTTAAAGATGAGCTCCCGATGGTACAGATTCCATTAGATTGAACTGGCTCTTTAGACAGGAGAGGGAAAGGAAGGGGAAGCGAATTATCTGAAGATTCAAAATTACTTTCATCTTCACCTACGCTAGCTCCCTCAAGTAGCCGTTACTGACCGCCTCAACTCCAACACTTCCATGAAGGGAAGGGGAGCATTAGCCAATCAGAGAACACAATACATAATCATGGGCCAATCAGGGGCGAGGATACAGTAGGCTGGAATGGGGCCTGTATGGCCGGCGGGATTTTGCACAAAATGTCCAGCAGATGAAGCTTTTCAAGGAGGATTGAGGCAATTGGTGAGTTGCCAGTGAAAGCGAGGATTTGCACTTCCAGTATTTGGAGTTGCACAGAACTATTTAGTCGATCCTTTATCAAGTGGTAGGACCTACACACTTAGCCATTTCAGGTTCATAGCTTCTGCATTGATCGGTTAACACCGATCAAAAACTAAATATTGGAAAATCTGGACGACATTTGACCAAGATTGTAGAGGATTTTGCTCTGTTGGTTTTGGTGTAGGGCTGCAAAAACGTCCACATTTATACTATGATAACCCGGCTAAATACTTAGTTGTAATCGTTTTAACTTCAAATTCTTGTGTAAACATATAACAGCAGGAGACTATTGATACATTCAGTCATAATTATAAGACGTAATATGTAGCCGTAGATGAGATTGCAGCTTTAAAACTGCCCATTTGGTTCACTGTGGAAGAAAACTGTAATTTTACATTTTCCTACATTTTCTTTTTTATTATCATTATTTTTTAAAATTTTCCTACATTTTTAATGTAGGAAAATATTTTTTTCCTATTGTCTGAGTCCTATACGTCAACCAATGAATGAATCTGGTTCAAAAATGTGTTCTCGCAATAGCTGAGGATGTATCTTTAAAACAAATTTAAAGAAAACATAAGATTTCTATTGATGGACACCCATCCTACACCACTCACCTGTGGCAAGTGTGAAACATTTGTTCTTCAGGGGAACGCTACTGATAGGAGACTGAGCGAAACATTTGTCTTTTCAAAAAATGAGATTGTAGATATACCTCAGGCAAACTTTAGATGGTGATTTAAAAAATGTATATTTTGGGGTGTCTCTCTCTCAAAGTATATAGCTCAAAAGTAATAGATAAAATAAAAAAGATATCTAAGGTTGACTCAAATTATAGGTACCATTTTAGATACCATAATGAAATAACTGAAAACTGAATACCCTCATTGGGGGATATTATAAACCCAGTTTAGATAAAATCTTTAAAACAAAACAAGTGAAAATGTGCCATAGGCTACAAGTGTGCTTAAAGCTGGACTCTCAGTTAACCGGCCAAAAGAGAAAACTGGTTAATCGGCCAAAAGAGAACATTTTCTACTTCTTGTTCCATTCTTTTCCAACCCATCTAAAAGTCATTTAACCAACATTTTGGAGGATTTTGTCTACTTGATTTTGTTAAAGGGCTTCTAAAACTATTTATGGCCAATGAAAATATTTAGAAAAAAACAACATCCTTATTTGTATTTGGAGGACCTGCCCGAAACCTTTCGTACGATCATTTCACTTATTATCGCTCACCGGTAGCAGTTTTCTCTCGGTGATTAGACATTCTTGTATAAACCTATACCAGCAGCAGTTTATTGATGAATCCAGTCCTATAAGTCATGATATGAGTAAATTTGGTAAGATTTGTTTTGTCATAATAGCTGAGAATACAGCTTTAAACCACCTGTGTACTGGTTGTTGCAAGCACACTGTGGCTGTTGGCACTAACCACAGCAAGATTGCCTACAGCTCTATCAATAATAAAAACAATTGGACAAGGTTGTGTGAAGTGTTGGTGAGGTGTACTTGGCAGTCAATAGAAGATCATGAACCTAGATTGGACAGTTCCAGTTAACTGTTCCACAACAATAGATATAGGGAATAGTAATTGTAAGTCTTACATGTAGGTTTAAAATTCAATTTAAAATCAAATTACACAGGTTCTACGCGTTCATATTATACTATTACTATATAGTGTCGTTACATGAACATGTATTAAGAGTATTTTAAAATTTTAGTCAGCAAGATTTGTTTTAACTGGACGGATCGGGTGACCGTGTCGGCTGGAAGCCGCTAGGCCGAAACCAAAAATTGTTTCTACGCCACATGTCCGAATCAAGACGGCCTCATATACATATACAATTTTGTTATAAACCTCCTACAGCCTGATGAACACCACATAGTGGAAGCCTGCCTTATGTAATATACATAATGTATAGGTTGGATGAACACAGCATAGTGGAAGCTTGTAATATGTAGTATACATAATGTATAGGTTGGATGAACACAGCATAGTGGAAGCCTGCCTTATGTAATATACATAATGTATAGGTTGGATGAACACCACATAGTGGAAGCTTGTAATATGTAGTATACATAATGTATAGGTTGGATGAACAGAGCATAGTGGAAGCCTGCCTTATGTAATATACATAATGTATAGGTTGGATGAACACAGCATAGTGGAAGCCTGCCTTATGTAATATACATAATGTATAGGTTGGATGAACAGAGCATAGTGGAAGCCTGCCTTATGTAATATACATAATGTATAGGTTGGATGAACACAGCATAGTGGAAGCCTGCCTTATGTAATATACATAATGTATAGGTTGGATGAACACAGCATAGTGGAAGCCTGCCTTATGTAATATACATAATGTATAGGTTGGATGAACAGAGCATAGTGGAAGCCTGCCTTATGTGATATACATAATGTATAGGTTGGATGAACAGAGCATAGTGGAAGCCTGCCTTATGTTATATACATAATGTATAGGTTGGATGAACACTACATAGTGGAAGCCTGCCTTATGTGATATACATAATGTATAGGTTGGATGAACACTACATAGTGGAATCCTGCCTTATGTAATATACATAATGTATAGGTTGGATGAAGTGGTTGGTGTGGTTGGCAGTGAGATGGGGATGCCATCTATACCCCCTTATCAGGACATGCCCCAGGGGTACTAGCAGACCCAACCACCGCCTGATGCCTCCTGTAGCCACCATGTGGGCATGGGGTATGCCTACACGCAGGGTATTAATAGATATGTAGGTGGGGTGAGGGTTGGTCATTTGCGGGAATTAATTTACAAATGTGTGTGCACGGCGAAGGGACAGGAAGTAGAGTGGCAGGTTGAGGAAGAAAGGAAAAGGAAAGGGAGGAGCAGGGGAGGATGAGAAGAGGAAAGCAGCGAAACATAGACAGGGGCAGAGCTGGAGACAATAAGGGGAATAAGAAGAGAGGCAGAGGAAGAGAATTGGGAACAGGAGCAAGAGCAGGAGCGGGAAGGATAAGGAAGAAAGGGGAGCAGGATGGGGAACAGTAGAAGGAAAATAAGAAAGATCAGGATGGGGAGCAGGAGTAGGAAGAGGAGAAGCAAGAGCAGGACGAGGAGCAGTAGAAGGAAGAGGAGAGGGAAGAAAAAGAGCAGGAGTAGTGGGAAGAGAAGCAGGAGCAAGAACATGGGGAGAAGTAGCAGCAAGAGGAGCAGGAAAATCCAGCCAAGAAGGTAGTGGAGTGTTGGGCTGGTGATGGGGCTGATAAGAGGAGCAGTATAAGTACTATTTGGCCAGCAGGTTGGTCGAGCTGCTCACGAGAGTACCTCATGGATGCAGGCACCAGCAGTACATGAATAATTCACCTTGTAACAATCAATACACCCTCATCTATCTATCCATACATCCATCCTACATAGCCCACCACCACCCCTACCCCTGCACCACTTGCATTGTGACCGGGCCCAGGCCAGATTTACCATCACTCATTGTTACACCAGTCTTACCACGATACAGTAATGTAAATATATGGATATTCTATAATACATAATAAACCAGTGTATACGTATATATAACTGTATTATATATGTGTATGTAATAACTAATATTATACTATTATTGTATGGTATTATATTCATTGATATCATTATAATGCTGGATAATCCAAGTCTTTATTGGTCTGGTTGTTTGTTTTTCTCTTTAAATCATTGATTCTTTAACTATGTCACCGTAAATCTGGGTTTGAGCTATAATATTATGTGCCATGGCCTCTAACAAACTGTGAGCCCAAGAGTCATTCATTTTCCAAGGGTTTATATATTTACAATATATCTATTAAGCTGTATGGTAATCCTGGTATTACGCAACATCCCCTTGGGCCATGCCAAAAGGCTCAATTGAGGTCCATGTAAACCCAGTTTAAATAAAATCTTTTTTTAGAAAAAAAAAAACACAAAAAAACCATACAGATAACACATGAATAGAGAAATAATTATCTTTTCTCTCATTTCCTTCTAATTTTTATTTGGTTCGTGTTAGAAGACCTGGAATGTTGTTTATTTCATTTGTAGGTTTGGTTTGATTACAATAATGTTATTCTCATCTTACAGTTAAAAAGACAATTAATACATGAAGTCACCGCAGGAAAGGAATATAAATACATTGTATTAATGTGTACTTTCGTTAAGCCCTGTAGCAAAATCAACTGGATAAAAAAATCCTCCTAAACGTTGGTTAAATGACGGTTAGAGGAATTGGAAAAACGGCACAAAAGGTAGAAAATCTTGCTGGTCCTTTGACCAATAAAGGGTGGTCTCCACTGGCTGCGGTAAGCTCTGCGGTAAGCATTGCGATGGCGCTGTGATGAGGAGGAGTGGCGAGGTCCTGCCTACATGGCCAGTGAACCATGTAGGCGGGACCTCGTCATTCCTCTACAGAACCAGCACAACACCATCGCAAGGCTTACCGTAGAACTTACCGCAGGCAGTGGAGACCCCCTTTGAAGGTATTTTTCCTGATGTTAAATGAGAGCGCAGCTTTAAGCAAATTTCTCTAACTACGAAGCACAGAATGCTCACTTAAATTAAAAAATAAAATAAAACAAAATGAAAAAATATATTTTTAATAAAGAAAAAAAACACGAAAATGTGTGAACAAGAAAGTGTAAGATGAACGAGACTTAAACGAGACGAGATCTCGCGCCTATGGGAGCTGCCATCTTGAATTTCTGTGAATATGAATATTCAAGGCTTCCGTACTCCATCTATCCTAGGCTAGATGGAAGACATCCCATGGTAGAAGTGTACAGGGACTGTCAGCCTCACCGTCTACAATGGTCGCTTTTCAGGGTTTTCCAAAATTAAGAAAATTGTAAGAAAGTTAGAAATTGTAATTTAACACACACAAAGCTTTCAGCGCATAGATATCATTTTAACCAGTTTTGCAATCAACCAGACTTTTAGTCACAGCTTTGAGCAGCCCATGGACGATGACAACCAGAGGAAGAGACTAAAAAGATTAATAACCCCCTTTCGGTACTGCTGGTGCACTGTTTGTGTATTACACCTCAGCTTCCACAGTGCACCAGCAACCCCACATTGTCTGTCATTAATCCTTGTATAATCTAAACACAGCGTCAGCCTTGATAAGACAACCCCTCTATAGGCTATCAAACTGCCATTACGCTGATCAATAACCAATAGTACTGATAGTGATCAATGGATCATCTGGTAGTTCCTTCACATAGGCCAACTTCACAGGCTATTTTTGGCGTGAGGACTGCCTTATCTTCACGCTGAGTGCTTATGTAGGTCATCGTGTTCATTAACCTCCTCCCTTGTTCTAACATGGGGGCGCTCCTAGCCAAGATGTTCGGGCTTAAAGCGCCAGAAGATGTGGGTTAGATTTTCAGAAAATGTACAATTCGACTATACCAATCTTCTCAAATAACTTAAATTTCAGACAGAAATAAGGTTCAAAATACAGTTTAACCTAACCAAACAGATTGCTAGAATCAATGCAATGCTGAATATACTCGAATTTACCCAGTATTGATCAAATTGCAGCCTAATTTAGCAAAATTTACTAAATGTGTACAACTGCCAATTGTTCATTTTCTGAAAACCTGACCCATGTACAATTTGCCTTCACCAATCCTCTCAAATAACCCAGATTTAAGATAATTTACAGATTCAAACTACAGTTTATGTGTATGTCTTTATTGGTTGCGTTTGATCGTACATATATTTTCTCAGTATTCCAAGGAAATGTTATGAAATTCACATTAAAGACAGTTAGTACGAAAATACATATTGATCAATAGTTGCATTCCAGACATACTTTACATTTATGTTACTATTAAATATAGATCAAAATATTATATATATAGGTACAGTTCAACATTACTAAACAGGAACTAGTAATACAATACCAAGTGTACTCAGATTTATCTAGTGCTTATCATTTGTCAGCCTAATTTGGGAGAAGTTACTAAATATGTAGAGTTGCAGAATAAACATTTCTAGGCGACTCGAACCTACTTGAGGAATGGCTTTATGCGCTTGTCAACTGCAACCCCTACCCCCACCTCACCCCATCCCCGGGGGTAGGGGGATGTCAGAGAAAATATGCCCCCACCCAGGCGCGGATTTCCCTTAGTAAAGAGCAGTATCAAGGACAGGACTTAAAACATGTGCCTCATGGGGTCGGGGATTCACAAAATATACTTGCCCCCGGGGGGTGGGGGGTGGGGGGTGGTTGGGGATTTCATCATATTTCCCAACATGCTCAGGACATTTCCCCATATACCCGTGTTGGGCAGGCTGCAATTGACAAGTGCATTAGGACAAGGGTGTCAGGCTTTGTATTCAGTAAAAGTAGGCCTTGCTCCAGTAGGGTCAGGTCGCCTAGAAGTGTACAATCTCCAGCTCTACACAATTCCCCCAAAGCTAATGCTGTGCAAGGAAATGCATAACCGATATATATTTACAAAGCTGCATGCTCACCTATTATGAGGAGCAACAATGTAACAAAATGTATTCATTGTTTGACCATTAGTTTATATTTTGCTCCCGTTATATTATGTTCAATACGAGAATTTGAAGTCGAATCGGCCGAGAGAAAGCAAGCGATGATAATAGGGCGACTCCACTAGAGAGAAAAACGGCGCCAACAAATTCTGTTGTTGTCCACTAATTTGTTGCAACAAATATCCATACAGAAACAAATTTCCAGAGAATGTGGCAACACATCTGACACTCCTCCATTTGCGTTTTCATTGCAAACATGAAATGAACTGATGTTAGTGGGCAATAAAAAAAATTGTCGCCGCCATTCTTCCTCTAGTGGAGTTGACCTATAAGTCAAACAATGGCAGCAAAAGATAGATGAGGACTTTTATGAAGCCCTGCAGCAAAAACAACAGGGTAAAATCCCACTAAAATTTAGAGAGGCAGGAACAGAAGGGACAAATGTAACCTGCAGCTCAAATTGAATAGATTGTTAGGGCTTGTCACATAGATCTAGGCGGTAGTATACAACAATAAGGCCTTAAATTGGAATTTGTCTCTGGTCTACAATATTTACTGTAATTATTTTCCAAATTAGATAAACTGTTCAGATGCACGTGCGCTACAGGTGCTGGTTTTTAGACCATGGAAAAGTAATTAGTGACGACTTAAACGTCCTTCGTGAGGCTTACCAGCCCGTTGGTACCGTTGTTTAATTCTCTCTCATATTCTACTTTATATAACACCAAAGATATAAGTTATGTGTGTCCATCTTGGTTATTGTTGTTTTCTATGGAGTATAGCATCCTTGATGTAATGTTCCTGAATAAAAAAACTCTAGACTCTTATTCACCTCCCATTTCTCGTTATTTCCTTTCTGCCCTTTCCCCAACCTCTTCCTCCTCTTCTCCCCTTTCTTACTCTTCTTCTTTCTCCTCCTCTTCCTAATGCCCTTTGATTTGATTTTGATTTATTTTATTGCCACTCTGTCTCCTTTCTTGTTCCTCCTCCTCCTCCTCCTCCTCCTCCTCCTCCTCCTTTCTATTCCCAAGTTCTTCCTCCTCTTTTTCCTCCTCCTCCTCCTTCTCCTCTTTTTCCTCCCCTTCCTCTTCCTTTCCTCCTACTCCTCCTCCTTGTTTTCCTCTCCCCTCCAGCCCTTTTTCCGCCACCCTCAGCTCTCCCTAGCTTCTTTCAGCGCCTGAATAAATAATCAGCCTATCGAGCGATCAGAAACATTCAGTGCGGGACAGCTGTTTGCTGCGGGATGATGGACCGGTGCTGCACGGGCCTACCTTAATGCATGCTGCTGTGTATTGGCCTGTCTGTCCCACTCACACCTGTCCCTTTCTCCCTCTATCCACCTGCCCCTGTCTCTCACTTAGAGTCCCATCCCCAGGTACATCATCATTTATGTATTTTGTTTTTTAACAAAGTGGCAACTTGGCGTAAAAAGTATTATTAGTTTATCAATGTATTTTATGTTTTATAGGGGCAATTTGGCGTAGAAATGTATTATTGATTCATTGATTATGATGTTTTATATTGGACATTTGGCATAAAACGTATTACTAATTTATTTGTTATTTTATTTATGAATTCTATTTCTATAGGGAGAATTCGTGTAGAAAGCAGAATTAATTCATTTATGTATTTTTAGCGTCATGATATCAGAAATGTTAGTCGAAATTGGCATTTTTGTGGGGGTCAGTGATTTTGTTTTGTGTCACTTTATATGTACGAAATTCTGGTAAAGGTTAGTTTTTATAATATAGGTTTAAGTATGAACCTAATAAAAGTGGGAAAAATATTTTTCCTAATTTATTCTGGTAACTAAATCAGAACCATGGAAATTTAGTAACAACGATTTATGGGATTAACATTCCGCCGCCGCGAGGAAGTAGCCTAGGCTTGCGAGGTCAATTTACAGATTCTCGGGCCGCTATATTTCAATCAACATTCCATAACTAGATAGTCTCATTATTTCCCATCTGCCCTTGAAAACCTCTCATTTCTCTAAATAGCTAGCAACTAGAGACACTTGCTAGAGTGTAGGTAGACCTGACGCAACTAAAAAACGCTATGAACAAAAAGACACCTCCTTCCTTCACCATAGTATCATCTTTTTGTACCATTTTGTCTGAATTCTAGGACAGGTTTCCGCAGACATTGATAGATCGCGGGGAGGGCTTTTGGCGGGAAAAGCAATGCACAGTGTCGTCTGCGTCGACTGCTGCAGCCTATTTGATCTGATTCGCTTTTAGCCACAATCTCCATTACTCACTAAGGTACATGCAGCGGTGGTTTTTGATGGAGTGGGAGAACGGAGGAGGGAAGGAGAGGGAGGGGGGGGGGAGAAGAGAAGAGAGAGGGGAAAGAGAAGAGGGAGGGATGGAGAGAGACAGACAGAGGGGAAGGCATGGAGAGAGAGGGAGAGAGGGGAAAGGCGGGGAGGGAGAGAAGGGAGAGAAGGGGGCGGGGGAGGGAAAGACAGACACACCTAAAAGGAGAGTAAGAGAGAGAGACAGAGAGATGGAGAAAGAAGAAGGGAGGGAGGGAGAAGAGGGGGAGAGGGAGACGGGGCGAGGGAGAAAAGGAGGGGAGCGGGTAGAGGGACAGGGAGGGAAAGGGATGGGGAAGAGAGAGAGAGAGAGAGAGAGAAGGGAACATGGGGGAACATGGGGGAGGGAGGGAGGGAGACAGGTGGGGGAGGGAGGGCGGCGGAGTGATCTTGTATCTTGTATACAGGACGCTCTGACGTACATATTTGTTTCACAACACTTTTATAAATTGCCAATTTATAACCCCCACCTCTTTTGTTTCCCCCTCCTACCCTCTTTCACCGTCACTCTCTTTGTATATATCCCCCGCTCCCCCCCCCCCCCCACACCACTCTGTCTTCTTCACCCTACACACACACATGTATGGCAAGCCATTTGTGTAATAATTAGAAAAACTGTTTAACGGTCGATAAACACTGTTTATCAACCTAAAACACTGTTTTTCAAAGGAAAAACAATGTTTTACCTCAAAACTCTGTCTTTTGAGTGATCTGTCTTTCGAGTGATATCAACATTCAAATAGAAAAACATTGTTTATCAAGCTAAATCATTGTTTTTCAATTGATAAACAATAGTTAAGCTTGATTACTCAGAGAGGAGAGGAAGAGGAAGAGGAAGAGGAAGAGGAGAGGAAGAGGAGAGGGAGAGGAAGAGGAGAGGAGAGGAAGAGGAAGAGGAAGAGGAGAGGAAGAGGAGAGGAAGAGGAGAGGAAGAGGAAGAGGAGAGGAGAGGAAGAGGAGAGGAAGAGGAAGAGGAGAGGAAGAGGAGAGGAAGAGGAGAGGAGAGGAAGAGGAGAGGAAGAGGAGAGGAAGAGGAGAGGAGAGGGAGAGGAGAGGAAGAGGAGAGGAAGAGGAGAGGAAGAGGAGAGGAAGAGGAAGAGGAGAGGAAGAGGAGAGGAAGAGGAGAGGAAGAGGAAGAGGAGAGGAAGAGGAGAGGAAGAGGAGAGGAGAGGAAGAGGAAGAGGAAGAGGAGAGGAATGATGAGGACCTGCCTACATGGTCAGTGATCCATGTAGGCAGGACCTCGTTATTCCTCTCCACCTACAGAACCAGCACAAACCATCGCTTACCGCAGAGCTTACTGCAGCCAGTGGAGACAACCCTTAATAAAACATTTAAACAAACAAACAACATGGACATCCATCAATGACTAGTAATAAGTTGGCATAAGGCTGACTCCTACTATGGTTAATGGCTTTATGTCTACAATAAACATATATACGTGCGTACACTTATATATTTACACTCTGTTAGAGATCTCCTCAGAGTAAAGATCAAAGCGTCCCAGTGTTAAACCTACGGAGAGCCCCTCTCTCAATAGAGTGTATATTGAGGTGGTATTATTACCACTGAGGGTCTAATTACTGATCCCTTAATCCCACATCTGCTCTGCATCTCCATGTGATGTAGATAATCCAGAATTTATATCTGTGTTTACAAGTGAGCAACTCAGTTAGACCCAGTTTCTGCTCCCACAAACAAAACACTCGCGGAGGATCTAATGGTTCAAGTCATCAGAAAATGTACAATTCACCGTCAGCAATCCTCTCCAAAAACCCAAATTTAAGACAAGAATGAGCTTCAAAATACAGTTTAACATAACCAACCAGATCTTTTAATCAATGCAAAACTAAATATATATTTCTATAGGATAGTATTCATCATTGTTCAGCCTAATATAGCAAAATTGATTAAATGTGTAGAGCTGCCGATTGTACATTTTCTCACGACCTGACCCTAAAGCACGTGTTCCACCTAATCCAATATCTCCATCTAACAGATTCCAATCCATTATTGTAATGTATTTCTTTGGTGGTGGGGTTGGGGAGGGAATAACTGCTTTACAACCTTTTAATCTATACCTTTTGTATGTGTTTGGTCACAGGAGAAAGGAAACACACTAATGAGATGCACGATACCCTACTCTTTTCTATCATTAGCAATGGTTAGTTTACATGCATATATGGGATTTTCAGAAAATGTACAATTCAACTTCGCCAATCTTCTCAAATAGCCAACATTACAGACAAAAATAAAGTTCAAAATACAGTTCAATCTAGCCAAACAGATTGCTAGAATCAATGCAATGCTGAATATATACTCGAATTTACCTACGGATTGATCAAATTTTCTGAAAATCTGACCAATATACCATAGACAGCTATACACATGTCCAGCCAGAGAGCGTGCACTGGGTGGGAGGTGAAATGATGCTCTGGCAAGTCGCTTATGGGATTCGAATCCCAGACTCTGAGAACCTCTTGGTTCAGGGTATGCTTACCTTTTCTGCAGGTGTTAGTTTGAGGTAAAGGGTTCACTAGTGTAATTACTTGCCTCTTGATATATGGGTCAGATTTTCAGAAAATTTACAATTCAACTTCGCCAATCTTCTCAAATAACCCAAATTTCAGATGAAAATAAAGTTCAAAATACAGTTCAACCTAACCAAACAGATTACTAGAATCACTGCAATGCCGAATATTCTCGAATTTACCCAGTATTGGCCAAATTGCAGCCTAATTTAGCACAATTTATTAAATTTGTAGAACTGCCAATTGTACATTTTCTGAAAATCTGACCCATATATACCTGGGCAGTGGAATCCTAACATTTCCATTCATAACATTTAGCCCTGTTTAAAAGATGACATAGTACCGTTTGAAAATGGACAAAATACAAGAAAGAGTAACCTCTCGCCCAAGTTTACACAAGTGTTGAGTTAACACTTGAAAGTATCCATGGTGGACAAAGTGTATTTACATTCGAACTTTATTAAATGTCTTGGCCGTAAAAGAAATATAAAAAAAAAAAAAAAAAAAAAACAGTCCTGAGCTGCTGAGTCATCGTTTCTCTGATAACATTTAGGACACAAAAGTGCGTTCATTCAAGCACCGACCCCTCATATGAAACAAAGTGCAAGATTCAGAATCGCGAAGATAATCTTTTTTTTAAAGTTTCTCTGATAAGATTTAGTATACAAAGGTACGTTCGTTCGAGCGACGACCTCAGGTCCTTTCATATAAAACAAAGTGGGAAACATTCAGAATCGCTAAGATAATCTTTTGTGAAGTATTACAACTTCAAAAGAAGCATCGTTTAGCTTGTACCAAACCCGGATCTAGCAATTAACACATACAGTTGGGGCACTCCCGGATCTATAGTCTGTCCGAAAAGTAGTTGACACGTGATTCCTTAGGGCCTTTAAGGGGAGGGAAAAGTGGGAGATTTCTGATTTCTATCTATGACAAGGACCTGTCCACTCTTTGCCCGGCGAGTCACTCATTGCAATCAACCATTGAGAAACAGGGCCAGTATAACCAGCTCTTCCTTCTTTTTAAGCAAAACAACAGCTGCTGCACATAGAACAGAGACAGCACAATACAGGACAGCTGTACATTTGGTCATGGTTGGTCGCAAACGGCCATGGTCGGTCGCAAACAGCGATTCAGGGGGCAATAGTTGGAAGTCAAAAATCCCCCACTTTTCCCTCCCCTTAAAGGTACTAAGGAATCATGTGTCAACTACTTTTCGGACAGACTATGTAGCTCAGTTAAGCCCTGGACACACACATCCGATTTGCCTCCCGATTTAGGTCTTCTGGTGAATCCTATGATTTTATTTCTAATCCTTGTTTATGTTTTTGAAATAACATGAACCAGAATTGGAAATGAAATCATAGGATTCACCAAAAGAAGACCAAAAGAAGACCAAAATCGGGGGACAATCGGGAGGCAAATCGGCTGTGTGTGTGGACAGGGTTTAAGGCCTGTATACTGTAAAAACTGGGCTCAGGATACACGAATTGGGGGTCAATATACACGAATTGGGGATCATCTGGTGTCGTAAACTCCTATTGGGGGTAGATTGTGTGTGACATCAAATTCAATGTAACATTACATGAAATAGATGTTAATTTTACATTTAAAGGTATATATCTTAGTATATTCTGTGTTGTGTCAATTAATAAAATCGGTATTTTGAAACCCATATCTGTCTTGAATTTGGGTTATTTGAAAGAATTGGAGATGGCGAATTATACATTTTCTGACCCACATAATAGTTTTGGACTGGTTAGCACTAGAGAATATTATATTTCTCCTACCCTCTCCACTCAACCTCTCACTCCATCCTTATCTGTCTTGTCTTAATTCCCAACCACGCGCCATGCAATCAACTGCTGGGGGTACTATAGACCCCTGACCTCCAGTACAGTGCAATCCTATTTATCATACTATAGGTCTATTTCTTAAAGTATAGATGAAACATTTGGTTTTTAGTTTCAACTGTTTTTTTTAGCCCAGGATGTTTGAATGGTGTATGCCATATATAAGGACGGCCTGGAAGGCCTACTTAGTAGAAGGCCAAGTCCTTTTCGGGAACATTACCAACTATGAATATGTCTTATGTTTCTATATATAATGGAGAATTATATATGGATAGGTTTTAATTGTATGAATGGCAACGCATGAAACCCATTATTCGTGTTTTTATAATGTATTACGAGAATGCATGGCAAAATGAACAGAAAGTTAAGAAAAAATAATGCAGGAAGACATATTAGAAATCTGAAGTTTTATTTGATGTTGTCTTCCAAATTTGACTTATCAATAGGGTTTTAGTTTAGTTGAACATGAAATAATCGAGAATAGCCCGAATTAAACATCACCCTAGCTCGTATTTTATCAACTGTAATCATCCATTAATAACAAGTATTATAATCGATGATTTTGGGTAGGTTTTCATATATGCCGAGCGTAGTTAGACACAGCAGTGGGCGGAAGACCGTGGTTATTCTGTATTGAATTATTGCCAGTGAGCGTATTATCTCATTATGTCGGTCAGATTTTCAGAAAATGTACAATTCGCCTTCACCAATCCTCTCAAATAACCTACATTTAAGACAAAAAGGTGCTTCAAAATGCATTTTAACATAACAGAACTGATACTTTAACTCAATGCGATACCAAGCATACTCAGATATACCCGGTATTCATCATTTTTCAGTCGAATTTAGGAGAATTTCTTGAATGTGTAGAGCTGCCAATTGTACATTTTCTGAAAATCTGACCCATATACTTGACATCTATTGATGGTCGTTACATTCTGTGTACAAGTAGGTATATGTTTCCACTGTCATTGTATGTAAGAGATTGGCTCTATACAAATTCTAAATAAAAAAATAAATTGAAAAACATTATATTAAAGTTACCTATACGGGTAACCTGCAAAATTAAGAGGACACTTTTTTCTAGCGTTGCTATTACTTCAATTAAAGCTGCATTCTCAGGTATTACGACAACAAAATCTTACCATATTTACTCATATTATGACTTGTAGGACTGAATTCATCAATATTATGCCGTTCTTATATGTTAAACAAGAACTTGACCTAAAATCGACCGTGAGAAAAACGGCAAGCAATGATAAATAAAGGAAAGGATTTTGATGCGTCTCCGAAATATAAACAGACAAAATCCTCCAAAACTTTTTTCAAATCGCCTATTGGAAAAGACTTGAACAAAAAGTAGACAGTATTTAGGTTTTGACCGAAGTTAACTGAGAATGCAACTTTAATAAGAAAAATATCCGTTCAAACCTGATGTTGATCCCACTACGATAGACAAGTCATACACACCTGGAAATGAAAATAATATAAATTAGTACAATTCAGTAGTTTCGGTGGTCTATAGAGGTTCAGAGACTTTCGGAGGTAAATCCTAATAAACCCTGCCCACACACAGCCGATTTGGCCCGCGATTTCCACGCGATTTAGGTCTCCCGATCAATCCTAGGATTTCATTTCCAATCCTGGTTGATGTTATTTCAAAAACATAAACCAGGACTTGAAATGAAATCATGAGATTCATCGGGAGACCCCAATCGGGAGGCAATCGGGAGCAAAATCGGCTGTGTGTGGGGAGGGTTAAAGTCTGAAAGGTTCATTGACAAAATATGTGTCTATAAGTACAACTCAAACGGTAAGAACAGAGCTGAAAAAGCAGTGGTATGAGCGAATCTCGAAGGAGTCTACACTAAGAATCTCAAGAATTGTTTCCATGGTCTCCGGCCGTTAGGGCCCAACGACGCTAGGGCCCAGAAACCTTGGACGCTAGGGCCCGTTTTCCACACCACACTTATATTTATAAGTATTTTTTATTTCTCTCTCTCTCTCTCTCTCTCTCTCTCTCTCTCTCTCTCTCTCTCTCTTCTTAAATTTGTAGAGGAGGTGGGTTGAACTTACCCCTAAAACTAGCTATTATTCTTTGAGACGAGAATCCGGGTATTTACAGGTGGCGCTACGATCGGCAGCAAAAACTCGGGTGAATACACCAGCTGAGTGCCATAGGCGCTGACGCTAAAATACCTGTTTTCAACCCCTTTGAAACCATACATAAACGGGTCAAAATGCTATGAGCATACATGTATATATCAAGTATTGTTCATTCATTGCAGTCGCTGGTTCCGTTTTTCCGACAATTGTGTATAATTTAAGAAATTGAGGGGGAAAGTTGGAGATTTTAAGCTTGGTTGCTATGGTCGTCAAGGGCCAGAGTCCCCCAAGTACCGGCCCACTGCCCAGCAGTGGGGTGAAAGTAAACAATGGGGGAAATCTCAGCATTACTGTCGATTTTAGGCAATAAATGTTGCGGAAATGTTGCTCATGTTCATTATGAATATATTCTATGATATGGATTTTAATATTATATATGATTAATTGTTCAAAATTGCACAAAATCAGTTCGTTCCTAGAAGTGTGGATGCACTGTCACGTGACCAGATGAGCGGAGGCCGTCTCTCCCTATATATGTTGGAATTATACTTGATGAAAATTGAAATCATACTTTTTTTTAATTTATATATATATATATACGTTTCTCTTAGAATGATTATGGTCTTTTCTTGGATGAAAAATAAATATATTGGCAAATGCCTGTTATGAAACCGCAAGAACAGGTCTATATTAAACTCTATAGTATAGCGCACACCTAATGTTAAACGTGCCAAAATATATAATCCCTATCGAGCCCGCCTGGCCCAGCAAGCGCCTCCATAGCTCAGTGGCTAGAGCACTGGTCTTGTAAACCAGGGGTCGTGAGTTCAATCCTCACTGGGGGCTGTAGTCTTTTCTTTCACATGTTTTGATACATTTTTTATGGAGTAACGGTAGACGCGCATCTCCACCGCCATAAAGGTAATTATCATCTTGAATTACATCAAATTCCTTCTATACATTAATAGGGGATTTGCATAGCCGCCAATTTGAATTTTGATTTGCATGGAATTATGGGAATAATGGTACAGTCTAAAATCTATAGAAAACATGCCATGTTCAGCATGGACTATTTATCAATGCTCTAATGTCAATATCCATGTGTTACACATGTTTCAGTAACACACGTCCTCATCTTTCCCATCATGCATTTGGTTAACATAGATCATTTACACAAGCTATGATATTGGTGAAAAGATCCTTGCAATTTTCAATAAAAATGTTGCTTAATACTTATATATCAGATTTCAACAGAATCCATCCCAGCATGCACTGCAACAGACATGCGCAGTGGCACATGCAATTCCCTATTAACAGGCATTGTTAATATTAACATATTTCTGATGCATCATTTTTACTGCTATAGCAAGTTTAAAGACAGATATGAAAGAATTAAATAGTCCCCATAGTGTAGACTATTCATTTTTAAATATTTTACTGAATATTTTAATAGATGTTTAAACGTACAAATAAATACAAATTAGACTGATTCTTTCAATGAACACAAACTACCAATTCACGCAATTTCGGAGTCAAATATCATAATAAATAAAAACGTACTACATGATTTATTCTTTTTTTTTCAATTTAAAAGAAATAAAATCGTCACGCAGGTAAGGTCACACAAGCATAGCATAATTAAATAGAACCAATATAAATTATATAACATTGGAACCCCCACCGATAATAAGTGCAATGAATACAAACAGCAACCAAATCATACAATTTTCAAAAGCATGATTTCAGGCAATTCCCAGTGATTCTCCGCGCGATGACAGGAGGAGAACGACCAGGTCCAGGGGAGCTGCAATCATAGTTGAATTTCACACCCGTCTTTAAATTGTAATTAAAACGTGACGGTCGGAATTGGTGGGGATATTTTTAGCTCACAACCTAGGAACGAGTAGGGTCATTTTCCAACGCAACCGGGGCGTTAATGACCTATGCTATCTGATAACAAGTAATAATCAATATTTGCTTTTTGTTTTTTTATTTAATAAAACAGCAAATACTGAAGTTTGAGGTTGTGGTGTTATTATTCAATTGATATTTTTTATTTTTTGTCAGGGGGCTTGATTATGTTGATGGTATTGATGAATTTTCTTAACCAGTTCTTTACAGACTTTTTAAAATTTTGTGTTGATATAGATCTATGGAGATCGTTTTACATGTAGGCTTTTCATTCGTTCCTCTCTACCCCCCCCCCCCCCCCGTGCCTCCCTCCCTCTTTCTTCCATTTATCTGTCACCCCCCACCCCCTTTTTATTTCTCTCTATCTTTCAGACCTCTTCCCAGTATATAAGTGGTATTTTCTAGCTAGAAATAAATATCAAAATCCCTAATGGACAATGAATCGCAATAAACATGTCTAATATGTGTTATTTTTACCTAATCTGACTCCCAAACCCACAATAAGCCCCTCCCATGTTCCTTTTATTTTTCGTTTTATCACAATCGGCCAAAAATCTCTTCTTCTGTCAGCCAATCCCAGGGCACCCTTCGTGGGGTCACGTGGGTCACATGATCTGGTCTGCGCATGCCCCCTGGAGGGCGCGGTAGCCGCCATCTTGGTGATTGATGCAGTGGAGTGATTGTCGTCTGCTACAGGCTGGATTTGGCGCGTTCCCATAGGAGCAGCCACCATTTTACCTCCCTACAGGTCTTAACCTTAAACTCAAGAAAAAAAATATTTGCGAAGGAAATTCCCTCCTGAGATATTCGAAATTCGGATATTATTTGAGATTACGATTTCAGCAGCAGAAGTCATATCATTCCTGGCCTTTATCTCATTAATTTTAAGGGGGAAAACAACTTTAAAGATATGTTTTTTTTAGAAATCCTTCAGTAATTCCCTCGAGAGAAAGAGATAAGAAGTACTGTGTGCAAATAGTATTAAGATACTGGATGGAATTATCTTTTCATTATGGACACGCGGGTATTGCCTACGCCTACGTTTCTACAAGTTAAATAAAATAAATTCTTTGTTCTTAGCCCGATGAAAAAACCTAAGTTAATCCTTATACTATAATACTAAACCTCACAAGAATACAAACAAATGGAAGATGCGGAAGACATTAATTTCAGGCGAACAAAAAAAGTGGCAATAAGAAAAGGGAGAAGCAGGTTTCAATATTGCGAGCTCCGACGCGCGTAGAATATTATATCCAGTACGGCCTCCCCGATGCCTGCATTTACAGGTCCCACTGGATGCACACTAGTTTATGAGACGCAAACATCCTACACATTCCCCTTCCCTCTTTTCTCTCTAATTCATTATCAACCTCCTCCAAACCTATTTCCATTCCTCGCTTTCTCTCCTGCCCCAACTCATCTTCTTCTTCTCTTCCTCTTCTTCTCCTAATTGACTTCTTCTCCTTCATCTTCTTTCCATCCTTCATTCCTCTTCAGAACCTAAGTAGTTTCTGTTTTTTAGAGTTTACCAACTTCTTCCTTCTTACCCTTTTTCCTCCTCTTCACCTTATAACATCTTATTCTCTTCATTTCTCCTAATTAACTTCTTCTTGTCTTCCTTCATCAGAACCTAATTATCTTCTTCCTCAATCTTCTCCTTTTTGTCCTCCTCCTCCTCCTCCTCCTCCTCCTACTCCTCTACCCCATATTTAGAATTTCTTTTTCTTCCCTCCTCCTCCTCTAACCCCATATTCAGAATTTCTTTCTCGTCCCTGCTCCTCCCCCTCCTATACTCCTCTATCCCCATGTTTAGAACATATCATCCTCCCCAGTTCCCTGCTGCTCCACCCAATCCTCATTATTATTATTATTATATTATTATTATGTTATAGTTATTATTCTCCTCGACCACCTCGTCCTTCCCATCTCCTTTATTTCTCGACGAGACAATCAAAATCAACCAGTCCTCTATCCCCTTCACCCTCCAAGTTCAACGTCTACCTTATCTGTGATGTGTTACAGGAAAATGAGTCACAAGTCACAAAAAATAGATTTTGAGATATCATCATATTTGAAAAGATGAGATCAAGCCGATTCCAATGAGAGTAAACAGTAGGAAATCTGATAAGTATTTCTATATTTTAAGTCTGATATTTTTTAATTTGAAAAAATGTTTCCAATATTTCTTGGTGGACATTTACTAGTAAAGTAGCTAAATATACTCTATACAGTGACCTTAAAAAGGAAAGGCATGGATATGTTTAATACACAGTTCCGAAATTTGGTAAATGTATTCATGCTGCGACAATCGTGAGGCAACCAAAAAATAAAAACATTCCCACAAATACATCTTGCGAATAAATCACGCGACTTGTGACTCATTTTTCTTTAACACATTACATTTCTCATCGCTTCACCGCCGCCCGATTCTCCCTGTTCATCAGTATTTCTCAAATTTAAATCTCCGAAATCGAATCTGAAGGCGAAATAATTTAAATGAAAATGAGCATTAAACCTGCATTACCAAAATTGGTTACATTTTGCTCCGTTCTTGTCCTCCCACATCAGGAAGACTTTTGACACAATTTGTGGAGGATTTAAAACTTGTTTTCCTGCAGGGCTTCATGAAAGTCTAAATTTATATTTTGGTGGCCCGCCGAAATTATTGTTTGCAGCGCTTACACTGATTACCACCACCGGCTCTCGCCATTAGACTTCATATTCTTGCATAAAATATGATAAATATGCATTAAATATCATATATATGCACCGAGTGACACCCGGCCGCTATATAAACATGACCATTTTCTGTATCAGTTATTACCCCTGAGGAAGACAACCAATATGTCAAAACGCGTTGGAAAAAATGAATAAGAGACAAAACATTTGTAGGTTTCATTCCTATATTTGTATAAAATAAAACCTCTCCATTATGAGACTGAGAATGCAGCTTTAAACCAAAGACTGTAGGCGCATGCGTATTAGACCCATTCCTACATACTACTGACACGTGACCATGCTCCACAGACTGGCAGGTGGGTCAAGTCACATCAAAATGTACAATTCACCTTCACCAATTCTCTTAAAAATCTCAAATCTAAATTCTGCTGAATAGGGCTTGAAAATGACACATATTATATATCTGAGTATATTTGGTATTTGACATTTATTTTTAAAAAAATTTGTTTGGTTCTGTTGAAATGTATTGAGAAGCTCATTTTGGTCTTAAAATTGTGTTATTTATATACAGGAGGATGGGTGGAGGAAAATTGTACATTTTTGGTCGACTTGGACCATATATTATATACCCACTTGCCTGTAAGAGACCCCTGGAAGCTCTATAGATATATGCACAGACAACTGGCGCACTAGAACACGAATCAGTAAATGACCCAGAAGTAGGAATCAGACCCGATACAAGCCGGGAAGGACGAGGCGGCGGGAGTAGGGTAGGCTCTTCCACCTTATAAACATGCCCCCTACTGCAGCCTAGATATGGTAGGTCGTGAATAGAGAGCTGTCTCTCCTCCCTTGTTTACTTCCGCTGGGTTAATCTAGCCTCGCTTTGACAGCCCGTCCACCCGCCCGTCCGTCCCAGAGCTGATGTTCAAGGTCACGGCCGTGACCTCTGTATCCTCCTCTTCCTCCTACTTCTTCCTGCTGATGTTGAAGCAGGTCCAGCTGCTACTAGTCTATACATGGGTCAGGTCGTCAAAAAACGTACAATTCGTCTTCATTCATCCTCTCAAATTGCCCAAATTTAAGACAGAAACTTGGTTCAAATACAGTTCAACATGGCCAAACAGATTGCCTGAATCAGCGCAATACTAGATCTACCCAGATATACCTAGTATCAATCATTCCTCAGCCTAATTTAGCAGAGTTTGATAAATTGACGAAATCTTACCAATTTTTGAGAATTTTATGCAATCTTTTAAAAAGTGATTTGGTTATAAATAGTGCAGTTTGGAGGGGATGTCTGGAACATTTGGATTAATCGCGTCAATAAAGCCTTTTTAATTGTGTCGTTTAAATTAGTTCTAATTGTATCCCTTTATGTCTCTCTCTCTCCATGCCCTGTAAATGTGTTTTGCTCTCCCAATTCTTGTCTTTCCCTCAAGATCCTCTCCCAACTTCCCTTGTCTTCCATGCCTGCTTCCTTAATTTCCACTGCCCCAACCTCTTCCCCACAATCCGACTCCTGGGCTGGATTATCCCTAAATCCCTCCATCCAGATGTTTGGGGCTGGGGATGAGCAGTAAGAGGAGGAAGGCGACTAAAAGCTTTGCACAAGACTTGACAGATAGGCTTAGTCTGACACTCAGCCAACCTCCAGCCTCACCTCCATACTCTCTATATTAGAAGGCCGGAGCCTTAAAGCTGCAGTCTCTGTTATAGCTGCAGTGTCAGTTAAAGCTGCAGTCACAGTTAAAGCTGCAGTGTCAGTTATAGCTGCAGTCTTTGTTAAAGCTGCAGTCTTTGTTAAAGCTGCAGTGTCAGTTAAAGCTGCAGTGTCAGTTAAAGCTGCAGTGTCAGTTAAAGCTGCAGTGTCAGTTAAAGCTGCAGTGTCAGTTAAAGCTGCAGTCTTTGTTAAAGCTGCAGTCACAGTTAAAGCTGCAGTGTCAGTTAAAGCTGCAGTGTCAGTTAAAGCTGCAGTGTCAGTTAAAGCTGCAGTGTCAGTTAAAGCTGCAGTGTCAGTTAAAGCTGCACTCTCAGTTAAAGCTGCAGTATCAGTTATAGCTGCAGTCTTTGTTAAAGCTGCAGTCACAGTTAAAGCTGCAGTGTCAGTTAAAGCTGCAGTGTCAGTTAAAGCTGCAGTATCAGTTATAGCTGCAGTCTTTGTTAAAGCTGCAGTCACAGTTAAAGCTGCAGTGTCAGTTAAAGCTGCAGTGTCAGTTAAAGCTGCAGTGTCAGTTATAGCTGCAGTCTTTGTTAAAGCTGCAGTCACAGTTAAAGCTGCAGTGTCAGTTATAGCTGCAGTGTCAGTTAAAGCTGCAGTGTCAGTTAAAGCTGCAGTGTCAGTTAAAGCTGCAGTGTCAGTTAAAGCTGCACTCTCAGTTAAAGCTGCAGTATCAGTCAAGCTGCAGTGTCAGTTAAAGCTGCAGTGTCAGTTAAAGCTGCAGTGTCAGTTAAAGCTGCAGTATCAGTTATAGCTGCAGTCTTAGTTATAGGTGCAGTGTCAGTTAAAGCTGCACTCTCAGTTAAAGCTGTAGTGGCAGTTAAAGATACATTCTCAGTTGAAGCTGCAGTGTCAGTTAAAGCTGCAGTCTTAGTTATAGGTGCAGTGTCAGTTAAAGCTGCAGTCACAGTTAAAGCTACAAATTTAATCATGTTATGACTTATAGGATTGAATTTATCAATATTCTGTGGTTGTTTTATGTTTATACAATCATTTGTAATCGCTGAGAGAAAATTGCTGCCAGTGAGCGATAATAAGTGAAGTCATCATAGGAAGGGATTTGGCTGGGTCCTCCAAATACAAATGAGAAGGTTGTAACATTCCTGTAGGAAAAACAACTGGACAAAATCCTCCAAAATTTAGATTTAATGACCTTTAGATGATTTGGAAAAGAATGGAACAAAAAGTAGAAAATATTTAGTTTTTGACAGACGTCAAATCATTAGGAAAGTTGTTTACTTGCTTGAAATCAATCAAAAGCAATCGCTTTCCCTTGTGACCTCATTTAGGTTGCAAGACCTGGCCTGGTTGCATGATCGCAAGCAAATCGCCGAGGGCTTGTGACCCAGAAAATGACCACTATTTGATATTTATATAATTTTTAACTATAAATATAAACTATGGAAATATAGAAAAGTTGATTGTATACACCTCATTTTGGTATTACAGTAATTCAACCACCGCTAACAAGCAATATTATAATATATAACAGGTTTTTTTATTTCCATTATTTAACAATCTCAATTACATGAAAATAAGGCTTACATCTTCTGTATCAACAGGTCTTCCAGACTACCCCTTGCGATCTAATTGAGAAGCTGTGCGATCTAATTGAGTAAGCTTTGTGATCTAATTGAAACGCCCTTGCGATCTAATTGAGTAACCTTTGCGATCTAATTGAAAAGCCCTTGCGATCTAATTGAGCATGTATAGAGAGACCCTGGGTGAGGAGAGGTTGACATGCTCTAAACCCTTGTCACTGTGAGAGAGCAAGAGGAGGGATGATTTATAGCGATTAATTATTCAGCAAACCAAGCTAGTGGTTTCATTAAGGAAATAATCACATTGAATGAAATTATCTTTGCTTCAATTTAGAGGCAATATTCGTCCCCTGAGAGGAGAGGACGTGCTATAATAGGCAGATCCATGCTCAGCTCTTCACTCATACTCAAAGTTTCACTTTCATTTAGCATCCATCAACTTCAAGAGATAAAGTTTTCTAATATATATTAAAGGGGAAATGTTTCTTTGAACAAAGGGGCAAGTGTCCTGGTAAAATGGTGTCGTTTGATATGACAGCTTAGGATCGGCGCTTCTAACGCATAGAAAACCAGAGAAAAGTTTTAATGTTTATAAATCGACTTTAATTGCTTATATTCTGTCAGTAATATCATATGGTATACAAGTAGTCCTTTAATTACTGATTCACAAAAAGAGATATGGGAGCGTTGTACATCTGGATGGAAACCGGCCCCAGGGAGTAGACGAGTTTGTTGGCAGGCTGAATAAACACCCGATGTTTGGGGGAAAAAAGTTTTCTACTGTTTTTACTACCAGGATTCAACGTAGATTAATAACATTATCTAATAAAAGCTCGTCATTTACTGTCAAATCGACCTCAAATTACTGTCAAAGAAGCATCATATATATTGAGACCTTAGAGTCCTAGATTAAGTTTAATAAGTTTGTGTTAAGGATATTTATTGCAAATAAAAATGATGGTAGTATACTACCCAGGAGTGGAATACCAGCTATGGTTGAACTAAAGAGCCTGGTAAAGCGTCATACAACAATAGATGGTAGTATGTTAGAGGAGTTAGTGGGAGGCCAGATATAAGAGCTGAACTATAAACAGGAATAAACGGCAGTATTCTACCTCAGAAGTTAGTGGCAGAACTGACCTGAGCTAAAGAGCCTGGTAAAACATACAATAATAGATGGTATTATACTACCCCAGGAGTCAGTGGAAGATCAACTCTTGAGAGTCGAACAGACTGTACAACATAAGAATGCATGTCAGTATACTACCCCAGGAGTCAGTGAGAGATCAACTATGAGAGTTGAACAGCCTGTAAAACATAATACAAGAATAAATGTCAGTATACATGTCAATTCCATATTTATTGTTTATTGTACAAAGACTTTAGTCTGACCCATCCCCCCCCCACCCCCCACCCCCCACCCCCATCTCATCTCATTACCCATACCCCCATCACCCAAACCCCCCTATTCTATATGTAAAATTTAAATGTATTTGACCTCACTCTCACTTATTTAAGCTGAATGTATGTGTTGAGATTTCAGGGTGTGGTGGAATATCGGATCCGATCCGAACCACATTAAGTTGCATGGCCCTAGCCAGATTATAAAACCTGAATAAAATTCGTCTAAAAAAAAATTAAAAAAAATACTACCCCAGGAGTCACTGAGAGATCAACTATGAGAGTTGAACAGCCTGTATAACATAATACAAGAATAAATGTCAGTATACTACCACAGGAGTCAGCGGAAGATCAACTCTCAACATCCATACAACTTAAGAGCAGAACTAAAGAGCCTGGTATCCAACAGAAAGCTATTAGTCACAGGCACTGTTCATGACATCTTTAATATAAATCCCGATCACAAATACTTTAAACTCTGCCATTTACAACCCAAGCTGCAACCCTAATCATATTTGGGATCCTTTTACAAAAATAAAGCTATTATACCAATTAGCCCCACCTCGAAGGCAAAGCCAGGAGGCAAAATGGAAACCTAGATGGGACAGAAAATAGGGGTTACATTTTTAATGAAACAATCAATTCAGGAAAATGGAAAACGAAAGGCAACCTCCCTAGTGTAATGGGGCCATGATTAGTTTGTGTGTTTTCTCCTGAGGAACCCATCCACCATCACCATTACCACATCCAACTCCGCTGCCACTGCGCAATGATACAACTCCACAAAAATGTAGTCCCCCAGAATATAGTCCCGGAAAGTGGAATGGAGGCCTGGGTTAGGAAAGGCTGTCTCCAAGGTGTCTAGTCTGATTATAAAGAATGTGTTTGGAGGTAAGTAAATTCCCTTACGTTTTTGGTATGTTTAATTTCGAATTTATGTCCCCTGATGAATCTCTGTAGATGTAGTTTCATTGCTTTTTGTATACTCTCCGGCACACAGATGGCAACTAAGATGATTTATCAGATTGTTTCTAGTTATTCCAACTCTCAGAGCTGCTTGTCCGTTCCTCATATCACCTGGGGTAATATACGACCACACCGTTTCAAGTGCGAGGTTTATGTTTGGTCTTCCAATGATCCAGAGTATAGATAGAACCTGATGAGAATGTGGTACAAGGGACACTATTGCACTGTCCGAGATGTTTGTTTTTTCATGGCCCACAAGCTGATAGGCGAGTGGGTTATGAAAAAAAACATTGAGGACAGTGTAATAGTGTCCCTTGTACCACATTCGAATTTAGGTTCTATATTTACTCCCATGTTGCTATGCTTACCTTATATGGCTATGTTTACAGGGGACAGGAAGTCATACCACACGCGTTGAACTGGTGCAAATTACCATACTACTCCCGCCCATACAAATAGCATGTGGTACATACATCAACGCGGAGTAAAGTATACTACCATCTATTGTAAAATGTATGAATCCCCAGGCTGTTTAGTTCAGTCCTTATGCCAGATCTTCCTCCAGCATCTATAGGGTAGTATACTTCCATCAATTGTAAAAAGATTCCCTATGCTGTTGTTTTTAGTTTAGTGCTTATATAAAGTGGTCTTCCACAGTCCCTGCATGAGATGGTAGTATGGCAGTATACTACCATCTATTGTAAAATGAGTTCTAGGTAGTTTCTGGTGTATGATGTTTACCAATGTGTTTAGTTCAGCTCCTAAAACAGATTCACAAGGCTGTTTCAAATTAAGTGCTACTTATACCTGGTCTTTCACCGGTTCCTGGAGTAGTATACTACTATCTATTGTAAAATCTCCAGTGAGTTTCCAGCTCTGCTCTTCTATTCCCTTCAGATATATATCTGTTATATTAATGTAATTTGTGTTAAGATCAAGGCATTACAATATTCAGTGCAATATGTTGTGCGGACTCTGTTGTCATGTTTTTAGCGCTAAGTTCTTTCTGTAGTGATCATCTAAATCATATAAAGAACTGCAACAAGACCATTGCATATGCATGCACATAAGGGAGTTTTACACCTGGATTTATTGAAAAGTATTATTTATCACTGTTTTCACTTTCTTCAATTGAAGTGTTGGTGTTTAAAAATATAATGTATTCTGATATCAATCTGGTTGATATGTCATCCGGTGATCTTGAGGTGAATCTCGATAGCATACAACTAGATTTTATAAGCAGGATTCGAAATAAAGATCCGATGTTGGACAAAATAAAAAGTTTTTTCTGTAGCACAGACAGCCAGAGTAGCGTAGCGTGGAGGCGGGTGGTAAATCAAATCTAGGGAGCTAAGTGCATGCGCACTTCATGCGTCACAGAGAGAGATTAAAATATTAAGGAAAATTATTACTAAAAGGAATGATATTTACATATAAATGCATTGCTATGCTCGTATTAATGCAACAGTAAAACAGACTTTGTGGCCAATAGAAATATTTAAAAAAACTAAAAAAAAAAAGACTTTGGAGAGCCAAGGGTGTTTCCTTTACACCCTAATCACCCATGTGGCCATCGATCTGCCCCCAGCCCTTCTCACCAAGTCGGTTCAAAATGGCGGACATGCAAGTATTGCCTTCATTATGACGCCAATATCTGGTCAAAAGTATATATAGCTCCAAGACAATCTCATAATTTAACAACAGTTGATTTCAAAAGTGGCAAACTGATATCATGTTAGGAAACTATTATCTGACAGACGGCAACATAATTACCTTCCACCTTAGCCATAGTATACCAAGGTCCCTGAGGTGAGCGATAATGGATATGAAACATGAAAATCTTGATAAAATCTTGTCAATTTTTAACACTATTTCTCTCCCCAGGATCAATTAAATTAACAGCATGGGGTGTGTTATGAAATTGCTTTAATATAGCTTACATGCAATATCCCCTTTGGGAGGCACATCCAATTAATATTTTATGATAAATTTATTGATTAGCAATTCAGAATGTTACTATGGACAAGTTTTTGTTATGATTCCAATGGCTCATTTCATACCGAGCTGTCAGATAGGCAGAGATGTAGGTCGTGCAAACAGTATTGAAAGTTTCGTAGTTTTGTTTTTTAAAGAGAAAATAAAAAGGATTATTTTTTTGTTATCGTTTATTTAGGGCCTCTAATATCTGCATATTATAATTTAAACCGATTTAATGAGAAATTGAGCATTTTTTTTTCTAAATGTTGACAAAAGCTGGTTAATTTGGGGAATTTGGGGATTTTCAACAACGAGGCATCCATTGTCCGTGCAGAAAAAGCCATTAGGAATAAGAACCCACTCGGATTTCCTTCAACGGTAAAGAGATATATTGCAAAAATTTAATAGACTTGAAATACACTTCCCTCAATACTTATTCATCTACACATTTCAACTTTGGCTCTTAAAGGTCACATCCCCTCCACGGGTGACTCATATCCTGCAGTTTGTCAGGGCAATAGGTATAACGTCTCTCACATTACATAAGTCAATGAGATATATATGTATTCTCAGCTATTACTGCAACAAAAACTCTTAGCTTATGTATTCGTATTCTGACTTATAGGACTAAATCTATATATATATATATGTCCATACAAGAATTTGAAGTTGAATCGGCCGAGAGAAAACGGCCACCAGTGAGCGATAATAGGTGAAGCCCCTGCAGGAAAGGACGTTTATGAAGCTCTGTAGCAAAGACAACCAAACAAAATCCTCAACATTTTGGTTAAAGGAATTTTAGGTGGGTTGGAAAAGAATGGAACAAAAAGTAGAAAATCTTTAGTTTTTTTTACCGATGTTAACTGAGAGTGCAGCTTTAACATAACAAAAAATACATCAAGATGGCGAGTGACTGTTGAATAGCGAGTTCACATGTAGTGAACTACCTAGTAACGGTTAAGAGTATGTTAACTAGCAAGTAAACTACTGAGTGACTGTTAACAGTTGAACAACACTTGGTAAATTTAGGATTTGCGTTACAAATAGAACAGAAATACCACAATTCATTACAATAAAACTTTTCCCAAACTGAGAAATCCCCTCAGTATGACAGACTGAGCGTGGTGCTGTACTTTACAGTTTGTAACTTCGTTTTTAATTCGTGTTCACATGTTTCCTGAATAAAAGAAATGTCTTAAAAAAGCCAAAAAATATGGCAGCTGGCCCAGATTTAGGCTAGAAGGGTATAGCACCAAGCTCCCTACAGAAATTGCTTGGCATTGAACGCTCATTACCCCTAGCGTCTTGCAATGAAACTATTTTTGCCAATCAATAAGGCGGATTGGTTCCCGTTTCTAGCTCCACTGCGCATGCGTCGAATGGAATTTGAATCGGCAAGTGTATTGGAGCGCTCCAAGCAGAGAACTGAGAAAATGACTGGACTATAATAAACAGTGCCTATTTATGGGCAGAATTAAAATTGCCCGCCGAAGTCTTATTAATTCCACATTCTTTAAGCCCTCTTTAGGGCTAGGCTGCCGTCTTTGAATACGAGTGCTTGCTTGCTGCAGCTATTCTCCTTGCAGTTGCTATTCCGACACCAGTCCCACAGTGAATACTGGCTTATTTTTCTCCTCATTCTGTCCTGCTAATTTATTTCTCTTCTTCTTGTCGCAACTTCTTGTAACATTGTAGCAGCTCCGATACCGTTTTCGTCGCGTACTGTTACGCTTTATGTTAGAGCTGTTCCAACACTTGTTCAATGTTCAATGCCGGGTTATTTCTTTCCGTTCTGCTGCTCTGTTATTTCTGTCTCTTGTAATTCTGTGTCCTTTGGGTTTTGTACTGAATTTCCCCATAAGCACTGTTACGAGGCTCCTCTTTTTTAAATACACGACGTCCTATTTTAGGTATTGATTTATTAGTTTCTTCCACTTTATTGTGTTTCTTCTGAGCAAGCACTATATATAACGATCTATTTCCCTTCTACCTCTTTCACCATCGGTCAGTTTTTGCCCTCCTGCTCCAATCCTCTCCCTCCTCGTCCCCTCCCATCTTCCTCTTTCTTCTCTCTCCTCCTCTTCCCCCTTCCTCCTCCCCTTCCATCTCATACCTCCTCCCCAATTCAGATCCCCCTCTTTCTCCTTCTTCCCTTCCTCCTCTCCATCCTCCCATCTTGTCTTCCTATCGTTTTACATCGCCCCTAACCCCTCCCCCTCCTCGCACCTACCCGTCCTCTCTCTACAACGCCCCCCCCCCGTACCTCCCCCTCCTCTCATTCTAACTAGCTGTAGATTTCACACTCCCCTCTCCCGCCATAAATACACTAATCTCGTCTGCTCCCGCTTCTTCCGAAACAACGCCCTAGTAACAGTAACTCAGCAAATTGTCGTCTGCTCGCTATACAACACCACAGCATTTACCCTAATCTGAAGTTGCAAACTTTTACCTTTTTAAATGAGAAAATCAAAGTACATTCTTCATTAACAGTCTTTCTCCCCCTTCCATAATAACATCTATTTCGGCAAGACTCGGTCATTAAAGCTGAAATTATCCAGACTTGCCTATTGTCTGAATCTGTAAGACATTGAGCATAATAGAACCAAGTGCTTTAAGGTTATGATTCGCAAATCCCCATTTCCATGTACCAAAATGCGATGGTAGAGATAAATTCAGACACACTACAACCCAGCTAGCTTAAATACTAACAATGTATAGCCTTACGGGCTAAGTAATTGACTGGTGGTACAAAGAGTGGACGCATGGACAATCTCAGGGACAATGGTGGAGGAGGGAATAAAGTTGTTTTAAATCTTGGTAATTCAATGCAAAGAATTAAATTGGTTTTCTTAGCGTTTTATTGTTTCTGTAGAAAAGGACTGACTCTCTGGTAGAATGGCTGAATTTGCAGTGTAGTGGTTTGTGAAATGGTAAGCGGGGTAGGGATGGTGGAAGGGGAGGGGCGAAAAAAGAAGTGCAGGAATTTGGAGAAAGGGGCAGAGACAGGGATAGACTGGGGAAGAGAGGGAGAGAGATAGGAGAAGAGAAAGCAGATAGGAGAAAGAAAAAAAGGGAAAGAGAGAAGCAGATGGACAGAGTGGAAAAGAGGGAGGGAAAAGAGAGAGGGAGAGAAGAAAAAATAGTGCCTGTACTACACACTAGCAGAACATCATCAGTATCTAGACTCTAGTGCTAGACTGTGCCTGGACATAACTCCACTCTGCCTGTACTACACACTAGCAGAACATCATCAGTATCTAGACTCTAGTGCTAGACTGTGTCTGGACATAACTCCACTCTGCCTGTACTACACACTAGCAGAACATCATCAGTATCTAGACTCTAGTGCTAGACTGTGCCTGGACATAACTCCACTCTGCCTGTACTACACACTAGCAGAACATCATCAGTATCTAGACTCTAGTGCTAGACTGTGCCTGGACATAACTCCACTCTGCCTGTACTACACACTAGCAGAACATCATCAGTATCTAGACTCTAGTGCTAGACTGTGCCTGGACATAACTCCACTCTACCTGTACTACACACTAGCAGAACATCATCAGTATCTAGTCTCTAGTGCTAGACTGTGCCTGGACATAGCTCCACTCTGCCTGTACTACACACTAGCAGAACATCATCAGTATCTAGACTCTAGTGCTAGACTGTGCCTGGACATAACTCCACTCTGCCTGTACTTACACACTAGCAGAACATCATCAGTATCTAGTCTCTAGTGCTAGACTGTGCCTGGACATAACTCCACTCTGCCTGTACTACACACTAGCAGAACATCATCAGTATCTAGTCTCTAGTGCTAGACTGTGCCTGGACATAACTCCACTCTACCTGTACTACACACTAGCAGAACATCATCAGTATCTAGACTCTAGTGCTAGACTGTGCCTGGACATAACTCCACTCTGCCTGTACTACACACTAGCAGAACATCATCAGTATCTAGACTCTAGTGCTAGACTGTGCCTGGACATAACTCCACTCTGCCTGTACTACACACTAGCAGAACATCATCAGTATCTAGACTCTAGTGCTAGACTGTGCCTGGACATAACTCCACTCTGCCTGTACTACACACTAGCAGAACATCATCAGTATCTAGACTCTAGTGCTAGACTGTGCCTGGACATAACTCCACTCTACCTGTACTACACACTAGCAGAACATCATCAGTATCTAGTCTCTAGTGCTAGACTGTGCCTGGACATAACTCCACTCTGCCTGTACTACACACTAGCAGAACATCATCAGTATCTAGACTCTAGTGCTAGACTGTGCCTGGACATAACTCCACTCTGCCTGTACTACACACTAGCAGAACATCATCAGTATCTAGACTCTAGTGCTAGACTGTGCCTGGACATAACTCCACTCTGCCTGTACTACACACTAGCAGAACATCATCAGTATCTAGACTCTAGTGCTAGACTGTGCCTGGACATAACTCCACTCTGCCTGTACTACACACTAGCAGAACATCATCAGTATCTAGACTCTAGTGCTAGACTGTGCCTGGACATAACTCCACTCTGCCTGTACTACACACTAGCAGAACATCATCAGTATCTAGACTCTAGTGCTAGACTGTGCCTGGACATAACTCCACTCTGCCTGTACTACACACTAGCAGAACATCATCAGTATCTAGACTCTAGTGCTAGACTGTGCCTGGACATAACTCCACTCTGCCTGTACTACACACTAGCAGAACATCATCAGTATCTAGACTCTAGTGCTAGACTGTGCCTGGACATAACTCCACTCTGCCTGTACTACACACTAGCAGAACATCATCAGTGTCTAGACTCTAGTGCTAGACTGTGCCTGGACATAACTCCACTCTGCCTGTACTACACACTAGCAGAACATCATCAGTATCTAGACTCTAGTGCTAGACTGTGCCTGGACATAACTCCACTCTGCCTGTACTACACACTAGCAGAACATCATCAGTATCTAGACTCTAGTGCTAGACTGTGCCTGGACATAACTCCACTCTACCTGTACTACACACTAGCAGAACATCATCATTACCTAGACTCTAGTGCTAGACTGTGCCTGGACATAACTCCACTCTGCCTGTACTACACACTAGCAGAACATCATCAGTATCTAGACTCTAGTGCTAGACTGTGCCTGGACATAACTCCACTCTGCCTGTACTACACACTAGCAGAACATCATCAGTATCTAGACTCTAGTGCTAGACTGTGCCTGGACATAACTCCACTCTGCCTGTACTACACACTAGCAGATCATCATCAGTATCTAGACTCTAGTGCTAGACTGTGCCTGGACATAACTCCACTCTGCCTGTACTACACACTAGCAGAACATCATCAGTATCTAGACTCTAGTGCTAGACTGTGCCTGGACATAACTCCACTCTACCTGTACTACACACTAGCAGAACATCATCAGTATCTAGACTCTAGTGCTAGACTGGGCCTGGACATAACTCCACTCTGCCTGTACTACACACTAGCAGAACATCATCAGTATCTAGACTCTAGTGCTAGACTGTGCCTGGACATAACTCCACTCTACCTGTACTACACACTAGCAGAACATCATCAGTATCTAGACTCTAGTGCTAGACTGTGCCTGGACATAACTCCACTCTGCCTGTACTACACACTAGCAGAACATCATCAGTATCTAGACTCTAGTGCTAGACTGTGCCTGGACATAACTCCACTCTACCTGTACTACACACTAGCAGAACATCATCAGTATCTAGACTCTAGTGCTAGACTGTGCCTGGACATAACTCCACTCTGCCTGTACTACACACTAGCAGAACATCATCAGTGCTAGACTCTAGTGCTAGACTGTGCCTGGACATAACTCCACTCTGCCTGTACTACACACTAGCAGAACATCATCAGTATCTAGACTCTAGTGCTAGACTGTGCCTGGACATAACTCCACTCTGCCTGTACTACACACTAGCAGAACATCATCAGTATCTAGACTCTAGTGCTAGACTGTGCCTGGACATAACTCCACTCTGCCTGTACTACACACTAGCAGAACATCATCAGTATCTAGACTCTAGTGCTAGACTGTGCCTGGACATAACTCCACTCTACCTGTACTACACACTAGCAGAACATCATCAGTATCTAGACTCTAGTGCTAGACTGTGCCTGGACATAACTCCACTCTGCCTGTACTACACACTAGCAGAACATCATCAGTATCTAGACTCTAGTGCTAGACTGGGGCTGACCACATTTATACAGGAACTCAGGGGCGTTGTCTTGAGGATGGTGCAGTAGACATAGCAAGTGGGATGAAGCACCAGCAGTGCACCAGCAGGCCAGAAATGGAGGTTATTAATCCTTTTAGTCTCTACCTCAATGTAGTGACTAAGGACGATTGAAATAATTACATCAAGAAATATATATAATATTATGGTCAATTGACATAATAGGAAATATCTCTTGAAACTGAGCTCTTAAAACATCTTAGCCAACACAAATGGATTCTGGGGTGAAAAGGAACAATGCTCTAATGGCTCTAATACACTACATCGATTCTTATGTGATGCTATGCCACAATGGACCCTTTTCCACTCAATTCTGTAAGAATCGCATGAGAATCAGCTTAGTGGTGATGGGCCTTAATATTATAGAAATTATGGCAACAACAAAAAAACGTGTAAAAATAAATGCGTTTCAAGATCATTCTTTTTTGTGATAAATTTGACCATATTTTGTGTCGTTTTACTTTAGATGGTGGCCCCGCCCCCTGAGTAGAGAACCATGTTCAAATTACCTCTGAGACACAGGCACTAAGCTGTCCATAATGGCTTGACCCTACTCACCTACACATGAACAAGGCCCTGTCCATATATGATACATGGCCTATGGCTTCAGTTCTTTTGCGCCCAAAATTGCATGCTCCCTTCCCTGTCCAACCATTCGCCCAGCAATAAATTACTGGCCCCTTTCTTGGTAATAGAACGAGGGGGAGGGGGGAATGTGGAGGGGGGCGGGGGGATGTGAAGGGGGGGGGGGCGGGGGGAATGTGTTATTACCTGTTGTCTTACAAGCAGATGAATGACACAGATAGGTAATAGCTTCGCGTTTTTCCCACTAGGGGGACGCTTGCAATCGTGACCTCAATTTCCGACGTACCCTCTCTACACCCACCAAGGCAGCCCTGGTGGTGTCCTAGTTTCTGCCCCCATCCCTACTATCCCCCCCCCCCCAGCTCCATCTACCCTTAATAATTCTCAACCCCTCCACCCTCCCTCCCCCTTCCTCTCCGACCATTTGCCCAGTTACAATGTAGGCAAATAGTATGTACGTGGGTCAGATCGTCAGATGTATAATTGACAGATCTACACATTTGGTAAATTCTGCTAAATTAGACTGAAACATGATAAATACCAGGTATATCTGAGTATATTTCGTATCGCGTTGATACTACATATGTTTGGTTATGTTAAAGAGTTTTTCGAACTTCAGTTCTATCTTAAATTTTGGTTATTTAAGAGGATTGGTGAAGGCCTATTGTACATTTTCTGCCGACTTGACCCATAAGATCGGTAATCTTGCGGCAATATCCATGTGTTATAAATGTTGCCATATGCTATACATGTTTGCATAACACAAACCCCCATCTTTCCCATCATGTATTTGGTTTTCATAGGTCATTTTACAAGCTGTGATATTGGTGAAAATATTCTTAAAATTTTCAATGAAAGATTTATATATATATTATAATATAATATATATAAATCTTTCATCGAAAATTTCAAGAATATTTATATTATATTATATATATATGTGTTGGACCTGAACTGAATCCATCCCAGCATGCAATGTCACAGACATGCGCAGTGGCAAATCCCCTATTGCCGAGGTCTGGAGGCAGAATGGTATTGAAGGCAATAAAGGTGAAGGAAGCTAGCACATCTAATTTTGATTTCGATAAATTTCACAATTCCCAAATGACGAGGTGCATTGAATATCATGACACCGACAACTCAGGGGTTGTTCCGTGTTTAAATATCACATCCTCTATCACAGATTATTGAAATACGGAGACAGAGAGAGAGACAGAGATAGAGAGAAAGAGAGAGAGAGAGAGAGAGAGAGAGAGAAAGAGAGAGATAGAGATAGAGAGAGAGAAAGATAAAGAGAGAGATAGAGAGAAAGAGAGAGATAGAGAGAGAGATAGAGAGAGAGAGAGAAAGAGAGAGGGGGGGGATGTGGAATAATATGTTGTACTGCAACTAGACATAGGTATCAAAACTAGACGGATGTATGTATAGGAGTTCTTTGGCCCATTGTCTTTTTTTAAAGTCAAGAACAAGAGTGATCAAGTATGAAATTCAAGAGATCGTACAATGAGACATTATCATGACGTTGGCTCACGGGATTTATTCAACTAGGAATAGCCATGGTTTCCTGCCCACTGCTGTGTCTAACTCTAATAGATGCTAAGCTAGGATTCCTTAACACTGGGACATGTAAGACATTTTTTAATCCATTTTATTGACAGATTTTCCCAATTGTGGTATATATCTCATCTGTCACAAAATATCAATTACAAAAACATTCATAGGAAAGTGGTTGTTTATATGATAGTTCCAATAGAGGGGGTATGGGGGGGGCGGAAAGGTCCGGTAAGGTGTGGTACATTTTGTGTGGTTTTTTTTGTTTTAAAAATTGTATAAATTGTAGCAGATTCTTGTTAGACTGATGTGAATAAACTGGGCAAAGGGACATTTCTACGTCTCCCCATCTGTATCACAGTATCACAGAGAAGCCCCAAATACACCACACCGACCTATAGATTGCCTAAAAAGCATTTACAAGACGGGGGATGAAAATTGGCTATAGATCAAGTGAAGGCCTCCGCGAATCAACGGCCAATCCTCCATTGGTCGCCCCTGCCCAGCTAAATGCCAAGCATAATATTTTCTATTGATTTTCGTCTTGATATCTTTCGCATGTCAATATTAATTCACAAAGTTATTTCAGATCGTAACGATAGCCGTAGCCGTAGGAGCCGTATCGACCTATAGCTGAGGGTGCGTCATATGAGGCACATAAAACTTGTGTAGGTATGTGTCTAAGAGTGGGAGAACTATAGGTGCTTTCAGCATATCGCCGTAACCGTTGGACGTAAACTTATAAGTGCCTGCGTACAGCCCAGCGCCAGTGATAGAGGAATTGTCAGACAGGATCCTGTAGGAACTGATAATGTGTCAATCAATCACCAGAGCCTGACTCCATACACTATTTCGGTCAGATCATAAGTAAATTATTTATGTACAATCGGCAGCACTGCACATTTTACAAATTATGCTAAATTAGACTGAAAAAAGATAAATACTAGGAATATCTAGTCACATTTGGTATTGCGTCGATGCTAAAAACATGTTTGGTCACGTTGAACTGTATTTGAACCACATTTCAGTCTTAATTTTGGGTTATTTGCGAGGATTGGTGAAGACGAATTGTACATATTCTGACGATCTGACCCATTTATCATATGGCCTTAGTACAAAAGAATATTGAAAGATAGACCTTTGTTGTTTATTCTAAATGTTCTGGCTCATATGATACTTATTCAATATGAATATTGTTATTGCACCCCCATATTGCATCTCCCATACGTTTTTATGATAAAAGACTTTGATAGAAGTTAAGGTAATGATGAATGATGATAAATTTAGATAATTCTACCCTCAACTAGAGTGTATAAAAGGGAGATATGCAGCTAACGTTTTTAATGCACTACGTTTATTGCACCTCTCATATACAGCACCAGTGTATGATAAACGACTTTAATAAATGAAATAAAGATAATAAGGATGCTAATAAATTATAATAGAATAAGATAATTGCCCTCAACTACAGAGTATAATAGGGAGTTCTACATGTAGCCTTACGTTTTTAATGCACTACGTTTATCGCACCTCTCATATACAGAACCAGTGTATGATAAAGGACTTTAATAAATGGAATTAAAATGATAATAAATCATAATAGAATTAGATAATTCTCCCCCCCCCCCCATTAGGGTGTATAATAGGGAGGTATGTAGCCCAACGCCTGCAGGGTTGACCTGCAATCCGCTCGGTACTGGAATGCCGTGAGCGCAGGTTAATTGAAGTTAATTTGAAAAATTGATCACACTTTGATGTTCATGTCTTGTGAATTTCAATAGGAAAGCGCCTCATTAAAACAGTAAGAGCTCAAATAGAGGGCCAGCCTAAAGGCCGGGACCCTATAGAGGTGTCTCTTTTACGAAATAAAATGAGCAAATAAAAGAGGTTAGGTGTTGCTTTACACAAACATAACGTCAGGGGTGTACTGTTCCTGAGAACATTAAACTATCGTTACTTGTACTGTTGCTGGTCGTAATCGTTATCGTATCGTTATAATGTCATTAAGGCAAATGTTGCTCCTCTGAATATCGTTATCCTGAGCCTCATTGTATTTACCTGTAAAACTGATTACATAACGATAAGATTCTAAGCAACTTATTTACGACAATGATAGGCCTACCTATCCTCATTAGCATCTCAACCTGACGGGCAACACGTTTGGGCAACAGTTGCACGACCTGGACTGTGTGGAAACTGATCAAATCTATATTTTATTTTCAATAATAAAAGATATCAATAAGTTACTAACTGTATATATAATCATCATAATAATATTAATAGCGCCGTTTTTCATGATTAAGTGGATTAATATCATATTAATTTGGAGGGAGTGAATCATTGATAGGTTGGGTTCAATCCACAGGTACATTTATCAAGAATGAAATAGGTTTTTATTGTTTAATTACGCATCAAATACTGAACTACTTTGTTGCCGAACAACACTCGTGTAAGGATATGTGCACTACTTTCGGATTCTCGTTTTTCCCGGGCCTACTTTTGTAGGCCTATTCCCAGATTTCGCAGCACACGTAATCGGCCGCTTTGCTCGATGTACAAGACTTTTCGCCTGACAGAGTACATATCATTGGACAGGAAATGGTCCAAGCTTTAATTTGATAATAATATATATACACATGTATATTTGCTAACTTATTTACTTAAGTTTATAAAACAGAAAATCCAGAGAACATATTTTGAATTTTCGTTAGCGATGTGAGGTGAGGAGCTATAGCTGGGACAGAGCGGGAAGGCGTCAGTCGGCTCACCTACCTCCTCCTGCAGCTCTCTCTCCTCTCCTTTAATTCCCTCTCCATCTTTGTATTTTTACCAACTGCTAAAGCAAAAACTTTAATTAGGTAATCGCAAAAATAAAAAGTGGGAAAGTTTTGACAAGAGGGAGGAGAACACAGACGGAGGGATTATGTAAACAGGTTTTTCCCGCGCCAGAGAATAGCATGAGAGGGAAGGGGAGAGAGAGGAGAGAAGGTTTGTGAGAGGGGAGAAGAGAGAGAGGAACGAGAGAAGAGAACATAGAGAGAGGAGAGACAGAGATAGAGAGGGGAGAAGAGAGAGAGGAACGAGAGAAGAGAACATAGAGAGAGGAGAGACAGAGATAGAGAGGGGAGAAGGGAGGCAGGAACGGGAAAAGAGAAAATAGAGAAAGGAGAGACAGAGATAGAGAGGGGAGAAGAGAGGGAGGAACGGGAAAAGAAAAAATAGAGAGGAGAGTAGAGAACAGAGATAGAGAGGGGTGGAGAGGAGAGACAGAGATAGAGAGGGATGGAAGAGACAGATAAGAAGAGAGGAGAGAGAGAGGAGCGAGAGGGGACAGAGAATGGAGAAGAGTTAAACAAAGGGAAGAGAAGAAAAAAGAGAAGAAAGAGAGGAGTAATAGAGGGGGAGAGTGACATGGAGATTGAAACATTTCAGGTATTAAGAAAAGTAACAATGAAAAAATGCTAAAACATTCTGTGGTTTACAACAGGCAGAAATAACTGTCAAGGGGCCAGGACATACCGAACGGCAGAGAGAGAGGGAGAGATAGAGAGAGAGAGAGAGAGAGATAGAGAGAGAGTGGAGGAGGGAGGTAGGAGTAGAGAAAGATGGGAGAAGGGGGTAGAGGGGAGGAGTAGGGAGATGAGGGGGAGGGGGGGAAGAGGAATAGACAGAGCGGGAAAGAGAGAAGGTATAAGGGAGAGGGAGGAGGCAAGAGAGGGAGAGTTGAGAAGAGTATGAGAGAGGAAAGGTTGAAAAAAAGAGAGAGAGATGGAGAGAGAGAGAGAGAAAGAGAGAGGATGAGGCATGAGAGGGAGAAATAGAGAGATACGGGGGAGCGAGACAGAGAATGGAGAAGAGTATGAGAGAGGAAAGGGAGAGAAAGAGAGAGAGACTATGAGGCAAGAGAGGGAGAAAGAGAAAGATAGGGGGAAGAGACAGAGAGAAGAGTATGCGAGAGGAAAGGTTGAGAGAGAGATAAAAGAGTGGAGGTATTCCACTGCACAGTGTGTGGTTGACCAGGGGTGTATCTACATTAAGGACGGGCGGTATTTCCATGCGGTATTGTCCAACGGCCTACAATACTTCTCCCTGCAGGATCACAAATAATGAGGCAAGTTTTTTTCCTGCTGAGGTCGCCAAGAGATGCAACACCAACAATACAGGATTTAATAAGAAATATTGTATTCATCCAGGGGTGGGTTACTCCACGAATTATTTACTCAATCATTACGTGTACGTTTGCTGGTCGTAAATATAACAGGATCATTACAACTTCAACAAGACAAATGTTGCTCCGCAGAACATTACGGTTACACTGGAATTAATCTTAAATAAAAAATCTTTAAAAAAACAAAAAGTGCGCTTTTGAGCACAAATTCTCCTAATTTCAACCCAGAACACAACCTACTCCTCGAATACATCAACACGTAATGAATTGAAGCTTTTTCAAAATAGCAATAAATCAGTTTTAAATTCGCCAAATATCAAGCTCCCCCTAAATGCCCCAGACAAGAATATGTCCCCATACAATAGTATGGAGGAGCATTAGGTAAGCCACAGGGCGACCCTAAGTGAATACTAAGGTAATGGCGGCCATTGTTATGCTGGTATATGGCTGTATAGGAGGGCTGTATAATGGAGTAATGAGAGGGCAGGTACACTTGTATATACTCACATTCATGTGTGGAGTACCCTAGCCTTCCCCACACTGTCCCACCACTAGCAATCAAACAGTGTTTGTAAATCTCATTATGTACCATTGTCAAATACATAACAATGCTTTATATAACTGTCTCTGGGCTGCTGGTGAATGTAATATTTTAGAGACGATGTGGCTTCTTCTTCTTCTTCTTCTTCTTCGGTTACCTCTGGAATTAAGGCATTTCAGTTTGGTTTTGAACTATTTGTTAGAATTACTGTTAGTAATAAACACGGTGCTTTTCAAATAAATAGGTTTTCTGGCTGAGAACAGCTTTTCTAAATGTCTGTCCCTCGGCTGGTGGATGAAAGTGGCTTCTTCAATTGAGTTGAGAGGATAATATGTGGCTTTTTCTACAGAGTATGTGAGGGAAATGTGGCTTCTTCTAAGGGTATGTGAGGAAAATATGTGGCTTCTTCTACAGGGTATGTGAGGAGAATATGTGGCTTCTTCTACAGAGTATGTGAGGAAAATATGTGGCTTATTCTACAGGGTATGTGAGAACAATATGTGGCTTCTTCTACAGGGTCTGTTATGGGAGAGTGGCTTCTACAGGGTCTGTTATGGGAGAGTGGCTTCTACAGGGTATGTGAGAACAATATGTGGCTTCTTCTACAGGGTATGTGAGAACAATATGTGGCTTCTTCTACAGGGTCTGTTATGGGAGAGTGGCTTCTACAGGGTATGTGAGAACAATATGTGGCTTCTTCTACAGGGTATGTGAGAACAATATGTGGCTTCTTCCACAGGGTCTGTTATGGGAGAGTGGCTTCTACAGGGTATTGAGGAGAATGTGTGGCTTCCTTTACAGGGTCTATAATAACATGTGGCTTCTTCTACACACAAACGCCTATAAATGTCTTCTTCATAAAAATCCCTAAAACTGACAGCTTCACACAAATTCCTAGAAATGACATAGATCTAAATCCACATTCCCACAAATGGCATCCTCTTAGAGAAAAAAATCCTTACATTTATTAAATGTTAACCTCTCTCCAAGCAATTTGTTGATCATGTCCTTCCTTCTCCAAGCGCCTCCCCCCTCCCCTCCCCTCCCCCCCTCCCCTCCCCCTACTCACACAGATCTACCCAATACAGCACTCATCAGAACACAGCATGGCACATGCTATCGTACCATTTAGGCTTCTGCCCCTATGATGATGTAGCTGGTCTACTAAGCTGTTTCTTCCCCCCTTTGTTCTTCCCTCCATCTCTCCCCCTTTGATCATGTCTGGTCTTACCAGATGTTGCTCAATCTCTTTCATGCCTTATTTTGGGTTCTTTGAGCAACTCGCTCATATTGACCCCATTGAGAGTATGTAGCAATTGATATGATGAAGAGGCATGGTTAGCACTCAGTTTGTCAACCATGTAACCATGGAAATTACAGATAATGAGGGACGTTATTGCTGGCTTAAGAGTGGTGTGGGAAAGCCTTTTATATCAGGTTCTACAGATGATTTAATGAGATTTGAGATTGAAGGTAATTTTATTCAGAAAGAGCTGCTGTTATTTTCAGCTGGTTCTGATACAAGTATGATTTAATATAACATATTATTCTCATCGAGCCCTCGTTATCTACTTAAGTTATCAAGTAGGTCGGATAATCTTATACAGATCAGTTGAAGCATTAATTGCTGTGTTTTGTTTTTATCTACTGATGGTCAAAAATACGGAAACATATAATATACCCAGTACAGGATATATATGGGTCAGTTCGTCAGAAAATGGGGGTCCAGGGTAAAGACCATAAAGTGCCTTTCTGTCTCTTTCCCTCTGTCTCTCTACCTTCTTCGCTATCTCTATATCCTCGGTACGATCATATACTGCCTACCTTTCAGCTCTCCCGCCCTTGATATAACCATCTTAAATGTGTTGATAAGGGCGTAAAGCAACCAAACTCACTCACTAACTCCTGTTCTACTAAATGCATTTGCACATACATGAACGTAGTGCCTGGTATAACTTAACAAGAGTCTTTCTACAATATGCTTATCACCCCATCTCATTAGTGACCACATCATTCATTCTTGTTTATTTATAATATTTCGATGTAAACTAGTAAAACTCACTTAAAGTTATGTTCTAAAATCCCACTATCAAAGATTATATAAGTTCTAAGATTTAGGGCACAACAAAAACCGGTCTCCGGAACGTACTATGTAAATGGGTCAGATTTTCATAAAATGTACAATTCGCCTTCACAAATCCTCTCAAATAACCCACATTTAAGACAAAAATGAGCTTCAAAAATGCAGTATAACATAACAGAACTCATACTTTAAATCAATGCGATCACAAATATACTCAGATATACCCAGGATTCATCATTTTTCAGGCTAATTTAGCAGAATTTCCTAAATGTGTACAGCTACCAATTGTACATTTTCTGAAAATCTGACCCAAATAGGGCACTTGCATGTGCACCTGCGCATGTCTGTTACACTGCATCCTGGGATGGATTCTGATGAAATCTGACATACAAATATTTGGCAACATTTTTATCTAAAATTGCAAGGATGTTTTTACAAATATCATAGCTTTCATAAATGATCTATCAAAAACAAATGCATGATGGGAAAGATGGGGCCTTGTGTCATGGCAACATGTAAAATACATGGGTATTGACATGGGAATATTGATAAATATTCCATGCTGAACATGGCATGTTTTCTATAGATTTTATCCCGTACCATTAGTCCCATAATTCCTTGTGCATTAAGATGCAAAATGGCGGCTATGCAAATCCCCTATTAAATCCTGAATAAAAATACTGTCAAAAAACCAGTCCCCTTCCCCACCTGCCCTTCTAATCCATTTCCATGGCCAGCATATCTTCACTACCATCACATTCCTGCAGCACAGTGATCCACACGGCGGACAAAGTAGTCGCCAATCAGAGCAATTGTTACATAATGTGAATGGCGAGTTGTCGTGGTAAGGACCAATCAGATGGAGGGTAACATATGCCAGCATTAATGGGTGGTGTTGGTGGTGGGAGAGGGAGAAACCTGATCATGTTTGTCATACTCTCCTGTAGCACGAGATACCTATAGATCGTGGCAAGATATCGGGGCAAATTATCCTCATTCTGGTCGGTGGTAGAAAAGGGGAGAAATTCTGAATGGGATAGTATATTCCAACATCGGGAGCAGTAAAAAAAGGTTGAAATTTAAGTGGGAATATAATATTTGCAGGAGAGAAATGGGGACAGACTTTCAGAAGGTCACGGTGCGGAGAAAATGGGCACATTATTAATAGGATACATGTATATCAACAGTGGGAGGTTTAAAACTAGATTTAACATTTTAGTATGGATTATCATAGGTGGTTGACAGAGATATAGCGCATTCCCAGTAGGTCATGGGAGAAAATGGGGCAATCTTGATGGGAAATATATATATATGCGGGATAAGACAAGGAGAAGAGGGGACATTATGAGTTGGAGGTCTATAGCTGATGCAGTGCATAGTGGGCAAATGTTCAGTAGGAAATATTTACAGTTTGGCTGACGAGTGTCTCGTGAGGGCAGGAATATCACATATATGGGTCAGATTTTCAGAAAATGTACAATTCGCCTTCAACTATCTTCTCAAATAACCCAAATTTGAGACAAAAATAAAGTTTAAAATACAGTTCAATCTGACCAAACAGATTGCTAGTATCAATGCAATGCCGAATATACTCAAATTTACCAAACAGATTGCTAGTATCAATGCAATGCCGAATATACTCAAATTTATCTAGTATTGACCAAAGTGCAGCCTAATTTAGCAGAATCTACTAAATGTGTACCGCTGCCAATTGTACATTTTCGGAAAATATGTCCCATGAGATAAAATAGGATAAATTCTTTATTTCCCTTTATGATTTTATAGGGACAAAAAGGTCATGGGCTTCTCAAACAGAGACCATGCCTTCTTCTTTTGTCTCTAAATATGTTGCTAAATATTTGTAGGTCGGATTTGAACTGAATCCATCACAGCATGCACTGTAATAGACAGTGTCGAGTGAGACATGCAAATCCCTATTGTGTTTTTATCTCGATAAATTGTGTTATAAATTTTCAATGTGAAACAAATATCAGTGGCCTAAATACAAGATTTAAACCACAACCACATTTAGTTGGCAAGGAATTATCAGCTTCTTTTCACCGTGAAAAATCTCATCCATAGACATTCTGGGTCAAATAGTGTATAAAGCAAAGAAATAAGCAATTTAAAAAATTGAAAAGCAGATTAACCTCATAAAACGTGAATCTTAGCACGCAACGAACGCATAAAGAACCCCAAGAGAAAACACAGAAAACACAAGTGATTAAAAGATAATTAATGAACTAGATACAGATATCTTATTCATACGGGACTATAGTTTTTAATCAAGAAATAATATTATAACCTTTAAAAGGATGGGGAATTTCAATGTAAAATCTGCGTCGTCAAACAAATGATAATTTCTAATAGAATTTCTAAATATCCTAATCAGGAATTTAAATCTTTTTTATTTTGCAGCTAGTGAAGAAAGAAATAGACTGGGACACAAGGTCAGCTTTTGTTGTCTTTTTTATTGGTCGATGGCTCGGCTGTAGGTAGCCTTTTTTAACGGATGATTTATCTGGATTATTTATGCCCATTTGATAGAGAGTTACAGTCTAGGCCCAAAGATGTGAGTCCCTTCAAATGGAGGGAAAGCCTCTCACCTCAAACAGCAAAGTGCCATTATAATTTCAAAATCCCTCAAAATATATAATTTAAACAAAAACGCAAAATGTCATTATATTGCCATTAAAAGGCATTTATAATGAGAATAGCTACTTTAATAATACAAATGCCATATAATAATTATTAGCGTGTCAGGATTACAGTGCCACCTGAATACAATTTATTAGACAACCACTCGGGGCCGAGCGACTCGCTGCACCAAATATAGAAGACATACAGAGAACATATATAGCAAACCATATGTTATCCCCAATCACTAAATGTGATGTATTGCAGGAAAATGAGTCACAAGTCGCAAAATTATTATATGAATTCTGAGATATCATCATATTTGAAGAGATTAGATCAAGCAGATTCCAAAGATGGTATTTCTATATTTTAAGTTTGATATTTCTATTTTCTTTAAATAAGTTTGCAATATTATTTAGTAGACAATTACTAGTAAAGTAGGTAATGTACTCTATACGATATATTTAATGAACTGTCTTGAAATTAAATACATGTCTTCATGCGGCCTCAAGGACTAGACAACCCAAAGATGAAAACATTCCAACAAAGAAATCTTGTAAATAGAACACTTTGAAAAATACCACTTCTGCGACTTGTGGAGCAGTAAAGAGTAAGTAAGGATTGAAGCTGGCGATGTATAAATAAACCTGAGCAATTTATAAAAAAAAAAGCAGCGAGCAGCGGCAAGGCCCACCTGAGGCCCTGGTGGCGAGATCCAATAAAAGATAACTTTCACAGGAAGTACTTGGCAGCGGAGCTGGCGCATGCGTAGAACGTGTGCCAAGAGATGGGAAAGACAAGGTGGGAGGGGGGAGAGGAGGAGAGGGCGGGGGAGGGAAGGGGGAGGAGGGGAGGGGGAGGCGGGAGTTTGAGAGGGAAGTAGAATGGGGAGAGAAAGGTGGGAGGGAGAGGAGGGGAGGGGGAGGAGGAGGCGGGAGTTTGAGAGGGAGGGAGAATGGGGAGAGAAAGGTGGGAGGGAGAGGAGGGGAGGGGGAGGCGGGAGTTTGAGAGGGAGGGAGAATGGGGAGAGAGAGGTGGGAGGGAGGGGGATAAAGATAGAAAGAGAGGGGGAAAGAGGCAGGGAGAGAAAGGGAAGGGAGTTAAGGATGTATTTTGAAACACATGTTCATCTTAATTTTGGGAGGATTTTGATTGAGAGAATTGATGAAGGAGAACAGTAGATCAAGTAACAAGGCTGGGGAAGGGAGGGAGGGAGAAGGAGAGAAGGAGAGGAAGCAAGAAAGAGGGAGAGAGGGGGCAAGAAAGTGAGTGACAAGAGAGAAGGAGAGAGGAGTGAGAAAGAGAGAGGGTATGAGAGAGGGAGATAAGGCAGAAGGAGAAAGAGAGGGGAGGAGAGAGGGGTGAGTCAGAGAGAGAGAGGTAGAGAGAGAGAGAGAGCGAGCCAGAGAAAGTTAGAGAGTGAAAGAGAGAGGAGAGAGAGAGAGAGGCTGCCCTTGGAAGAAGGAGGTCTGTATGGAGGGTGGGATGGATGGGTGGGTGTTGGTGGGATGGGTGGGTTCTTGTCACACTTGCAGTGCTGAGGGGTGGGTACCGGCACATCGAGTGGTCACAAATAGACCAGTGCTTAAATATTCATGTCCGCCACAATTGCATTACACTGACTTCTCATGACAGCACGGCCTGCAAGATCGGGGTTCTGCTTTTTTTGGCTGCTTTCTCTTTTTATCAGACTTGCCACGGAGGGGGAACTCACGAACTCAGCCACACATATATGTGGTTGGTAGCGCACTGATATTACCTTAGCAACATCCCAATGATAAATACACCCAGTTTAACAACTTATAACCATATAATATGGGATTTATGGTACAGTGTAAAATCCATAGAAAACTATTTGACAGGGCCCTAATTTTCTTATTGAACTGCTTTACGTCGGTTCCCATATAGATTATGTCATGTGTCCACATTATATGTTTAATTACTCAATATTCAACACCTTACTATTGTGAAATCTCAAATTAACAGTAATATCCATTCACCATCCTTATAATTAGGAAGACTTGGAAGACCTAGATACCTTGAAAGTTATGTTATATATATGATTATATAACTTTATTCCTTTTTCCGATATAATGTAACTGTATTTACGGAAATAAAAATAGTACATACATACATGTCATTATCCATGTGATATACACGTATCCAGAACAAAAGTCTCCGTCTTACCCACCATGCATTTGGTTTTCATAGATCATTTATACAAGCTATACTATTGGTAAAAACATTTGTTTTGCAACTGGTCTTCCATCGGTACATTTCTATTTCCCTTTCTATGAAGCCTAGTTTTGCAGTGTATGAGGTACCTGTTGTACTTCCCACCTGTACCTGTTTTACAGTGTAGAGGTAGGGCGCCGTGCTGTCTCCAGAAGCTATTGCTCGTCAAGTGTATGGCTAATAGACTGTTCCCCCCCCCTCCTCCTCCCCACTCTACCCCCGCTCCTCTTCTATTACCTTCACCTGCTCCTCCCGTTCTTTGCCACTACCTCTACAGCCTCCAGTTCATGGTATCTTTTAATGTGTCAAAGTTTTTTTAATAGGGAGATTCAGCAAGTTTAACCTATACCTAAACGTAAACGTATCCATATCTCTGATATACAAAATTACGTTAAAAGGAAGAACGAGGTTCAGCAAAACATGGCGGGAAAACGTAACATAACATATCAAGCAAAATGTTTAATCCCACAATTTATGTTTTATACATAAGAATGCGAGGTAATTCCCCCAAAAGATACGGAGACGGTTAATTAACGTAATTGAGATAGGTTTGCTTGCGGAACCTCCCTAATGTGTCAGAGTATACCCTCCCAGGTCTTCCTCTAACACTGATTTCACCATTAGATCGACTCCTCTTTTTTCTCTTCCCCTTCTTAATTTGTCCTCCCTTCCTCTTCTTGCTCCTGCTCCTCTTCCCCTTGCTCTTGCTCCTCTTCCCCTTCTCTTCTTGCTCCTCCTCCACTTGCCCCTCCTCTTTCTCTTTTTGTCCTCTTTCTCTCTCCCTTCCCATTGCTCTTCCTGTTCTTCCTCCCCCTTTGCTCCTGCTCCGCCTCCACCTCTTTCCCTCCCCATACTCCTCCTCCTCTTTCTCCTCCCCTTGCCCCTCCTCCACTTCATGTTCCCCTTGTTCCTTCTCCTCTAGCTCCTCCTCCTCCACCACCACTACCTCTTGTTCCTCCCCTACTCCTATTGTTCCCCCTCCTCCACCTTCCCATGTTCCTTCCTACCTCTCTCACAACACAATAGATAGTATAGCTATCAAATTTATTAACATATAATGCAAATAGTGAACCTGAAATGACTATGATTTCATGAACTATTTTACACCAACCTCTCCTAAGTCAGCAATAATCGCCATCATAACAGAGCGGTACATACCTGAAATAATAGGGAAAAAAATTAGTCATTTATATTTCAGTATAAAGATCAAAAGACTATTCAGTATAGTCAGAGCAGAGAGTATCGAGAGGAGTTAAGGTTTATCTGGATCGAGGAGTGTTCATCAGTTTCAAATGGGCAAATATTAATCTGTAGTGGGTACTCTTTGCGAATCAATGAAACTTGAACTATGTAAATTCACCTTATTTATTGGAACAATACTTACAATTGATAAATATTTTGAAAATATTTGAAATTTTACCAAAATTAATGAGAATATTTAACATCAACATGCCCAATCTCTGAAATATGTTGGCTTAGAATCGGACATTGCTTGGATATTCACCATGCTTCTATGTAAATTATGATTATATTATAAACAAAAGATATTTGTATGGAAGGACACACACGTTTGATATTGCCCGAAGCCAAACAGAGTTTGTCTGCCACAAATTTACCCGAGGTACATGTCCCATAAATCAATGCTAGTGCATATAGAAAATGCCCTCAATGCAAATGTACTATTGATTGCAACCCATCAACCCATATCCTCCCCAACACTCCGCACTGAAGAACACGCAGCGCTGTGATTGGCTAAAAACACGCACCACGTGTGTAGCGGGCTGTGTTCTGATTGGTCATTAATCAGCCAACTACAACATGGCGCTCGGCGTTCAAACTTAATTTCCTATGGCGACAAAGTTTTTAATTGTTGGTGTGTTATCAATTTAAAGGAAAGCTTTGAGGGATGAACTGGAACGAATTGGTCGAGGGACCTTCATCTTGCTGGCCAGGTTCTTAGTCATTGCAAATTAGCTGTATCTGGGGATGGGCCAGACCACAATAGGGGACTTGTATGTGCCACTACGCATGTGGGTCAGATTTTCAGAAAATGTACAATTGGCAGCTGTACACATTTAGTAAATTATGCTAAATTATGCTGCAATTTCGTCAATGCTAGGTAAATTCGAGTATATTTGGCATTGCATTGATTCTAGCAATCTGTTTGGTTATGTTGAACTGTATTTTGAACTTTAATTCCGTCTGAAATTCAGGTTATTTGAGAAGATTAGTGAAGGTGAATTGTACATTTTCTAAAAATCGGACCCATGTATGTTACAGTGCATGCTGGGATGGATGCTGTTGAAACCTGATGTATAAATATTTGGCAACATTTTTATAAAAAAATTGCAAGAATGTTTTCACTAATTTCATAGCTTTTATAAATGATCTATGATAACCAAATGCATGATGGGAAAGATGGAGGCTCGTGTTATAAACATGTATAACACATGGGTATTGACATTAGAGCATTGATAAAATAGTCCATGCTGAACATGGCATGTATCTATACATTTTAGACTGTCCCATAATTTGATGCGAATCCAGATTCGAAATGACGGCTATGAAAATCCCCTATTAAGACCAGTTTTGCTCAGTCCCAATAAGGAGATGAGATAAGAGAAGATACCTGGTAAAGCGACCACCCCGCTATGTGACCAAACATCACTGGGAATCTATACTGTAATGAATTCGATGAGGAAATGTTTGGAGATATAACCTCCTGTATTATCGGTATTCTGATATATAAAGTCTATCAATCAATCAATCAATCAATCAATCAATCAATCAATCATCAAACTCTCTAGCCTCATGGTCTGTCTCTACTTACTTATAGACCACTGCACCAATCTGCTTCAACACGTAATCAATGGATACAAATCATTATATGGGTCGGGTCGTTAACAAATGTACAGTCCACCTTTACCAATCCTCTCAAATAACCCAAATTTAAGATAGAAATTTGGTTTAAAATACAGTTTAACATAACTGAACAGATATTCTGGACATATGAAACACCAAATACACTCAGATTTTATCAGAATTCAGTAAATGCGAGGCAATATATCCAGGATTCGGATGAAATGCGTGAAACGAATCTCAGATTTTATCAAAATTGTTGCGAAGGCAACTCCCCTATAAATTGTATTAACGCTTTTCCTGGAGCCAATCCACTTCAAACACGACACACAAAGACATTTATTTATTTTTTCCTTCAACTAGAAGACAAATGCAGATCCAATATGGCACCATTAATATTCCCAGTTTAGTTTTTAAGAAGCAGTCGATTCTGGCTCACAGCATGTGGACAGACTGTACAGATAGTTGGGCTGACTATATCTAAAATTAAATAATCAATGGAGGAGGATGTAATATGAGCACTTATTATACACGTATTAAACACCATATCTAGAGTGAGTTACGCATAGTGCGTATTTCACTAGTGATTTACGTGGGGTTGTCATGGCAACCAATCTGGGTTTTTTTTAACTAAGATTACGGGTAAAATTCAAATTTAAGAGTCGATTTTTTTTTTATTTTCATGATTGAAAGCATGTATAATAAATCTGTTAACTAACTCGTTGGTTTCAGGAGCTTAGAATATTGCACGAGTTGCATAGCACGCTCCTTCAACCAACTCGTTAGTTAACCTGCATTTATGCTAGTGAGGAGGTGGATATTTTTTTTTAAAAGAAATTTAATTGAGCTGGTTTCAATGCAGATACAAAGATAATCTCACAGTCTCAAGGGAAAACATTTTACACAATCATAGAAATTTTCTCAGGTCTTTCCTGTTTCATACCTTGTAGTTTTAAACATTTAATAATTATTATTATGTCGACAAGAATCAATATAAAAATATAAAAAATCCAGCTGAGTGAAATGTAAACGTATTGATAGACTTGTAAGGTGCATACTGTGCAGACCAAATGTTTTTTTATTCCTTGCGAAATCATACCTGTAGTGATATGTATCGTTAATTTCTTATGTTGGCTACAAACGAACCCAAAAAAGATGAAAGCGGATTATTTCTTAGAACCCGATATATAGTGTATCGTACTGTAATCGCATGATCTAATGAAGAATTATATCAAAAGTTAAATTAGTATAGAGTATCTACGGGTATAATTGGGTATTGAATGTAAATTTGTAATGGGTTATATTTCGAGAATGGAACTGCATTAATTAAATTTAATTAATTAAAACTTGAGAGGATTGGCAAAGAGGAATTGTACATTTTCTAACGACTTCAGTCTTATAATACTTAAATGTATTATAGGAAAACAGGAATGGACCTATATAATGTAACATATCTATTATATATATAGCCAGGGGAGAGGGAGAGAAAAGCTATACTAGAATGATATATAGCTGCTAGGTCGCCCCACTGATCAATCAATCTCCTGGTTCAATAATCAAAGATCAATACCACACCTAGTGAGGGTGTATAACAGATAAAGGTTTTTTATCTATCACAAACAGACGGCCACTCTCCCCTCTACCCCAAACTTAGGCAAAAAAGAAAACTAAAAAGAACGAGGTGTTTTTCTTGTTTATAGTGGTTGAAAACTAGATTGGGGGTAGTAACCACCCGTCAGAAACTGATTTCTTTTTCTAGTTTGCAACATTTCGTAACAAGTTGTTTAAACAAGAGAAACAAGTACAGCTGTATATTGTATCATTGTGACGTGTATAGTTCTGTATTATTGTAAGTCATCCCTGGAAGAGCTACAATACACAGGCATTTGCCAAATTTCCTGTGAATTGTATACCGAAATGAAATGTACTTGTTAAGGGTTTATGGTGAGAAAATCGTATGTTTCTCTTTATTTAGCTTTTTTCTTGTTGAAAAAAAAATAAAAATAGCAAAGGTTAATTTCTTTTCTGGATGGGGGAGGTGACAGGAAACACCTATTTTTCTTGGCCTTATTCAAGGAGGGTGTTTGTAAGCGACACCTAATGTGGTAAGGGCATCTGGTAATGGGGGAGGGCCTGACGATTCTGTCAAATTTGGCTGGAAATTGTAAATACTAGGTATATCTGAGCATATTTGGTATTGCATTAATTCAACCATTCTTTTTCGGTTATGTTGAACTTTATTTTGTCTTAAAGAGTCCCTTAAGCCCAAAATATTGTGAGAAAAATAACGTCTTTGCTATCATTCAAATGTAACGGCCCCACTGGTACTAAATTTAGAAAATTTAGTGAGTTTTACCCATTTAGACGAGCGGAAAAGCAGTTACACAGTTTAACACTCCATTCAGGGCACCACTGTTATCCTACGTCACACAGTGGCTAAATCCTGAAATGCACATGCAATGTACATAATACACAAGTCGGGAGAGGTATTGTGTACATTTCAGGTGCAACTTTGTGACGTCACACAGCACTCTCAGTGCCCTCTTGTGCTAAACAGACCTTTTCACCTACGCTTTCTCAATATGCACCTGTGAGCGACTATAAGTTAGCCATAAATGGAGGTAAACAATTAGGACTTGGGTGTTGTATTTATGGATCCATAACGTTTGTTGTCCTAAAAGCGAAAACGAAAGTGCAAAAAAGATATTAAAACGATTGGAGTATCATAGGGTGAGAGGGGTGAAACAGATGGAGGAGGGGTAGGGAAGATAGGGAGAGATATGGGGGTTAGCTTGTCACATAAAACCCAGATAGATGGACAATACGTTTCCATGGTAACGGTTTTGTCTAAACTGATGCTGGCCCTCTGGTAGCAGGGACTGGTACTAGATGTGACACCCGGCATGAGGTAAACAAACAGTCGGCGGCCATTCATCAGTGCAGGATAGCAGGCGTGGAGAGGGCCGCCCTCACTCCCACACACCCTGCCACACACTGCATGCATCCCACACACTCTATCCCTCACTCACTCACTCACCCACACACTACATCCCGCCCTCACTCACCCACACACTACATCCCGCCCTCACTCACCCACACACTACATCCCGCCCTCACTCACCCACACACTCTATCCCTCCCTCACTCACCCACACACTACATCCCGCCCTCACTCACCCACACACTCTATCCCTCCCTCACTCCCCCACACACTCTACATCCCTCACTCACTCACCCTCCCACACACTGCATCCCTCCCTCACTCACCCACCCACTCACTCCATCCCTCACTCCCACTGCCACACACTCTATCCCTCCCTCACTCACCCACACACTACATCCCGCTACATCCCGCCCTCACTCACCCACTCACTCTCCCACACACTGTATCCCACCCTCACTCACCCACACACTACATCCCGCCCTCACTCACCCACACACTCTATCCCTCCCTCACTCACCCACACACTACATCCCTCCCTCACTCACCCACTCACTCTCCCACACACTCTATCCCTCCCTCACTCACCCACACACTACATCCCACCCTCACTCACCCACTCACTCTCCCACACACTCTATCCCTCCCTCACTCACCCACACACTACATCCCACCCTCACTCACCCACTCACTCTCCCACACACTCTATCCCTCCCTCACTCACCCACTCACTACATCCCTCACTCACTCACCCACTCACTCTCCCACACACTCTATCCCTCCCTCACCCACCCACACACTACATCCCTCCCTCACTCACCCACTCACTCTCCCACACACTCCATCCCTCCCTCACTCACCCACACACTACATCCCTCCCTCACTCACCCACTCACTCTCCCACACACTCCATCCCTCACTCACTCACCCACTCACTCTCCCACACACTCTATCCCTCCCTCACTCACCCACACACTACATCCCTCCCTCACTCACCCACTCACTCTCCCACACACTCCATCCCTCCCTCACCCACACACTCCATCCTTCCCTAAAACACTCCACCCCAACACCTTTAAATTCAAATAGACCTCCTCCTTCCTTTTGCATCCTCCTCCCCCTTCAATCCTTGTCTCCGCCCCCCCCCCCCCCCGCCCCTACCTGGCACTCCTCTTCTTCCTCCTTCTCCCCCTTCGATTCCCTCCTCTTCCCCTACCATGTGCCGTTCCCCTCTTCCTCCTTAAATCCCCCTCCCGCTCTCTCTCCTCCCCCACCTATCTGTTCCTCCACTTCGTCCTCCTCCTCCCCCTTTAATCCCCATCTTCTCCCCAACCACCTGCCCCTCTCCTTCCTCTACCCCCTTCTCCTCTAATCCCCTCCCCCACCTGTTCTTTCCCTATCTTCCTCCTCCCCCCTCACCGGTCCTTTCCCTTCAAATCCCCTTCTTCCTCCTCCTCCCCTTTCAATCCCCCACCACCTTCCCTTCCCCTCCTCCTCCTCCTCTTCCTCCTCCTCCCTACACCTGCCCCTCCTCCAGTACCCACCTATATCGGAGCCCACCAATAATGTATAGGGCGTCCTCTAGCATTGTCAGTGCCTGGGAATTCCTGGAATCTGAGAGGCGCCACAGACTGCCCTCCTAAACCTCCTCCTGCTCCTGCTCCTCTTCATCCCGTGCTGCCCGGGACACACAACACTACCTACTCCCATCACTACCCTCTTATAGCTGCACCAACGTTAGTATTCCTCCTCCTCCTCTCAAGGAAGCCACCACTCTCCGCCACCACCACCGCCGCAACAACACACGGTAACATCACAAGTGGTAGCAACAACACCACAGGTAACAAACACATCAACAGGCAACAGTGGGACCCCACCTGAATATATAGTGACGAGGGGCAGAGGAGGAAAATAGAGTGAGTGAGTGAGTGAGTGAGTGAGTGAGTGAGTGAGATTGGTTGCTTTACGCCCTTATCAACACATTGAAGGTTATATCAAGGGCGGGAGAGGTGAGAGGGAGGCAGTTTATGATCTTCTATATAAGTATTTCTATATATTAAGTTTGCAATATTTTTAGGTGAACATTTGCTAGTATAAATTAAGCAACTAAATATACTCTATAGGATGACCTTAGAAATGCATTGATATATTTAATACACAGTCCTGAAATTTCGTAAATACATTCAGGCTGCAAACAGCGTACCCCAAATATGAAAACATTCCCACAAGACATCTTGTAGATAAGGAGTGTTTCCCGAAAGCTTGTGAAAGAATAAAATAACAACTACAACACTCGGGGTTTAATTGCTAATCCTTAACGACCAACATCATTTACCACACCGGCCAACCCGATATACCACGATCTTTCCCCACTCCACTATCTTGTAGATAAATCACTTTAGAAAATATCAGTTTTGCGACTTGTGACTCGTTTTCCTGGAATACATCATAAATGGGAGAGTGAACAAGAAGAAGATTACCTTCAGGAGAACTTCCATCAGTCCCTTCACGTTTCATTCTTTTTTAAAGCTTCAACTCTCCGCTATCGTTGATCAAAAACTAAAGATTTTCTACTTTTTGTTTCGTCCTTTTCCTACCCATCTGAAAGTCATTTGTCCAGAATAGAGGATTTGCATAGCCGCCATTTTGAATCTTGATTCGCATGGAATTATGGGACTAATGGTACAGTATAAAATCTATAGAAAAAATGCCATGTTCAGCATGGAATATTTACCAATGCTCTAACGTCAATATCCATATATGTTATACACATTTCCATAACACTAGTCCCCATCTTTCCCATCATGCATTTGGTTAACATAGATTATTTATACAAGCTAAGATACTGGTGAAAAGATTCTTGCAAATTTCAATAAACATGTTGCCAAATATTTGTATGCCAGATTTCATCAGAATTCATCCCAGGATGCATTGTACAGACATGCGCAGTGGCACATGCAACTCCCCCATTGTGGACGATTTCAATCTGTTTTTGCTGCTGGGCTTCATACATCGATATAATGGCAATTCATCGAAATACCTTGCTACGGTGGCTTCACTTATTATCGCTCACAAACATTTTTTTTAAAATTTAGATTAAAAGTTGATCTTGCTTGTCCTAATAGCTGAGAATATGCAGCTTTAAACATTTACATGCAAGAAATGTGTACTAGGTCCCTAATGCAAATGTTATCATATTACTTTGTATGAAATGTCATTATTAATGGGATTGCATGCAATATGTGCTTGTGATGTAAAAAAAGCAAGCTTTGCAGTAAATACACATTTCGCCTGTAGTGAATCCCCAATTCCTTATACTACGGTAACCACTGCTTCATAAGCATTAAACAAGATTAAATCGTTATTTTCTGCTTTTCTATAGCTTGAAAACCTTATATAGGGCAAAATCTGAAAGCCAGATAATCAGAAAATTTACAATTCACCTTTAACAACCCTCTCAAATAACCCAAATATAATACCGAAATGAGGTTAAAAATATAGATCAAGTTCTAAAATCAACACAATGCCAAATATACTCAGATATACCTAGTATAATATATCATTTTCAGTCTAATTAACAGAATTTACTCAAATGTGTAGAGCTGCCGATTGTACATTTTGAGACAATTGGACCCAAACATAACAACCACAGCCCGATCCTTGTGAAATAAATTGGTTTTGTCCATTCTGTATATTGGTCAGATCGTCAGAAAATGTATAAAATTATTGACCTTCATCAATCCTCTCAAATAACCCTTATTTAAGACAGAAAATGAGGTTAAAATACAGTTCAACATAACCAGACAAATGTCTAGCATCAACACGATACAAAATATGACTAGATATTCCTAGTATTTATCAATTGCCAGCAGAATTTCGCATAATTTATACAATTTGTAGAACTGCCGATTGTACATTTTCTGATGTCCTGACCCATAAATAAAATTTTAAAAGAATGCCTATGTATTGTATTATAAGGCAGAAATGGTAACGAAGTATATCAGTTTAAAAATGAAGTTTAAGCCTGGTAATATGATGTTATATAACCTAGTTGAAATACGGTAGGCAACTAGTTAAACAATGGCCCAGTGGTCCCTTATATGGGGGCTAATGAGCAATGGCTCCTTAGCCACCATAGAACTTGTGGTTTAACTTTTTATGTTAGTGATTTCTGCTCACGAGTGTAGTTTATGTCCAGCTTAGCGTTTATACCTTTCATAATAAAAAATAGGGGAGTAATAATTTTTAAATAAAACAGTGCTTCCTAAGTCATTTAGATGTCAGATAAAAAATGTGTAGTAATTTTGAAACTGTAATTTGAAACTGGCTGCTGTACTTTGGTTAGTATATATATATTCACTAAAGGCAGTTGTTGGGGCTCCACTGAAACTGGACTGAACATGAAAGGTAACGAGATGTTATATTTAGTAAGCTAGTATGGGTAAAATCGTCAGAAAATGTACAATTCACTTTCCCCAATCCTCTCAAATAACCCAGATTTAAGAAAAGATCGAGGATCAAAATACAGCTCAACATAAACAAACAGATTTGTCAAATCAAGGCTATGCCAAATATACACAAATATACTTAATTTGTATCATTTTTCTGTCAAACTTAGCAGAATTCATTAAATGTGTAGAGCTGCTGGTTGTACATTTTCTGACGATCTGACCCATATATGGGTCAGATTTTCAGAAAATGTACAATTTATCTTTACCAATCCTCTCAAATAACCCAAATTTCAGACAAAAATAAAGTACCTAGCCAAACAGATTGCTAGAATCAATGCAATGCCAAATATACCCGAATTTACCTAGTACTGACCTAATTGCAGCCTAATCTAGCAGAATTTACTAAATGTGTACAGCTGCCAATTGTCCATTTTCTGACGATCTGACCCATATATAACAATGAGGTATAACAGTGCATCCATCCAGCTCGGGCTCTAACCTCAGTCTTTAAACAAAAACTGCACTTGACGGTGGTATACCGCTAGAGTTGATGCATGAGCCCAGTCTAGACTCCATCGATTGTAAGCTAAACATCAACTACTTGAATCCATGGCCAGGCAAGTGGCAGACGAGTTGAATAACAGGGCTCCCCTTGATCTTTGCAACTTATCTACAGTGATCTTTTAACTACCGTCTTAATCTAGGCCTAAAGATGAGACAGTCCCTTCAAACGGAGGGAAAGCCTCTCGTCTCAAACTGCAAAGTGCCATTATAATTCCATTAAGACCACAAAATGTCACTATAATCCCATTAGAACGCCTAGTTCTAGGCCAGGAAACCGATTAGCGAAGTAGGCGTCCAATCACTGATACGCCATCCTTACATACATACATTCATTCAGGTTGTTTTAGAGATCTCAAGGTAAGAGAGCACAGGTTCTTATAATTTCTCCTATATTCCTTTATCTCTGTCCCAAACCTGTCTCCTTAACAACTCTGTCTCCCTCACTCTATGTATCTTTGTCTCTGTCCCGGTTATGTCTGTCTCTGTCTCCTCTCAACTTCTTGCTAAGTCTAACACCCTTCCCAGCCCCCCCCCCTCCCACCCACACCACCACCTCCTCTATAACCTCAGCCTACAGCAGTCTAATACCTTCCCCAGCAACCCCTCCCCCCTACACCACCCCCTCCCCTTCCATCTCCTCTATAACCTCAGCCTACAGCAGTCTAATACCTTCCCCAGCAACCCCTCCCCCCTACACCACCCCGTCCCCTTCCACCCCCTCTATAACCTCAGCCTACAGCAGTCTAATACCTTCTCCAGCAACCCCTCCCCCTACACCACCCCCTCCCCTTCCACCCCCTCTATAACCTCAGCCTACAGCAGTCTAACACCCCTCCCCCCTACACCACCCCGTCCCCTTCCACCTCCTCTATAACCTCAGCCTACAGCAGAGAGCATCTCATGCTGGTAATTGAGCAACTCGTGAGTGACTCCCAGGTGACTAGAGGAGCAGTATGAGGCTGTAGGTGCATATAGGGCAGCAGCAAGCACGGCCACCATTCTACATATATATGTCATGTCTTCCAGGACAATGATTCACAAGTCGCAAAAATGATATTTTCCAAAGTGATTTATTCACAAGATTTCTTTGATGGAATGTTCTAAATTTTGGAGGGCTTAGCACTTTAAGTCATATAACAACATGGACCAAGTTTCAAGACAGTGTATCAAATATATCCTTGCATTTCGAAGGTCATCATATGGAGTACATCTAATTATTTAACTGGTAATTGCCCACCCCAGAAATATTGCAAACATAAATATATCAAACATGTAGAAAGAATATATAATCACCTCCTATATTTCCTTCATGTTTACCATCATTGGAATCGGTTTGATCTCACCTTTTCAATCTCACCATCTCAAAATCCATTTTTGGCAACTTGTGACTTATTTTCCTGTGACACATCACATATTATAAGGGTCAGGGCACCAACATATGGACACTGTGCTACCATCTATACACCTGTTATACATAAGGCTTTCATCCACATAGGTAAAAACCAGAATGGATGGAGGCATATGCACTTAGTTTCGTTGTGAAATTTGATATTATATAGTTAATATTTAGTTTTCTTCACTTCGTTTCTTCACGTGATTTAGAAGTGAAAGTGGTACTATATCAAGTATACTTCTGGGGAGAGTTACAAATAAGCTTTCCTTTCCACTGTTTCCTGCAGAGGCAATTTAGAAGCCATTTTCTATTTTCTTAAAAAGGAATTTCATTGAGCACATTTTCATGGTACATGATAATCTCATGATACTCAAGGAAAAAATGAATTTGGTAATGAGTAAGCGAAACGAAGAAATAAATTCTTTAAGCATTTTAAACAAACCTCCTTGAAAAAGGGCTAATGTGCCCGAAACGTCGGACCCCTAATAAACAAACCTAAATAAATCCCAACAGTTCCTTTTCCCCTTTGTTCTGGGTTGACTTCCATCTCTCTGAATTTTTAACAATAATTTCGGTAGTAGTCTATTTGAGAGAAAATAATCATTCAAATAATTAAGACATTTAGACAATTCTATACCGCATGTACTGTATTGCGTCATGATAACCCCTCAATCTCCAAGTTTATATATATTTCAGCTTCTGCCTCTTCAAGACCGCTTAAGATTATTTCTTCTTCTTTTTTTTCACTCATTGCATTATTGCGATTTATTCTCATCTTATTTGAGACCAATTTCTGAGAGTAGGATTTCTTTGAATTTGTGAAGTGAACCGCCTGCTGCACAGGATTTTGGCGGGCCACCGAAAATATAAATGTGGAGATTTATGAAGACCTGCAGTGAAACCAAAAGATAAAATTCCACCAGATTTTGGTCAAATAACTTGGTAGATGTGTATGTGAGAAATGTGCAGTGATACAAAATATTTATTTTTAAAAATGGTTTTAATCTAACTACGGCAAAAAAACCTGTTTGACTTATATAAGTCTCTGTCACTATATATGATGTTTTCCTATGAGATGTCTTCTGGGGTATATACATGTAATGTAATGTAATACTTTATGTAATGTTCAGTCTTACTTTTTGAAAATTCAATTTGAACTGTCACGATGATGATGAGGTGACGCATGAAAATAATCCCTTGTTAGTGGTTATGCACATTTATTTATTATTTCATTCTAATGACGTAATTTAAAAAATTCTGTCTCAATGAAAGATATTTCAACAACAACATAATTAGGAAAAACAGAACAACAAGTAGAAAACCTTTGCTCGATGTTAACTGAGAATGCAGCTTGGTTTACAGCCATCCATTGATTTCTAGAAAAATATTCTGGACCACTTTCCGGACGAGTGTCTTGAATGGGCTGTTAGTACAGCTAGGTGGCGCTAAGGAGCTCTGGAGCTAAGACCTTGACCTTGCCAGCCTTCCTTTACCCAGATTCTCATTGGTTCCCTCGAGGATCTGATAGGGGGAGGAACAACACTAAATGAAAGAGTCTTCCTTGTCCCTCCATTATCGCCCATCACCAGCAGGCTATTGCTTTTGCTGGCTGCCCTCCCTCCCCTTCCAAATGCTGGCTTTCATTATGGTATTGTGGGATTGGGCGATAAGTCTTTAAGACTTGGTGAAAAGGGAGAAATGGAGGAATTTCGGCCAACAGTGAGTGGTCTAAGGAACAGAGCGGGACTTAAGGGCTCTCGGAAGGCTTCCATCATCTTGACTACTACCACCCAGAAACCAACATTACAGGTCAGAGTCTAGGAACTGATACCCCAGAACTGTAAGCAGCATTAGAGTAGATTTCCAAAAATATCTAATCTTTGTTAATTATTTCAATGTTAACCGTCCAGTACTGAAGTACGGCAGGTTTTTCGTATAGAAAATAGAACCTCCTTAAAGTGGCAATATCAGCTAATATGAAATTCCTATCTTGCTCTATAGATGCTGTCCTAATAATCCACTTTGTAATATTGTTCTCAAATGAAATAAAACAGTGAATTAGCTGGTAATGCAGCTTTAAGGCTATTGAAACAGACTCTAGTTTTCCCAATAGTTAGAAAAAAGAAGGGCCGGGGTGAGTTCTATTAGACAGTCTTTATTAGCCATTAATGTTGAGCGTGTTTCAAACAATGCATTGTCCATCCACCCTCTGAGGTTTTAGACTCCAGAAAAAGAGCGCGCCTAATAAGAGAACCTTGCTTTAAAATTAGACCTGAGATAAAAAGCAACATATTTGCTCTAATTAGACGTCATTACAGCAGCAGGGAAATTGCAATGTTTAATCGGGCTGGGTTTTTTTTAAAAGAGAGCAATATTTGGAGAGTCAAAGGCTTTAATATGATCTCTGAGAAAGGACGAAATATAAAAAGAGGTGATCACTTGGATAGCGAGGTTTTCATTAGCTCCACAGGAACACGTAAACAATAGATTGGAAGGATGGAACGAGGCACTATTAATTGACTATTTATTGGAGGGCGAATCAAGTACAATATACAATGTAGCAAAAAACAATAATTCAGGTTCTTCTTTGCTAAAATGTTTTCCATGAGGTGTTCATTATTGTCTAAAGGGCCTTGTCCACTAAGCCGATTCCCATGCGATTTTGCGCCGCAGAGGTCTCTTTAGCACTAAATTCTGTGAGAATCGCATGAGAATCGGCTTAGTGGACTAGGCCCTTTAGTTGGGTACAATTGTCACACCCATTTTATGCTCACCTATTACCCTTCGTTCCCTGATCTAGCTCTACACAATATGTCCCTTTCTGTACGTGTTCTTGGCCAATTTGAATTTTCTAACCAATTTGGGAATGCTTTGCCCAATAAGTTCTTGGCCAGTTTCAATAGCGCTTCTGAAGTTTTCAGCCATGAAATGAACAAAAAACTTACTTTGATTTTTTTTCTGTCACCGTTAAATGCAGCTGCTATTGAACCTCGCAAACCTCAGTAAAAAAAAGTACATCTATGAAAAACTGGATAAATGTAATTGGGTTTTGTTTTTGTTAACGATCATGTCTCAAACAAAGGTTGGTAGAATTGACCATTTTTACAAAGAATAATATGATTCTTCTGTCCTGGGAAACTCCCTTCTTTTGTTGTGGCTTCATAACTATTGATTTGTGTCAAAAGTTAAAATCGATTTTGGAAGAATTATTCCGATCGATGCACACGCCATAATTAGACACATATTGATGGGAGAATCACTGGGCTTTGTAGTAACATAGCGGCCTTGGCGTTTGGAGAAATAGGGGGGTTATATAATAGAGAGTTGTCAAAAGTACTGGGACAGGGAAACATTGATTCTTCAGTTAAACTCTCAGTTAACAGCAGACAACAACTACAGTTTTTTTTACTTTTTGTTCGGTTCTTTTCCACCACGTCTATAAGTCATTTGACCAAAATTGTGGAGGATTTTCAGAAAATGAACAATTCATCTTCACCAATCTTCTCAAATAACCCGAATTTTAGACAAAAATAAAGTTCAAAATACAGTTAAACATAACCAAACACATTGCTAGAATCAATGCAATGCCAAATATACTCGAATTTACCTAGCATTGACCAAATTGCAGCCTAATTTAGCAGAATTTACTAAATGTGTACAGCAGCCAACTGTACATTTTCTGAAAATCTGACTCATATATATTTCGGAGACCTTTCCTGTGCTGGCTTTACTTATTATGGCTCACTGGCGATGGCTTTCTCTCGGCCAGTTCTTGTATAAACATATAACAGCAGTAGAATATTGATAAATTCAGTCCTATAAGTCTTACTATGAGTAACTCTTGTATAAACATATAACAGCAGTAGAATATTGATAAATTCAGTCCTATAAGTCTTACTATGAGTAACTCTTGTATAAACATACAAGTAAAAGTGTAAAAGATTTGGATACTAACTCTTATTGGAGTTAGTATGAAAGCATATGTGTCGGGGGTTGGGGACAGAGGAACTAGGGACGCCAAGAAAGTAATAGGATTCACACCTGCATACATTCATACACCCATGCATACATACAGACACCATGCATACATACAGACACCATGTATACATTCATACACCCAGGAGGAGGAGGATGTCCGAGAGAGAGGAGAGAGGAGAAAGAGAGAACCTTAAGAGAATCGACCACAATATTAATTATTACAGCTAATTTACATCACACAGCAATGATTCAACCACCCATATTTGTCTCTTCTTTAGTAGAATATTTAGGATGGCAAGTTATTTTGGTATATCATAGATTTTTAAAAATTGAAAGAAGTACTGGACAAGCTGTCTGTCAATCTTTCTCAGTTACTAATGGGGCCTAAATAGCTGATAAGATAATGGTTGTTATATTATAGCCCCAGATGGTCGCTATCAATGCCATCCCTCCCCCCACCCCCGCCGCCGCCGCCGCCGCCGCCGCCACCACCACCAAATTGCAGCCTAATTTAGGAGAATTTATTAAATGTGTTGTTCAATTGCCAATTGTACATTTTCTGCCTGTAAGGAGGTGTCAAAGCGCCCCCTACTCCCTGACTCCTGGCGGCGAAAAACGAGGTGGAGGAGAGCGCACCCAGCGGTGGAGTGGACAGCTGGCAAAGCTGGGGCAGTGTTATCAGAGGGGGGCGGTCAAGCGGCGCGAGGGGGCCGTCAAGCAGGCCGCCCAGGCGAGGGGCTATTTTAGGCCCCATTAGTAACTGAGAAAGATTGACAGACAATCTTACTTTTCTCACACCCTCAGATCTTCTCAACGCACCCCAGTACTTCTTTCAATTTTTAAAAATCTATGATATACCAAAATAACTTACCATCATAAATATTCTACTAAAGAAGAGACAAACATGGGTGTTTGAATCATTGCTGTGTGATGTATATTAGCTTAATAATTAATATTGTGGTCGATTCTCTTTCTCCTCTCTCTGGGACATCCTCCTGCTCCTCCTAGCCTAGCCCTGAGCCTTTCACATCACAACCTATTCAGAGGGTTTTATGTCTAAAATATTATCTTGGCTTCTAAACAAAATAGAATTATGGAATAAAGAACAAAAGTTTTCTTATGTTAAGGAGAATATATTTACACAGGGCTTATTTGTGTACATCCTTTAATTTAAATAGTTTGACATCTGGACTGTGGACATCTGGAATTTATTACTCTGTGGTCACTGGGGGAACACCACCATCCCCTAGCCTGGACGGGACCCCTGGGGAGATCGGCGCAAGGGAAGAGGCCCACACCTTATCAGATAAGGCCCACATCTCATCAGATAAGGCCTGATAAGAGGAGATCAAAGGCGTGTGGGGAATCGGATTTAAATGTTCATTTATTGCAGAGAAATAAAATCCTGGAAACTCATACTTCGAACAGCATTCCACGGTGCCGTTAAATTAAATCTTAAAAAAAAAATCAGCTCTGCACCATTAATACTTTCTGCAATCTGAACTTTCTTCTCAACCTTGGGAACCCTGGATTTGTAACCTGATATGCCGGCGGACACTTCCGGTGGGACTTTTTCAGTAAACATATAGAATCATATGCACACATATGCTTCAATAACAGCAGTAGAATATTGATAAATTCAGTCCTATAAGTCTTATTATGAGTAAATTTGGTAAGAATGAGTTTGTGGTAAAATAGAAGAGAATGCAGCTTTAACCGTCACTCGCTAGAGGGGGAAGTTGTCAGAAAATGTACGATTTACCAAAATTTGCAAAATCCTCTCAAATAACCAAATTTTATGACGAAAATGAGCTTCAAAATACAGTTCAATATTGCTAAACGTAACAGATTTTTCAATCAAAGCTATTCGAAATCCGATATAACCTAGTATGTGTTATTTCTCAGCCTAATTTTGCAGATTTTCCTTACTTTGTTGAGCTGCTAATAGTACATTTTCTGATGCAGTGAACCAAGAGTAAACCTGGATGTACATGTAGCGAGGTGGATATTGCCGTTTTAATTCTGCTATGTCTCCTAGTTAGTAAACACAAACCAAATAATTTGATAAATGATTCTTCATACGTGATACAATTCCCCTATTGTGAGGAGAGGATTCAGGGCAATGTTCCCCTGTCTCAGAATTAGGTGTCAACGCGAATTCGTAATTAAGTGATTTACTTGTAAAACCCTTGTGGGGTGGATCGATAGTTGAGTGGCGGATGACGGACGGGCAGACTCTATGTCCCTGGCTCTAGGTTTCACTAGCTATAGAGGGGTTGCATTGGCAGTGCTTTAGGAGCAAAGTAAAGGGGGTTTGCATTGGCAGTGCTTTAGGAGCAAAGTATAGAGGGGTTGCATTGGCAGTGCTTTAGGAGCAAAGTATAGAGGGGTTGCACTGGCAGTGCTTTAGGAGCAAAGTATAGAGGGGTTGCATTGGCAGTGCTTTAGGAGCAAAGTAAAGGGGGTTGCATTGGCAGTGCTTTAGGAGCAAAGTAAAGGGGGTTGCATTGGCAGTGCTTTAGGAGCAAAGTGTAGGGAGTTGCATTGTTAGGCAGCCCTAATTGTACTACTGAACATATTATTTACGGATCGCTATGTTATTACTGACGTTTAATTTAAAGGGCTGCTCGGAAGATCTCCAGTGGAGAAGAAGTTTGTCCTCTTCTTGATTTATAATTATGTATATGTTTCACTGCAAAAAAGTTGTATAATAATAATAAATGCCTTTGTAATCTCATTTGGACCGCAAAATACCATTATAATCCCATTAGGACGCCCACATCAGGGCCAGAAAGCCATTAGCGCAGTAGGTGTCCAATCACTGACATACCATTCTGATCTGATCTGAGAGGCTGTGGGCCAAGACTGTAAACTTTTTCAAATAACCTCTGTCCAAAGAATGTTCATATGATTTTATTCTAATTCATAATTTTATATATGAATCTGCGCAGATGCTTTCGAGTTCGCATAATGATGCTATAATTCAAAATAATGCACATCTTGGAAATCGCCATTTGTTTCCTTCTGCTTCTAAATCAATGGGGATACTAGAACCTCATATCGCTCGCGAGATTGGCCTCTTCACTCTCAGGTCCTTGGTAAGACCATAAAGTGACTGTCTGTCTCTTTTTCTCTGTCTCTGTCCCCCTTCTTCTCTATCTCTATTTCCTGGGTAAGATCATAAACTGCCTCCCTCTCCCTCAATGTGTTGATAAGGGCGTGAAGCAACCAATCTCACTCACTCACCTCTCCATTCTATATCCAGGGCCTACATGTAATGAATGCAAACAAATGTAAAAGAATCGAGGCACCCCATTTTTAATCTGGACCAAAATACTAAGGAATTACAAGTTCTTTTTTCATATAAAATTTACTGAAATCAGGTGCACTAATACAAGCAAAAAGCAAAATGGCGATTTAGAAACAACAGCTCGTTGGAAAGTCTGTAGTTAGGGCAAGGATTACAAGATGTGTGGACTTGGTGACAATCACCTTTCCAAAGGTGCAAGCAAGGTCTTCAACAAGGAGCAAGAACTACAATAAATGGGATTGCTTTCCCAACGTGTGACTCAGTGAACAACTGTATCTGTCATTTCTCTCCTTTGAAGAGCGACTCTGAAGTTAGGCTTTGAGCATCTCACATGGTGTAAATTGACCTGGGAGCCCATACAGGTGGTTTCAAAGCGGTCGTAGACCACAGTTTTGTGTTCTTGGAACACCTTAAGAAAATAAAAATAAAGGACAGAAAGCACTAACTCATTTTGTGCTGAGAGATTTTAAAATATCCCAATACCACCTTAGGTATTTGGATAATAAAATGAATTTTGTTCTCTGTGTTGTCATGATAAGCGATGTGTTAAAGAAAAATGAGTCGCAAAATTGATATTTTGAAAAGTCTTTTATTCACAAGATCTATCTAGTTGTTGGAATGTTCTCATCTTTAGGGTAGCTAGTGCCTGAACACAAGTATCGAATTACAAGATATAAAATATAGAAATAGTTTTTTAGATTTCCTAAATGCCAACCTCATTGGAATCCACTTAATCTCATCTTTTCAAATATGATGGTATCGCAAATCCATGTTTTTGCACCTTATGACCCATTTTCTTGTGACACATCATATATATAATCCATAGCGGCGTATCACTTGCTGTGCCCATATGTGATGTGTTCCAGCAAATGGGTCACAAGTCGCAACAAAATGGATTTTGAAATACCATCATATTTGAACAGATGAGATCAAGCGGATTCCAATGATGGTAAACGTTAGGGCAACTAATAAGTATTTCTATATGTATGTATGCATGCAAAACAGTTAGTGACATTTCTTAATAGTCACTAACTAGCTATATTAAACTAGGTAAATTTAGTTAAATATACTCCTTAGGGTACCCTCAAATATGATGTCTTCCATATACAGTTTTCAAATGTTGTACATGGGTCAGATTTTCAGAAAATGTACAATTCAACTTAGCCAATCTTCTCAAATAATCCAAATTTCAGATGAAAATAAAGTCCAACCTGACCAAACAAATTGCTAGAACCAATGCAATGGCGAATATACTCGAATTAACCTAGTATGGACCAAATTGCAGCCTCATTTAGCAGAAGTTACTAAATGTGTACTGCTGCCAATTGTACATTTTCTGAAAATCTGACACACATGTGTTTATGCCAATAGCAGCGCAAAGCACCGTAAGTATGAAAACATTCTGAGCTAGGATTCTTGTGAATAAATCACTTTGAAAAATATCAACTTTGCGACGTGTGACTCATTTTTCTGTAACGCATCACATATGGGTCAGACTTCCAGAAAATATACAATTGGGAGCTGTACAAATTTAGTAAAGTCCTGCCAAATTAGAATGAAAAATGGTCAATACTAGGTATGCCTGAATATATTTGATATTGCCTTAGCTAGTGCCTGAACACAAGTATCGAATTACAAGATATAAAATATAGAAATAGTTTTTTAGATTTCCTAAATGCCAACCTCATTGGAATCCACTTAATCTCATCTTTTCAAATATGATGGTATCGCAAATCCATGTTTTTGCACCTTATGACCCATTTTCTTGTGACACATCATATATATAATCCATAGCGGCGTATCACTTGCTGTGCCCATATGTGATGTGTTCCAGCAAATGGGTCACAAGTCGCAACAAAATGGATTTTGAAATACCATCATATTTGAACAGATGAGATCAAGCGGATTCCAATGATGGTAAACGTTAGGGCAACTAATAAGTATTTCTATATGTATGTATGCATGCAAAACAGTTAGTGACATTTCTTAATAGTCACTAACTAGCTATATTAAACTAGGTAAATTTAGTTAAATATACTCCTTAGGGTACCCTCAAATATGATGTCTTCCATATACAGTTTTCAAATGTTGTACATGGGTCAGATTTTCAGAAAATGTACAATTCAACTTAGCCAATCTTCTCAAATAATCCAAATTTCAGATGAAAATAAAGTCCAACCTGACCAAACAAATTGCTAGAACCAATGCAATGGCGAATATACTCGAATTAACCTAGTATGGACCAAATTGCAGCCTCATTTAGCAGAAGTTACTAAATGTGTACTGCTGCCAATTGTACATTTTCTGAAAATCTGACACACATGTGTTTATGCCAATAGCAGCGCAAAGCACCGTAAGTATGAAAACATTCTGAGCTAGGATTCTTGTGAATAAATCACTTTGAAAAATATCAACTTTGCGACGTGTGACTCATTTTTCTGTAACGCATCACATATGGGTCAGACTTCCAGAAAATATACAATTGGGAGCTGTACAAATTTAGTAAAGTCCTGCCAAATTAGAATGAAAAATGGTCAATACTAGGTATGCCTGAATATATTTGATATTGCCTTGATTCAAACAATCTGTTTGTATATGTTGAACTGAATTTTAAACCTCACTTTTGTCTTAAATGTGGATTATTGGAGAGGATTGGTGAAGGTGAATTGTACATTTTCTGGCGATTTCACCCATATATATACCAACCTGCATGCGTGTATTCAATCATCTCTGACATGCATAGTGGTTAGTACAAGTGCTCTATTATAGCATTATAATTGCTTTATGTCAGAACACAGGACAAAGTGAACAATGTAATTGTCCATGCTAGGCCTGGCTTATATCAACACAGGGGGCTACGTGTACACGTAATTGTCTTTTTTTAATCAATACATTGTATTTGGGCTACATCGATCAATAAACTATACCACCAACGACCAATTGGGGCTCTCTACTAGTACCATGCGTGTAACGTTTTAAGGGGGTTTGTGGGGATTGATTGTGATGCATAGTTGTTGGTTTATTGTGCTAGCTCATTAAATTTCTATTTTATTATATTTTTTAACCGAGGGTGGCTAAATGAAAAATAGCATCTTGTCGTGGATAAACCGAGATAATAGGAATCTGTATTATTTGAAGGGGGAATTGAAAATTGAGTTTATTTTATTGATTTTTTAATACCAATTTTGGCTTGATGAAAAATAGTACATAGTCCCAGTTAAACTGAGGTAATAGGAAAAGGTACTATTTGAAGGAGCAAATTGGAAATTGGAAATTGAATGAATCTAAAATATGAACATTATTCGCAACTATACATTTTTGGTGTCTTGGAGTTTGCTTTTTAACATAAATTTTGGCAGAGAAAAATGTTGTCTTGGTTAAATATATTATAGTTAACCTTTAGACATCATGTTTATATCAATTATAATTGTGCTTTAAAGATGCATGTACAGCTATTAAAAAACAATTCTTTTCAAATTTACTCCTATTATGACTTATAGAATTGAAGTTATCAATATGCTGCTGTGGTATGTTTATACAAGAATTCGACGTTGAATTGGCAGAGAGAAATTGACTGCCAGATGATCATGTATGTTCATACAAGAACTTGAAGTCGAATGGGCCAGAAAAAACGAGCGATAATAAGTGAAACCACTGCAGCAAAGGATTCCGGCGGGCCACCGAAATAAAGATGGTGGTTTTTATGAAGCCCTGCAGCAAAAACAACAGGTCAAACAAAAATAGAAGATCTTTAGTTGCTTGATAATGTTAACTGTGAATGCAGGTTTAAGAATAGCAAATGTTCAGTCCCTTAGTACCCCCTCCCACCTACCCACCGACCCACCCACCATAGCGATTGCTACAACTGACTGCATCCCCACTCCAGGGTTCTCACACCGAATGTGAGAGATTCACCAAGTGATAATCAAGCGCTGAAATCCCCAGGATACAATCCAAATTTCCCTTGAGACTCCCTGCGATTTCATTGCGATCCCTCTGAAATTCAGTTGAGTAATGGGTCTATTCCGGTTGAATAAGTCCACTTGCCGTATCTACCCTCTACCCTATCTATCCTTGGTTCTTTGCAACATTTTGGTTTAAAATATCATAACAGATTCTATCAACTGAAAAACAAAACTATTCGTCTAAACATAAAGATTTTTTAATATTTTAAATTTCATGCCTAATACCAGATGAAATTTAAACTTTGAAACCTATACATGATCACCCATGTAATGTAATTCATCAAATTTCAAAAAAATTCATCATTCACTATTTATTATTACGCATGATCACCCATACATTAGAATTTATTCATACAGTTCCATTCACTGTTTATTATTATAGGGCATTAGAGGAATATTGAACTTTAAACCTTCGTTTCTTTATTCTGAATCCTGATAAAGTATCTAAAAGTGAAAGGTTAATCTTGGTCTTCGCTCATAACCCCAATATTGGACAATTGCTTAATTCTTTCTTCAAGTTGATTAACTAATTTGCTTTTCCCGATATTAAAATCTCTAAAAATTTTCATCGAGATACAGTTGAAACTGAATAAAGGTGTGTTAACAATGGTTGCATCTTATGTATACATATATATATTATTCTGTTAATGACGAAATAAAGGGAGTTCATCGACTCCACTGAAAACGAAAACGAACGAGAAATAAAAGTGTGAAGGGCCTAGCCCACTAAGGCGATTTTCATGCGATCCTCACTGAATTTCGTGGAAAAGAGTCCTCTGTGGTGCAAAATTGAATGACAATCGGCTCAGTGGACTAGAGCCTTAAGGAATAACTCGATGATTAAATACTGCATGTGGGATATATGATAAGCCCATAACGATAGCTCAACATTGATGCTAAGTGCAACGCTGAGCTGGTTAGACTAAATATGGGTTCGGCCGTCAGAAAATGTATAATCGGCAGCTCTACACATTTAGTAAATTTTATTAAAATAAGCTGAAAAATGTTAAATACCAGGTATATCTGAGTATATTTGGTATGGTGTTGATTTAAAAAATCTGTTTGGTTATGTTGAACTGTATTTTGAATGACATTTTGTGCTTAAATGATGGTTATTTGAGAGGCTTGATGAAGGCGAATTGTACATTTCAAAGCGACTTTACCCATATACAACAAGCATAGCTTAAGTAAAGCCATTTAACTATGTCTACCCTAGACCAGTAACAGATAACATCTCTGGTAGAAAGTTTAGAGGCAGGTGGAATAGGTACCTTAGTTTAGGTCTAGCTAACAACATACCACTAGAATCTCTAGTTCGGAACATGATTACATAACATTAATATATACCTTTCATTATGATATTGAAATTTGAATTAAATGAAATGAGTAAAATAGGATGAACAAAAAATAGATTTGAAATATATAAAACGTCAGTCCAAAACTTCCAAGCTGAGTGGAAGCTCGTTTGTCATTGACAAATATTTCTATCTAGATCAAAAAATAAAAAAGACGAGAATGAGCTAGAATATGCATGCAAAAGCAATATTATTTTTTTTCCCAAAAGCAATTTATTAATTATAACTATTATCTCTTTATTTCTGTCCATTATATCCAATTCGATTGTACATTTCTCATGTATTTAGTATTTCTGGTATCGAACTAATTTAAAGAATAAGCAAGTGAGCCAAGAGACAGGCAGTTTTTTTTAAAAATTTAAGGCCGATATGATATTCAAAGAATTTCTCTAAAAACCCTTTCCTACCTCTGGATGTATTGTGACCCGTGTAAAAACCATTTTCATCGAAAATAAACACAAGCTTACGACTGCCATCCATACCTCTATAACAGAGAACTTATATATCTCCAAACCCCATCCAACTCACTTTTTTCCCTTAATTCGATCTTAGACTCTCTAATTCTTTCACCAATCAAAAGGGAATTAAATCAATAACTACATGTGTGAGTTTAAAAGAAATCTGAGTCCCAGATCTGAAGATATTATTGAAATTTAAAAATAAAATGACTCGAAAATGAGACAAATATAAAAAGGCTGCCTTCACTGGGATTCGAAATCACAATCTCCAGATTGGCAGTCTTAGATGCTAACCACTTGACCATAGGGAACTCTAGAGATCATGCATATTATAACACTAGGCATAGCCGTTGATGCATCACATTTTACGTTTTCATTAAGCCCCCATTCTCCTCATGGTGATTGAGGAGAATGGGGAAATACATTTTGAAGGTCCCTGTGTTAGCTGCAGGCGATTTAATGATTAAAATTAATTATAGAAATATATCTAGCTTCTGCAATTTATTTCTCTAATGTGCAAATGCAGGGCTTCTTCTAGGTCTGCACGCATCCTGGACATCACTTGTCGGTATTTGTGGTATTTATCGGCAAAATAAATCCATGTATCACAGCACCAAGATCTCTACCTCTGGACTTCCAGTCTAGGCCTAAAGATGAGTCCCTTCAACAGAGGGAAAGCCTCTTGATCGCCTCAAAAAAGCCAAGCGCCATTATAATTTCACTAAGACCACAAAATGTCATTATAATCCCATTAAAACCAAGAAACCGATTAGAGAAGTAGGCGTCCAATCACTGACATACAATTCTTTTCTGATCTGAGGGTCTGGGGCTGGACTATTTCATCTTTATTCATTCACGACAACAACCCCAGAAGCAACACTATATAATGTTAAATTTGAATACTATATTCTATCATTAATTCTATCTATTTAATTTTTTAAATTATTATTGTTTTACTGTTATCATCATTCATGAGCACAGTCTATATTGATGAATATTTACAGACTCAAACTCAAACTCTGGGATACTTTTCCAGTCTTTGTGACATCTGATCTAATCAGACTGGAGTTCTCTACCAGTATGGTATATAAAATGTAGCCATGTTAATTACGGCGCTGTCTTTGGTAATTACACCACAGCTCAGCCAGTCTGCGGCCCCCTTGTATTCCACTCACGTGATTTAAAGCTGCTTCCCCAGTTATTACGACAACAAAAAATCTTACCAAATTTACTCATATTATGACTTAATTTTATTTTTATAGGACTGAATTCATCAATATTCTGCTACTGTTGGATATCTATATAAGAATGTTGTTTATACAAGTCAAATCAGCCAAGAGAAATCGACCACACAAACGGATTGCGGTGTGTCTGTGAAATATAGATGTGGACTTTTATGAAGCTCTGTAGCAAAAACAACGGGACAAAATCCTCCACAATTATGTTCAAATGACTTTTTAATGGGTTGGAAAAGAACCGAAAAAAAGTAGAAGATCTTTAGTTTTTGACCGATGTAGACTGCTCAGCCAGTCCCATGTATCCCTGAAGGTTAAGGTCCTGCAATCTGTATGTATAATCCATGTACAGGTCTATGTATTCTCTTTACTGGCCACGAAGGAAGTGTTGATATCCCCTCTACGCCTCGTCTAGTAGCACACAGTCTAGGCCCAAAGATGAGAGTCCCTTCAAACTGAGGGAACGCCTCCCGCCTCAAACTGCAAAGTGCCATTATAATTCCGTTAGGACCGCAAAATGTCATTATAATCCCATTAGGACGTCTAGTCTAGTCCTAGGCCAGGAAACCGGTTACGAAGTGGGCGTCCAATCACTGACATATCATTCTTATCTGATCTGAGGGTTTGGGTCTGGACTGCGCATATATATATATATATATATATATATATATATATATGATCCATATAAATAAATATGGTAACTATATGGTAAAATATATGGTATATGGTATAAACTGAATGGTCAAACCATAAAGGGGAATTCTGGTAACTTGTGATGTTAATGTTAAATATTGACTGCAATGTTTGGGGCAACATTTGCTAGCCTGAGCTGTACTTTGCAGAAACTGATTAAGCCTTAAAAGACAAAATCACCATGTATATGGGTCAGATCATAAGAAAAAGTACAATCGGCAGCACTACACATTTTTACAAATTATGCTAAATTAGACTGAAAAAAGATAAATACTAGGAATATCTAGTCACATTTGGTATGGCGTCGATGCTAAAAACATGTTTGGTGACGTTGAACTGTATTTGAACCACAATTTCAGTCTTAAATTTGTGTTATTTGCGAGGATTGGTGAAGACGAATTGTACATATTCTGACGATCTGACCCATACATTTGTGTATTGGTTGGACGGGTGTATGAGCGGTACACTACAGTACAGGTCGTATGCTTGGTATGTCTGCATACATGCAACCCACCACTTAGACAAATGGAAACCAGCAAGACAATGACTAAACAAGACATTTGCCAGGTCACACAGCTCCCTATAGCATGTCTTATCCCTTTTTCAAATACAGCGACTGTTTTCCCTCCTCGTTAGGTAACAAATAACAGAATAAATGCAGTATTGAGTTGTGTAATTCAATTAAAGGGTGGTCTCCACTGGCTGCGGTAAGCTCTGCGGTAAGCCTTGTGATGGTGTTGTGATGGTGAGGAGTGGCGAGGACCTGCCTACATGGCCAGTGAACCATGTAGGCAGGACCTCATCATTCCTCTCCACCTACAGAACCAGCATAAACCATCGCAAGGCTTACCGCAGAGCTTATCGCAGCCAGTGGAGACCACCCTTAATTATACACGCTTTGGATGTGATATAGGGTTTATTATCACATGCGGTTTAATTGTAAGCGTTAAATCAACCGTTGTTTAAAGCGACACTCTCAGTTAACGTCGATAAAAAAATAAATATTTGCTGTATTTTCTTCCCTTCTTTTCCAACCCATCTAAAGGTCATTTGACCGACGTTTTTGAGGAATCTTTCTGGTTGTTATTGCGACACGACTCGGTGCAACACCATGTGCGATATTCTAAGTGACTAAAATCAACCAATTAGTTAAATGTACAATTGGCAGGTCTACATTCAGTAAATTCTGCTAAACTAAGACTGAAAAATTATGGATACTAGGAATATTTGATACATATCTGGTATTCAAAATACCTGGTATTCAAAACACCATTCAAAATAAAATTCAAAATACCTGGTATTCAAAACACCATACAAAATAAATTGTTCAATGATATAGAACTGCATTTTTAACCTCACTTTTGTCTTACATCTGGGTTATTTGATGCGATTGCATGGTGAAGGCAAATTGTACATTTTCTGGCGACTTCTCTCATACGTACATGTATGCAGTGTTATGAAACAGCATACTATACATATATGTATTAAATAAGTTCTTCAAAAGCAAGTAATTAGAGGAACTGACTGCCTTTTAACACTTAAACACAAACTAATACCCATTAAGCTTAATACCCGTGATTAACTTATAATTGGAAAACATTATACTCTTCATATTTGACCTTCAATATAAGCAGAGGAAATGGACAAAGGCACCATATTTCCGCCAACGGCCTCTTATACAAACCACAGCATTCATACATACAGATTGGGTGCAGGGGAGGGGGGGGGGGGGGCAAGGGGTATACGTCCCCTACCATTAACTCTTGACAATATCGACCATAAGTGTACATGAAATGCATTTAAAAACAAATATTTTGTTTAAAATACGTATGGAATATGACAAGGCCTTTATTGACTAGATAACCTGAGATCACCTAGATCACCTGAGATCACCCAGATCCCTGAGATCACCCAGATCCCTGAGATCACCGGTGCTTGCTGACTGGCTTATCAAAAGCAAGCTATGAGTAACATTAAAGTTCCATTGATGATGATAATAATATTAATTTAATAATAATATTCCTTATTTGCAATGACTAATTGTTTAAAACAATCGGTGGTGCGCATCAGATCAAGATCTGGTCTTCCTGTGTGTGCCGTACTAGTTTGGGGTAAACTAGGCACTCTAGGTCCAAACCCTCAGATCACACTCTAGGTCCAAACCCTCAGATCACACTCTAGGTCCAAACCCTCAGATCACACTCTAGGTCCAAACCCTCAGATCAGATAAGAATGGTATGTCAGCCGACTTCACTAATCGGTTTCCTGCCCTATGACTCGGCGTTTTAATGGGAATATAATGACATTTTGCGCTATTAATGGGATTATAATTGCACTTTGCGGTTTAAGGAGAGACGCTTTCCCTTCGATTGAAGGGACTCTCTCAACTTTGGGCCTAGACTGTAGGGCTTTTTAGGGTGACTAGAGGGTGGGTGAACTAGAGCAGTCACAATGGCTCTTATATCACCATAGAGCTTTTAAATGAGTGAAAACATTTAATTACAAGTAGACTTTGTACTAAGCCTTCTGGTCGGTCTCACAGGGTATATATAAATGAATTCATTATTATTATACATGTATAGTTATAAGGATTTATACGGAGGTTTGTGAGGGTGACTTTATATGTGCATCCATTGCTAATATTCGCAAAAGAAATATGCAATAGATGGTAGTATACTACCTAGGGAGTTATTGGAAGACCAGCTATCAGAGCTGAACTAAACAGCCTGGTAAAGTACCATACAACAGTAGACGGCAGTATACTACCCAGGAGTTAGTGGAAGACCAGCTAAAGGAGCTGAACTAAACAGCCTGGTAAAATACCATACAGCAATAGATGGTAGAATACTACCCCAGGAGTTGGTGGAAGACCAGATATAGGATCTGAACTAAACAGCCTGGTAAAATACCATACAGCAATAGATGGTAGTATACTACCCCAGGAGCTATAAGAGCTATAAGAGCAGAAGTGATGGCCTGCTTTGCGGAGAAGCTGTCGCACCCTATATTTGTTTAATATCAATAAAAGTTAAAATAATGTACAGTAATAGTAATAATAAAAATTAATACTAACGCCAACCGTCAACCCCTTGGTCCCACCCATTATATATATATAGAAGTCTGTGCTACCACTATAGTGTATGTATTTAATTATAGGGCGCCATAATAGATCGGTCTCTAATAGTCTCTAATCGGTATAAATATAGGTAAAGCTCTATACATGTGCTATATTGGAGGTGTGGGGAATTAACATAAAAGGCACACGCCTCCCCCCCCCCCCCACCCCCCACCCAAGCTGATTAGCAAGGCTAGATATGACCTCATCACTCAACCCACACACTTATTCATGTTGTAGTTGAAAAGGTTTTTACTTAAGCTTCTGTCATTTAACGCTATACTTCATAATTGATATGAATTAGAAAATGGATAGAAATGTCCATCCGTTGCTTGTTATCCATTATACAAACATAAAAATCTGATTATTAGTAATTTTTCTTTTAAAAAAACAACTAAACATTGTACTGAATCAGCAATCAATGCTAGCTGTATCATTAATATACCATATATTTTACTGATTTATAATTTACCTTATATTTATTTCAATCTATCATTTTACTTAATTTTATTTTCATTAGGGACCCTCCGGAAAAGCTATGATCCATAGAAGAAGGCAGTCCATTTCCTGAGTAGAGTATTATTTACTTATTATTCGTTAACTTGTATTGCCATGTGCCTGTCCTGAAACAGACAATATACAATACCATTGTAGTATTTATGGTTGAAAGCACTTTGTGCTTTAAGAGCAGGTTCTCGACATATTTACAGGGCTTTCTTGGGGACAAGGCAGGGAGGTTGGAGCCAATATAAGATAGACCTGTGTTGGAGGATTGCAATGTCTGTTTCTCCCCATGTCTCTCCTGTCCACCTCGCTCTCGGTCCTCTGTCCCCTGTCTCTCTCACCTCCTCTCCCTTTCCTCCATGCACCCTTCTCCCCTCTCTGTCTCTCTCTCTGTCCAAATCTTTCTTTTTTCTGTTTCTCTCTTTGTTCCCTCTCCCCTTCCTTTACATCTCGCCCCTTCTCCCTCTATGCCCCCTGTTTCTCTTTTCTCTCTGTGCCCCCTGTCTCATTCTCTGCCCCCACTCCCCCCCCCCTCTCCCTCTCTGTTTGTCTTGTTCCCTCTGTCTCTACCCCTTCTTCCTCTACTCCACTCTCTCTTTCTATGCTCCCTCTCCCTATCTCTCTACCCAGCGTCTCTGTCCCCCTCTCTCTCTGCCCCCCTCGCTATCCCTCTCTCTCTGCCCCACTCCCTCTCTGTCCCCCTCTCTGCCCCTCTCACTCGCTGTCCCCCTCTCTGCCCCACTCACTCTCCCCCCCCCCCTCTATCCCCTCTCCCCCCCCTGCCCCCCCGTCTCTATCCCCCATAAGCTAGGACTGCGGGCAGGCTCCTGTTGCAGGCTATAAGTAAGAGGCTAAATCTTCATTATCTGCTTTACTTTTAATCGGTGCGACTTAACGAGTATTACTCATTAATTGCTGCACAATATCATTACTACCTGGTCGCGCAAATTAATCATGGCACGCTAATGATTGCAGAGGTCGTCTAATGCTGCACCTCTCCGCTCCTCCTGCAAGGTTTCAGCCCTCAAATACACCTACCACTGCACTTTTAGCGGAATAGAGAGAATCTCTGCACTTTCAACTAAACACCAGTCAACAGCTAAAGATTTTCACATGTCTGTTCTGTTTTCTACCCAATCTAAAAGTCATTTGACCACAATTTTGGAGGATTTTGTTCGGCTGTTTTTGTAACAGGGCTTCATAAAAAGTCCACATTTATATTTTGGCGAGCCGCCGAAATCCTTTCCTGCGGTGGCTTTACTTATTATCGCTCACGGGCGCCGTTTCTTCTCGTCGATTCAGATTCTTATATAAACCTATAACAGCAGCAGAATATTGATAAATCATGTCCTCTTAGTCCTAATATGGGTGAATTTGGTCAGATCTTTTGTTGCCATAATAGCTGAGAATGCAGCTTTAAAAGAGCACATACTACATTTGTATATGAAAGTAAATAATTAGCAATAGTCACTGAATACCTGGGTTACCGGGATGAAGGCTACGAGTGTAAAATAATTGGTACACACCTGAAAAGATAAAATAGAAACATTCAATATTCAAATAATAATTAGATATATATATATATATATATATATATATATATATATATAGGAAACAAGTATCGAAATGTCTCTCTTTCTATTCTCTCTTTTTATCAAGAATTTAAACCCATTCGACAGATGGAGAAAGCAAGAGAGGGAGAGAGAGACGATACAATATATAGAGGGAGAGAGGGAGAGAGTGTTGTGGGAGGGGAGGAAGTAGGAGAAAAGGGGGTTGAGAGAGCAATATAAAACCATTTTTTTATTTAAAAGGAGAGAGGGAGATAGGGGAGAGAATGAGAGGTGATAGAGAGAGAAGGGGGAGGGACAGAGAGAAGAAGGGGGAGGGAAAAAGAGACAGAGAGAAAGAAGGGGGTTGAGAAAGAAATGTAAAATCCAAAAAACATTTGTTTATTTTAAAAGGAGAGAGGGGGAGAGTGAGAGGGCGTAGAGAGAGAAGGAGGAGGGAGAGAGAGAGAGGGATAGAGAAGAAGGGAGAAGAAGAAGGAGGAGGAGGGAGAGGGCGAGTGTATGAGAAAGAAGGGGGTTGAGAGCAATATAAAATATATAAAACATTTTCTTTTATTTCAAAAGGAGACAGGGGAGAGAGTGAGTGTGGGTAGCGAGTGGGAGAGGGAAAAAGAGAGAGAGAATGAGAGAGAACGAGAGAAGGGGGTTGAGAGAGTAACATTTTATTCTATTATAAAGGGAGAGAGGGGAGAGAGTGAGCGTGGGTAGAGTGAGAGAGTGAAAGAGAGAAAAAAGGGAGAGGGAGAAAGAGAATGAGAGAACGAGAGAGAACGAGAGAAGGGGGTTGAGAGAGTAACATTTCAATCTATTTTAAAGGGAGAGCGGGGAGAGAGTAAGCGGGGGTAGAGAGGGACATACAGGAGAGAGAGAGAGAGAGAGAGAAACAGAGAGAACAAGAAGGAGAGAGAATGAGAGGGAAGAAGGAAGAGAGCCAGAAGCTCCCTCCCTATACAATGCCTGCATGATATCCCCCTCGGCGATACACTTGTCCCCGCTCAGCGCTTACAAGGCCCGCAGATACAATATATTGGTATCCCAGCTTCTAATGGAGCACTTAACAGTTCACAAGATCCCTCTAAATAATTTTGGTTGGAGGAGCGGCTGGTCGCACTCAGTGGTAGGTCAAGGTAATCATACTAAAAGCAACTCTCTACACAGTCTCTCTGATATATATACTAGAGAGAGGGGAGACAGGAGACTCCTTCGTCCTGCTTTAAAACATCGTAAAATTTTGGATTGTAATTTTGGATTGGACAGGTTCATTTGCAAATTATACATGGGATACATTCATAGAGGGAATGGGGAATGGAACGAGGTGCTAGTAATTGTATATTTATCGTACAGCATATAGAGATGATAGAGCGAATAATTGAATAATTGTGTTTATTGGGCCAGATTCCCGAAACTCCAGTACAAAGAATATACAATTACTAGCACCGAGTTCCATTCACTATTTATTACATGCCCTTAGCATAGAAGAATATTTAAATATAAACCTTTGTTTTTATGTTCATTCTTCATGATCACATATTATGCTAGTATACTAGGCTGCTTCGGTAGCAATAGATGGTAGTATACTACCCCAGCAATAGATGGTAGTATACTACCCCAGGAGTTGGTGGAAGACCAGCTATAGGAGCTGAACTAAACAGCCTGGTAAAATACCATACAGCAATAGATGGTAGTATACTACCCCAGGAGTTGGTGGAAGACCAGCTATAGGAGCTGAACTAAACAGCCTGGTAAAATACCATACAGCAATAGATGGTAGTATACTACCCTAGGTGTTGGTGGAAGACCAGCTATGGGAGCTGAACTAAACAGCCTGGTAAAATACCATACAGCAATAGATGGTAGTATACTACCCCAGGTGTTGGTGGAAGACCAGCTATAGGAGCTGAACTAAATAGCCTGGTAAAATACCATACAGCAATAGATGGTAGTATACTACCCCAGGTGTTGGTGGAAGACCAGCTATAGGAGCTGAACTAAATAGCCTGGTAAAATACCATACAGCAATAGATGGTAGTATACTACCCCAAGAACTATGTGTCTATAGTGGAAGACCAACTATAACAGCTAAACAGCCTGGTAAAACATCATTCCACAATAGCGCCAATAGGTCAATTATCATACAACAATCTGCGTTTAAATGGACACACTCCTCTCATCCATTTCTAAAATCCCCCTAGAGGAGGGAGGGAGGAGAGATAAAGAGAGAGGGGGGAGAGAGCAAGAGAGACAGACGGAGAGAGAAAGAGGGGGGAGCAAGAGAGAGACAGCCAGACACAGAGAGACAGGAGAGGGAAACAGAGAGAGGGGAGAGAGACAGACAGGGAGAGAGAGGAACAGAGAGGAGAGAGAGAGATAAACAGAGGGAGGGGAGAGAGAAAGAGAGAGAGGAGACAGAAAGAGAGAGAGAGAGGGAGAGAGAGATATAGAGAAACAGAGGGAGAGGAGAGAGAAACAGAGACAGAGAAACAGAGGGAGAGAAAGAGAGAGGGGGGGAGGGAGAGAGAGAGAGAGAGGGAGAGAGAGAGAGATAGACAGCCATAGAGAGAGGGGTGAGTATTGAAATAGGTGAGGAGGACGCTGTAGTCCCGCAGCGATGACAAAGCTCTTCATTGATTGGCTGTTCGTCAACGTGCGCCGCCGTGTCGACGTCCGGGGACGCAGGTGGGTGTCGCGCGCAATATTTTCCCCCATTACGAACCCGCATCATTATAGACCTTGATCAATGGCACACCCGAGCGTTTCTTTGCGTCGCCACTCACCGTTCCCATGGTAACATTGAATCAACAAACATTGAACTCACATCAGTTTCAAAAGAGAGTTTCACTACTGCTCTCTCGATCGCTCTCTATATGATAACAATTTACTGATAGTTCATTCAACCCATCGATGTAACAAAAATATTTATAAAATGAATAAAGCATTAATAGCATTTCATAGATGGGTTGGCGACTGGGAATATAGTGCAAGTCTTTGCAGGAGAACACTAGTCTTGGGGGTAGGCTATATAATTGTTTTAAAAAATGTATTATTATTCCCCGATGAAGGATCGACGAAGATCTAAAACGTCGGAATCACCCTCTCATTGTACATATTATTCAGTATCAAATAAAACTTCTTTTTAAAAAAAAATTGTTGGATACTAGTTTTGGTGTTACAAAAATCGAGATATTCATTTATTTATTAAAGGATCAATAGTGAATCTTTAATTAGGAAACTGTAATATAGCCATCTGAGATAATAGATACACTCTTCTGCATGAACGAAATTATAGTCTTCATTTCAGCAAAATACAAGACACTGGGATAACTACATTTCACACAGTCTAGGCTCAGAGCTGAGAGAGTCCCTCCAAACTGAGGGAAAACCTCTCGCTCCATCCCGCATAATGCCATCATCATCCCATTATGACGCCTACTCTATGACTGGGAAACCATTAGTGCAGTAGGCGTCCAATCACAGGTATACCATTCTTTATTGATATCTGATCTGAGAGACACATACGCATGGAATTGGAAATGGGAATGTTATATTCTGAGCTCAATATATGGGTCAAGTCATCAGAAAATGTACAATTGGCAGTCAGCAATCCTCTCAAAAAACCCAACTTTAAGACAAGAATGAGCTTCAAAATACAGTTTAACATAACCAACCAGATCTTCTTAATCAATGGAAACCCAAATATATTCAGATATACAGGTCTAGTATTCATAATTTTTCTGTCTAATTTAAGCAAAATTGATTATGTATGTGTAGAGCTGCCAATTGTACATTTTCTCATGAGCTGGCCTAGTTGTAGGCCTACGCGTACACAGTGGCAAGGTATCGGGTTGATGGTTCGGCTAGACCTGGCCCATATATCAACGCCCAAACTCTTTTGATCAAGCTGAGAGATTAATTCTCAGTTTTCTCTTCCATCATTTTCCAATTAGTTAGATGAGAAATGTTTTAGGGGTGAAGAATGTGACAACGGCCAATCCATCGGAATGTGTCTACTTGGTGTTTGGAAATAAAATGCAGTCAAATTGTCCCTTGTGGGTGGGAGAATTTTAACGTCTGAGAAAGTATTTACTTATATAAAAACATATATTATAGATTCCACCCGTTGACCCGTTTTCATCTATAGGCGCTATAGGCGACATACCCATAAGTAATTAAAATCTAATAAAATAGCCAAATAGCTTTTATCAAATAATTATATTTTTTAGCACAATTGACTCTACACTTCCTGATGGCAAGACCCATAAATTATGAACCAAATATGTGAAAACTTCAGTTTATAGGTAAATTCTAACAAATAAAAAGTGGGTTTATGTTTTTAAAAATTATTATCTGTACTACACAGCAAGTTCTTACATAATTCTCACTCATTAAAACTTATACCATAAATATATCTTCACTCGCTTTTTAAAAAATGATGATACATCACTGATCGTACATATCTCTGTGTCCTGATCCAATGAATTTTGAAAAACAACACAATATGATGATAGATCACTTATCGTACATATTTTCTTGTTCTGGCCCAATAAATTCAAAAACCAACTCAAAATGGCCGCCACCACCGCCATCCATCTCTGATCGCCCAACAAGCAGATTTTAATACAAATAGTCGCGCGTCATCAAATTTGTAATAGAGGATTTGTACGCACCACTGAGCATGTCACTCGCAATGCATAACGGGATATATTCAGTGCTAATCTGACAGACCAATATTAGGTGAATCTTTATCAAAACTAAATAAGCCAAAATGTTTTCACTGTTCACTGTGCGTTCGTTTGTATTGTATGAGAAATGGAAACGCTGGATAATTAAGGCTTAACTGTGCACTCACGGTAGGCTTTATAGGCACATATGGGTCAGATCTTCTGAAAATGTACAATTCACCTTCACCAATCCTCTACAATAACCCACATTTAAGACAGGAATGAGCTTCAAAATGCAGATTAACATAGCAAAACAGATACATTAAATCAAAGCAATACATAATATACTCAGATATAGCTTGTATGTATACAAGCTATATCTGAGTATATTTTGTATATTGTTTTTCAACGTAATTTAGAAGAATTTACTAAATGAGTAGAACTGCCCATTGTACATTTTCAGACGATCTGACCCATATATGAGTCAGGGAGCAGAATGTGTACAATGTGTCTTGCCAAATATATACTTCAATATTTATCGTTGCCGGCCTAATTCAAGGTAACTAAATTTAAGGTAATTTGATCGTGAAGAGCCGATTGTACATCCCCAATCTCTCCCTTCCCTGCTCGGATTCGCAATAAACAGCCAAGGTTAATATTTCAGTATAAAAGTTTGTCTTTCCTATAATGATTAAACATGGAATGGGAAAGGGCGCGGGTGATATAAAGAAAAACGAAAATACATAAAAAATAATTTTGCGATGATTTATGATCATGATTTATGCTACATGCAAAGCTGCCGACTTTTATTTCACTTCCGTCCTGTAAGGCATCATATTATATTGTTTATATGTGATGTGTAGGAAAAGCAGTCACAAGTCGCAGAAATCATATATTTCCAAGTGATTTGTCCACAAGTTCTCTTTATTGGAAAGGTTTTTTTTAAGTGCTTAGCGCTTTTAGTCATATGGGTCCATGTACCAAATTTCAAGAAATTGTATTACATAGAATTGCGTTTTGAAGGTTATCCTATCAAGTATATTTAGTTTCTTTACTGGTAATTGCCCACCCAGAAACATTGCAAACTTATTTCCAAACAGATATATCAAACATAAAATATAGAAACATTTCTTAGAAGTCCTTAATGTTTACCACCATTAGAATCGGCTTGATCTCATCTTTTCAAATATAATGCTATCTAAAAAACATATTTTGCGGTTTGTGACTCATTTCTCTGTAACACATCACATATATGAGCAACATCTTGTAACAGCTGAGACTACTGCTCGAATAACACATTTAAATCTAACATTCGAACATCTGTTAACCTTATAAATTACACAACCGTCCTTTTTCTGAGGCTTGCTATACACATGTATATATATATAATTTACTGAGGACCAGGTTAAAGTACTAAAACATTGTTGACGGCATGGTAAGAGAGAGGTTGTGCAGCACTGAGTGTGTATTGTTTGTGAAGGTTCTGCTACTTAACGGATCGTCTATAATAGGCAGCAATGCCTGAATGATTCTGGCATAAGAGGTACAAAGACTAACTTCTAGCACACACAAGCTTATTCTAATGCCACTCGGGCCTGCTCCGGCTATACCCTAAACACCTACTACATGCTGTTATGTAATACTGGGTGGTATAGCTAGAGGCAGTGCTCGCTATTGTTGGCTTTGGGGATGCTTCATTTGTGGGCTATGCGAGGTGAACTAGAAGAATGGTAATACGAGCATTGAGGCCTTGTGGACATCACATCATATTGTATATTTATTTTATTCACATTATTATATCATCATTATTATTGGCCGCAATTTTAAACACGTTTCTTACAAAAGACGCATAATCTTATATATCAGGTTATTTTCACGAGTTGTTATTTATTAAAAAAATAATCTATCAAATAGAGTAATCTAGATAAAGTTGCAATAGATGGGCCAGATCGTCGGAAAATGTACAAGTTGCCTTCGTCAATCCTTTCAAATAAGGCCAAAAAAATAAATAGGTGTTTTTCCGATTTATCTAGCTGAAAACCAGTTGTGGTGGGGCAGGGTATTTTTTTTTCTTAGGAAACCACCGTCCAGGAACTGAAAACATTTTCTGTCTATTTCATAAAAGTTATTGTTTTAAACATGAGATGTACACTTTAAGAGTTTTCTGGCCCGAAGACTTGTTTTCCTGCGTTAATTAGCTTTTTTATCAAAAAATTATTTTAAAAATTAGGGAAGGTCAAAACGAACTTTTAGGTGGTGTAAGTTTGTCTAGGTAGGGGGCGTAAATCGGAAACGCTATTATTTTGTTTTGCCTAACCACAATTTTTATCAGACAATGAATAGTGAGGTTCAAATTAGAGTTTGACATAACCAAACATATTTTACAATTAATACATTGTTTCTCAGATATATTATACTCAGATCAGATATAGATGTAAGGAAAGAACAAATGCGATACGCTGAGAAAGAAAAGGTGTGTGGGTGAGTGAGAGAGAGAGAGTGAGATTCACAGTAATATGTTGCGAGGAGAGAGAGATCGAGAGAGAGAGAGAGAGAGAGGGAGAGAGAGAGAGAGCGAGAGACACACAGAAAGAGAGAGAGAGAGAGAGAGAGAGAGAGAGGGAGAGAGAGAGCGAGCGAGACACAGACACACAGAAAGAGAGAGAGAGAGAGAGAGAGAGAGAGGGAGAGAGAGAGAGCGAGACACAGACACACAGAAAGAGAGAGAGAGAGGGAGAGAGAGAGCGAGAGACACACAGAAAGAGAGAGAGAGAGAGAGGGAGAGAGAGAGAGAGCGAGACACAGACACAGAGAAAGAGAGAGAGAGAGAGAGAGAGAGAGAGAGCGAGACACAGACACAGAGAAAGAGAGAGAGAGAGAGGGGGAGAGAGAGAGAGGGGGGAGAGAGAGAGAGAGACACAGACACACAAAAAGAGAGGGAGCGAGAGAGAGAGAGAGAGAGAGAGAGAGAGGGCGGGCGGGGTAGAGCACCTCACAAAAGAAGGCTGGACACGGAAGTCATGGAAAGAACGATGAAAACATAAAAGGAAGGGCCGTAGGAAGTGGAGAAGAATGAAGATGAAGGAAGGAGGAGAAAGGGGACAGAAGACAAAAGCAAATAAAAAGAAGAAAACGAAAGACACGTTGACGAACAAGAGGAAAAGAAGAGGAAGAGGAGGAGGGGGAAGAAGAAAAGTATGACGAAGAATTTAAGAAGAAAAGAAGAAGAAGAAGAAGAAGAAGAAGAGAGAGGGAGAGGGAGAGAAAAGAGAGAAGAGCGGGGGAGAGAGAGGGATAGATAAGAGAGAAGGAGAACAAGAACAAGAACAAGAACAAGAGGAAAAGAAGAAGAGGAAGAGGAGGATGGGGAAGAAGAAAAGTATGACAAAGAACTTAAGAAGAAAAGAAGAAGAAGAACTGAAGAAGAAGTAGAAGAAGAAGAAGAAGAAGAGAGAGGAGAGAGAGGGAGAGGGAGAGAAAAGAGAGAAGCGCGGGGGGGAGGGAGAGGGATAGATGAGAGAGAAGGAGAAGAAGAAGAAGAAGAAGAAGAAGAAGAAGAAGAAGAAGAAGAGGAAGAGGAGGAGGGGGAAGAAGAAAAGTATGACAAAGAACTTAAGAAGAAAAGAAGAAGAAGAACTGAAGAAGAAGTAGAAGAAGAAGAAGAAGAAGAAGAAGAGAGAGGAGAGAGCGGGAGGGAGAGAAAAGAGAGAAGAGCGGGGGGGAGAGAGAGGAATAGATGAGAGAGAAGGAGAAGGAGAAGAAGAAGATGAAGAAGAAAGTCGCAGAAATACAGGGGTATACAAGTTAATTAGATGGAGACAAAGTAAACGATGGTGTAGTATTACAGCCTAACATAATAGGATCACATCTCCCTAGGCTAAATCATATCACCAAGCCCTGACACTACCCAGAAGCCTATCTGTTTGAGGGGAAGTGCAGTAAAAAATAACTCATAACGCCCCCTTGGGAGATCCCTTTTTCCTACCGCAGTATAAAGAGAAGTTCGTGCTGATGGTGGCTTTTTACTGGCATCACACAACAGACAATGACACAAAGCTATAAACTTTATTTTTATTTTTAAAACACCTTTATACAAGACGTCTTTCATATACTAACATCATATGGGTAAAATCGCCAGAAAATGTACAATTCGTCTCCACCAATCCTCTCAAATAATCCAAGTTTAAGACAAAAGTGAGGTTTGTAATACAGTTCAACATAAATAAACAGATTGTTTGAATCAAGGCAATATCAAATCTATTCGGATATACCTGGTATTGACCGTTTTGCAGTGTAATTAACAGAATTGACTAAATGTGTAGATCAGCCGATTGTACAATTTCTGAAGATCTGATCCATATACATGGGGGAGGGGGTTATTCGCTGTCACCAAGCTGCTCGACCAAGCGCAACCGACCCCGCCCCCTATAGGGCGGATTTAGACCACCTTTAAACCTCCTTTCGTTGCTCCATTACCCCTGGTATTCTCAGTTAGACAGAACTCACACCCATCGACCTGTTTTTTATGTTTTCCCATCTAAATGGGTACCATTACATCATCTGAATGGCAAGTTTTGTTCCTCTTCATGCCTTTTTAGGGGACGACTTATGTATAATCTGGTACAGGAAAGTTGCAATTTTAAATATAAAGATTGGTTTAGTCTCCCACCCCTGTCGGAGCTCTCACACACACTGCACCTTCACTCACACACTACACTCACTCACCAGCCACTGCCCCTCCCGCTGCCTGCCACTGCCTACCACTGCCTGCCACTAGTGTGTGTGTAGCATTGCCTCAAGGCTACACACACACTAGGCAGGTAGGCAGTCAGGTATCAAACACTAACACATGGGAGGAGTGAAGGATGGGTGGTTGGTGGGCATGCAGTGTCATTCAAGGTGAGAAAAATGACAACTATAAGAACAAAAACAGACAATAAAATAAGTAGAGCAAGCAAAAGTACTAGCGGGTAGAATTTCTGGATAACCCATATTTAAGACAGAATGGGGTGCTCAATACAGCTCAATGTAACCAAACAGATCTATCTAATCGATGCAATATTGACTATACTCAGATATACCTAATATTTATAATCTTTTAGTCTAATTTAGCACAATTTACTAATGTGTAGAATTGCCAATTGTACATATTCTGACGCCCTGAGCCATATATATAGAAATACTTTTCAGAATATTGTTATTTTAATCAAGCCAGGCTCGACCCAAGCACTCTCTAATTCAGCTCCTTGAACATGTCACGGTATTTAAGAGTGCCATGTTACAGAGAGTTTTTGTCAAATGTTTCCCCATTCTATTTCTAGATCAGTTCCTAATTAAGGATTAGAACCCAATGTAAGTCCCACCCACATGCATCGTTGTTTTTCTATGATCGCGGCCGAAGTTCAAGGCCATAGCTTGCCTCCTTCAACCATGTGATATTTACATACATTATAACATATGGACAATTAACAGCCAGTTGACTTTCTGATTGATTGAAAATTACCAAAAATTGATTGTCATGAGAGCAGCACTCCTCAATGGCCATTCTGATTTGCTGCTGCTCAAATTAGCACAAACAAATAGCAGGAATGTTGTATAAAATCTTTTTAAAAAAAAAAAAAAAAAATAGCACAAACAATTTTTACAAATGATACCTTCTTTT